>JAQIUQ010001526.1:67500-534840 GCA_030378365.1 Hybognathus amarus
AACTATGTTAAATGCAAATGAATAAATTATTTTAAAACAATAATAAATATTAATTAAAATAATTATTAAAATATTAAATAATTAAATATATACATTATTGCACACAGTTATAGCCAAATAAATTGGCTTATCACTTTAAAAGAAAGGAGAAAATGTTTACAATATATTTATGTTGATGTCAGAAGCTGTGCATCTTTTGGGTCAAATGCATTGGTCACTTTGTGTTACTAGTGCTAATACAATATTTAGCCCATGTGTTAGTTCCATCTGTTAAGGTGGTAAATTACAGTATCACTGATGGTTGATGTTTGCATGTTTAAAAAAAAAAAAGAAAATACAATTTTTCTGTTCAGCTCATGTCATGTTCATTTTGCATAGTATGGTAATATTATCTGTTGGATTTTGAGGATTGTGTTTGTTAAATTTGCATTATAAACAATGTTGTTAAGTTATCACTTAATTTCCAACGTTAAATGTCACTCGTGAAACAAAAGCACTAAAGTAGGGCATGATATATTGATTAAGCCTTATCAACATATCCAATTCAAATGAGTAAATACATAAAGCTGGCAAGAGACATGAATAGTAAATGGTTTGCTTTTGCGTTGGCCATCGCACATTAAAATGACGTTAAGTGTGCGTAATTCAAACAGCCACACAAACACTGTACTATACTGTTGTTTTACATGATGTAAAACATTTGCAGTTATATATCCTCCTCACCCTCCCTCTCCATCGCACTGCACCGTGAGTAGCACAGGAAGTGAAACTGTAACTCAAAGTTCACATGTAATTGGTCACGGTCACGCTACCCAAACAGGAAGGAATCTGTAACTGATTAGAATTCTTCCTCCTGCAATAATAGTCCCAAAATTAATTATACTCCGGCTCTATTCCCACTATTGCTTTTCCTGTTTTGAAGCTGTTTTATAGAGCACAAATCCCAAGGCCGCAAAGCCAACGGACAGACATCCATCACACCATCAGACAGATGGACAATATTCAGCCAAACTGCACTCTCACGAAACACACTCGTGGGTTAGTTCATGTTATGTTTATGTTGTGAAGCAATATTCATGAGAAGTTCTAGAATGCACATTTATCATAAAAGAAAAAGTGCATGTGTCTTGAGTTACAGTGTGAGCAGGAATAGCCAGTAGTCAGTAGATTGTCAAATAATAAACTTGTGACTGTTATATAGTAAAACATATTATGCACATAGTATATTAAATATGAGTCAATCAACTTTTTTTCGAGAACTTGTGACCCGAGATTATTGTTCTCACCTCCTGGCTTCAATAATCGTATTACAATGGAAATGCGAACAAGATTTATGATGACGGCTGCGGTTTGGGAATGTGAAAATGCTCCTCCTTGTGTTATTTCTGGTAATGAAGTACTTTTGGTCTTCAAAGATATAAAAAAAATCAACATGAACATGCTTTTCACAGTCAAATGAATCAAATGCATATTTGGAAAATATTATTTATAACAAAAATATTAAACAACACGAATAGAGGAAGCAGTGTAAGGAAATTGCTCATGTACAATATAAGTTTTATAAATTATGTTGAGATAAACACGTGTTATAATTGCACATAAAAATAATTCTACAGAAAAATGCACAATCTTACAATTATGCCCTATATAACATTTTCAATAAAATAAAATGTATATGAGGTTATAAAATCACAATATCTGAAAAAAACAACAGTACAGTATTGCTAATTATATACTTGATTGTGTTTATTGTCACAAATACATTTCATATTACAGATGTAAAATTAAAATTAAACATACTTGATTAGCAAAATAGTAAACATATTTCATTAAATTCATCTTTAAAGTAATAATCACTTTTTTGTATATGTATTTTTTTTTCTAAATATGTAAGTATTTTGCTTAAATATAAGTATAAAGTAATATAAATATATTAGTATACATTTCACATACTGTTTATTATTTATTATCTGTTTACTAAAAACTTGCGATAACACTTTACAAGGTCTCATTTGCTAACATTAGTTAATGTATTAATTAACAAGAACTAACAATGAACAATACATTTGTTACAGTATTTATTAATCTGCGTTAATATTAGTTAACTGTGAACCAAACATGTTTCCCAACTTTTTGTTTAAATGACAGTGACAAAAATTACAAAAAAAAACATGAAATGCCAATCTGTTTAGCAATGAAATCTTTGCAATAACAAAACTGATTAAATACATGTAGTAGTTGTTCTTAATGTTAAAAACACACATGTTTTACATAGATAGAAACATCTGCAAACATCTCAAGGTCTATATCTGAGCTACACATGGAATCAGATTGTCCGAGATAACAGGTTATTCTAGCTGTTGTATGCTGATTTTACAAAAACAAACCATCGTGTTTCCATTTCCTGTCTATTACAGAAGCACTTATGTTAACAAAAAGACATTTTAGAACACATCTCACACAGCATTGAAAATCATCACTTACCGATGCTTTGCTTTACCTAAACAGCTCTTTCAGAATGTGTTGTCTGTCATTGGGGTTGAAAATTGGAGAATGGTTTGGAAATTGGAACCATCTCGAATGCAGTCCTGGAGAGAGGAAAACAAACTTAAATGAGATCATGCCTGCCAACTTGCATTTCACCAAAGGGCAGAAAGGAAGTAGGAGATAACGCAAAGGAGAAACCAATTAATGCTGATCTGTTAAGATTGTTTTGTATATTGTGTGTGCGTGGGTGTGTGTGTGTGTGTGGCATTCAAATATAAAGTAATTTTGATTAATGTTCTCGCTCTCTAAAAAAATATCCCTATCAATGATTTGTTTCCCCTTTCTTAATTAATACGCTGTGTGAAACTAAAAGTTGAAACTTTGAGAAGGTTTTATGTTGATGTTTGTGTCAAGAGATTATATTCAATTGCCAGTCTACCGTAATGTGTTTTAGATGTGGTACACTACAAATCCATTACTCATGAGATATTCAGAGTATTGAATTGCAGTGATGAATCTTAACAAGCTCAACTTTTGCTTCAAAGAGATTCAGACGGGTCATCAGAGATACACATGATGACAGACTATATACAATATCTTATCTTAACAGTAAAAGACTAAATTTAAATCAATATTGCTTTTGAACTAAGGTGGTCAGCAGATTAAATGACAACAACCGCTACAACTAATATAGGCTCTAATAGTTGTAGTGTGTGTGTGTGTGTGTGTGTATGTGTATATATATATATATATATATATATATATATATATATATATATATATATATATATATATATATATATATATATATATATATATACATATATATCCAGAAAGTAAATCAGATGACATTCCACACAACAAATGTACAGAGACTGAGACCAACAAACACACACAAACTGAACTAAACTTAGATTGAGGAGATAATGAGACACATACACACACCTGAACTCAACAACAAAATCAAATTAATTATTATAACAACAAAGGCAGGAATTGTACAATTGCACAACACTGTACATGTACAACTGTACAAACACAAAATACATGTGTATATATATATATATATATATATATATATATATATATATATATATATATATATATATATATATATACATATATGTATATATATATATATATATATATATGTATATATATATATATATATATATATATATATATATATATATATATATATATATATATGTACATGTACATATATGTATATATATATATATATGTATATATATATATATATATATATATATATATATATATATATATATATATATATATATATATATATATACACATGTATTTTGTGTTTGTACAGTTGTACATGTACAGTGTTGTGCAATTGTACAATTCCTGCCTTTGTTGTTATAATAATTAATTTGATTTTGTTGTTGAGTTCAGGTGTGTGTATGTGTCTCATTATCTCCCCAATTTAAGTTTAGTTCAGTTTGTGTGTGTTTGTTGGGTCTCGTCTCTGTACATTGTTGTGTGGAATGTCATCAGATTTACTTTCTGGATTATTAAATAGTGTAAACCTTCATCATCTTCTTTGAATGTTTAGTCTCTCACTTCACAAACCGTGACAATAACTGATAATTACATTACATATTAATATTTCTGAAGAAGAAAATTTGAGTGTTAGGGTTATGCAACACAATTTTACAGTAACTTTTTTTAGGTTTTAGCGAAATGGTGGTTAATTTATATGTATTTGTGTGATCTAATCATGTTTTTGTACAATTTTAGTTTCTTCATAATACATTTTTCAAAAAAATTTACATGATCATCTGAGTTTATAAAATCCCCACCCCGTTAAATAGTTAAGTTTTTTTTTTTTTTTTTTTTTTTTTTTTTTCAGGTTTGTAAGCTTGTTTCTGCCACAGAATAAAACATAAAAAACTTATTACGAATTTTTATCTGACGATTCTGACTTTTTCATTTCAGAATTGTGTGATATAAAGTCTCAATTGTGTGTAATAAAGTTAGAATTGCGTGATATAAACTCGTAATTGCGATAAATGAACAAGCAATTCTGACTTCAGAACACGCAATTGGGAGATGAAAAGTCAAAACTGCATGATATACTGTAAAGTCGCAATTGTGTGTTCTAAAGTCGGAAATGTAAAAAAAAGTCAGTCTTTGTTTCCTTAGAATTGGAGTTTATAACTCGCAATTCATACTTTGCACATGATGTCTACTGGCTGGCGGGCAAGAACACCGTTCTCCAGCAACGAAACCCAGTAAACTAGTCAAGGATCTTGCCAGGACGTCGCCAGTTTTTATACAAAAGTTGGTAGGCTATTTCGAGGTGTAAATTACGTGCCAGATAGTTGTTGTGCGATTGGTTGCAATTTGTTGCCCGCCAGGCATCCATCATAGTCACGTGACTGCAAAGTATAAATTGTGAGTTTATATCTCACAATTCGGAGAAAAGGTGTCAGAATTGCGAGACATAAAGTCGCAATTGCGTGTCATAAATTCTGAATTGTAAGGTTTAAACTTGCAATTGTGAGATAAAAGTCACAAATATCTTTTTGTTAATGTTTTATTCTGTGGCAGAAACAAGCTTGTTGTTGACGTCTTTGTCTTTTTTTTATAACAATATCATGGTTTTGTATGATATGACTCCACTGAAGGGGTCACTTTTTTTTAAACAAGCCATCCGTTTTTGTGCAAATTGCATTGTTATTGCTAGTAATTTTCACAAATAATTAGAAAGAAACAGCAAGTAACACATTAAATTAACTTGAAATTATAAAGACTGAAATAGTGATTTTATTTTAAATTTATTTAACAGTATGTGCACTTACAGAGTACTTACCTAAGAAAGTACTGGGTAATATAAGGTAACTACATGGGTCAAGGTTAGGTTTAGGGGTAGCACCTAGTTATTATTACCCATATTGTAATTACTATACATTAATAAGAACATACTATGTATGGGGAACAGGACTGTACATTTCTACCGTATTTTCTTAAGTTTTATTGACAACCTTGAAAAATCTTGTTTCAGTGTTGGTTTGTTGCCATGTGGTTTTTATGGTGTTGGTGGTAAATGAAGAGGATAGGGTGTTTGGTAGGTGGTCGCTTACTAGCTCAAGTCCGAAGACTTCAACCCTAGTTAGTTCTGGTCCCAAGTTATGGCTTGGACCACTCCTTTAATACATGTCTACTTCAGTTTTCAACCTCTTTTTCTTTATCTCGACTGTCAGACATGTGGAAATCATTTGTTCAGTCGCTTAGAAAAGTATGAGTAAAAGCTAACCAGCAATATGATTTGCAGTCTCATTAATGTCAGTGCCACATAAGGCACAACTTACCCACTGAGGTTATGGAATGAAGATATGAACCAAACACCATTATTGTCTGTGGAAGCTGAGAAACTGATAAATGGTTTGTTGTAGCTTTCTGCAGTCCTGTTACTGACAGTGATCGTCTTCACAGTTCAGCTTATGTATGTCTTCCTGGAGTGAGGATCCATCTTCACAAGAATCCACAGTGTTCAGTAATAAAAGATTGTGATTCCTTGAGTTCACATTGGTGGTGAAGAAAATGTGGACAGGTAAGAGTAGATGTGTCTGCTGATGTTGATTCTGTTTAACTTACTTTTACCCTCGAAGGTATTTAACCCAGTGAAAGTTACTGAGAGACTGTGATCAAGATCCGCACGGCTTGCCAGAGGATACCACCACTGTCAGGAGTCATGAACATAGACAGGAACATGAGAACAAATGGAGCTACCAGCACCTGTCAGGAAGGAAGCATGTGCCCTACAGAGAAGAAAGACAAGACAGACAGGCCTTCCGAGTAACACACACACACTTCTATCTCCCGCTACCCTTCGTCAACTTCGACACCAAAGGGTTCTTGTGTCAGACGTCCAGTATACAAACATACTGTTCTCTCACAATCCTTTATTTCCATGATCTGACACTGTGAGCTTTCATTGAACATTGTAATGCATTACTTTCTACTGACAACATTTATTCTGCAGAAATATATTAACAATAACAAATTGATTTAATTGAGTACGGTTACACTTTATTTTAAGGTGTCATTGTTACAGTGTAATTATAAAGTACTGAGCAATATCAAGTAACTACATGCACTTATGGTTAGCATTAGGATTAGGGTTTGGCTGAGGGTTAGTTGCATGTAATTATGCATTATTTATAGTTATTACTATAGTAACTATATGTAACATACATAACAATGACACTGTAAAATAAAGTGTTACCATAAATACATAGTTTAGTAAGTACATGTAGTGAATTATATTACGTGGTAATTATTTGCATTATTACACTGCAACAAGGGCATCTTAAAATAAAGTGTAACCATATGTGTGCATATATATATATATATATATATATATATATATATATATATATATATACATATATATATATATATACACATAAATATATATATATAATATATATATACATATATATATACACAGTATATATTACTGCCTGTGTGAAATGTAAAAATGAACAACCTTAAGATTAGGTAGTTTGTAGGTTATAGTTGATCTAAGTACAGAATCTACTTTTAGGGCCCTATAATTTCTGTGATCACGGAATAAAAAGCACACTCTTTTTTACAACTAAAATAACAGTAAAGGGTAAAAAAATGAATTCCCAAAAATTAAAACGGAAAAAACGGAATTTGCAAAAATTAAAATGGAAAAACGGAATTTGGGAAAAAATGGAATTTGAAAAAAAAAAAAAACGGATTTTATAGGGCCCTATACTTTGACAATCTCTGATTTACAGTATAGTACAGTTGTACCATAAGGGTTGTTTAGTTCTACTTCCGTATTGTAAAACTACAGGAATCACAACTACGTACAGTCTGTAACAGGTTAAAAAACAACAACACCATTCTGGTACCGCTTCCTTTTACAGTACAGTACTTACAGTGTACTTACCTAGAAAGTACTGGCTAATATAAGGTGAGCTAAAACATGGAACAGGGGGATGTACATGGGTAACTGACTGTAAAAGGAAGCGTTACCCACATTCTCATCCCAAGACGTCATCTAACTGATGCTTTTGACCATACGTCAACATCCGCCGTTTTAAGGCACCCTTAAACGTCAGTTAGATGACGATCCTAAGGCGTCATCTAACTGACGCTTTACCTTTAGCATCAGTTAGATGACGCGGGTAGGTTTAGGTCTGGGGTAGGGTTAGGATTAGATAGCGTCATCTAACTGATGTTAAAGGGTACCCTAAAACGTCGGAAGTTGGCGTATGGTCAAAAGCGTCATTTAGATGACGTCTTGGGATGAGAACGGGCTGAAAATAATGAAGTATTGAGGCCCTCTTGAAGAGTGGTAAGAGTACAATATTTACTGAAAAATAATGATTCATTATTGCATTGCTACTGTAAAAAAAAATCAGCAAAATACAGTACAAATTACAAATAAATCTGTTTTAATCAATGTTAAGTTGAATCATTCATCAATATTAAAAATAATCTTTGAATATCACTGTAAAGGCTATAGCTCGTAGTCATTGTTATTTGATCTAGTTTCATATTGTTAGTTTGTTTCTACGTCATACAACTGACGCTTTTGACCATTCCTCAACATCCGCCGTTTTAGGGTAAACTTTAATGTCGGTTAGATGATGCTATCTAATCGTAACCCTACTCCAGACCTAAACCTACCCGCGTCACCTAACTGACGTTAAAGGTAAAGCGTCAGTTGGATGACGCTCCAGGATCGTCATCTAACTGACGTTAAAGGGTACCCTAAAATGGCGGATGTTGACGTATGGTCAAAAGTGTCAGTTAGTGGATGAGATTGTGTTAATTGATTAATTTCACCTGGGTTTCATTTAGCTCCCTTTGTTTTCCAGTATATATATATATATATATATATATATATATATATATATATATATATATATATATATATATATATATATATATACCTAATGTATATATAGTCCTCAGCTTTCTTTGTTTAGGATTCTGTGCCGTCAATGTGACCATTGTTATGCTGATACTATGTCTGTGATCTCCTAGTTTTGATTTACGATTAAAAACTGTCTTTTAAATACCATTGTGTGATCACTGCAGCCAACACATGTCAAACATGCATGATGTTTTGATGTATAACATGTTGATATAATTAAATTCACAAAATGCAGGAGAATAATGCAATGATGTTTGCCTGGTTGTTCCATAAATCACTTAATTAATCAATCAATAAAGACTCCTATATTGTCGCCCATTCATATTAATTTAATTTATTGTAAAAGGCTTGATGGTTGTCAAAACCATTTGCTTATCCGTTTATTTTGTTTGTTTTTAATAATTAAATTAACTCTTTAGTGAAGCAGTCTCAGGGGACTTTCCATTACTGAATGCATTACTAAATCGATTTCAACAAGTTTTCTCTATATTAACATGAACCAAGGATGAACAAAAGTTCAACAGCATTTATTAATCTTACTAATGTTTATTTTAGCATTTACTAATACATTATTAAAATAAAAAAAAATGTATTTGATAACACTAGTTAATGCACGAACAAACAATGAACAGTTGTACTTTTATTAACTCATTTTGACAAAGAATAATAAATACTGTAACAAATGTAATGCTCATTGTTATTTAATGCTATTCAATACATTGACTAGTGTTAATAAATGTGATATTGTAAAGTGTTCCCCTAAATTCTTTAGTCTGTCATAAGAACTCATAAAATTGAGAAACATATCACATAGTTTGTAGTGTTTTAAGTGATAATTTTAATACATAATTTATGATTTCATATGGATTCACTGCAGTAACATACTGGGTCATTTCTTAGAAGTGGTTAGGACTTAAATTTACACTTCATAAAATTATTCAGAATATTTTTCACATTGCGATTCGTGTGTGTGTGTCTGTGTGTAGATGGCTCTCCATGCTGATGTCCCACCGTGAGATGGAGAAGGCTTTAAAATACTGTCTGTGTGAAATGTAAAATTTATGAATCCCCCATGTCCCTGCTTGATTTATGTGAAATAATAATACACTATTTAATGCTTAAACATGGCTGCGAGCAATCCGTGGCTATCAAGATGTACAATGGAGTAATGGCTGCAAAAGACAAATCACCCTGTGCACTGAGAATGCTTGTTTAAAGGTGCACGGCAGATATATTAAACTATATGTAATTGTACACTAACTCCACGCTGTAGGCAGAGAGAGACAGAGAGATGCAGATGGTCATTAATATCGTGAGAGTGAGAGAAGGGGGTGGACACATCTCAGACGGGCTCATCTCTCACCAACCCGTCTGCAGACGTCTGTTTACTTTCAGTGAGGACACTATGTAAAAAAAAAAAAAAAACTTGGTCACACTTTATATTAGGCATCTTTAACTTACATTCATAAAATATTTGTTACAACGTATTTATTGTGTTCATGTTGTACTGCAAAACACTTGCTGTTCTTGAGATGGGATAGGGGTAAGATGAGGGACAGGTTTGGTGGTATGGTTTCATGTATAAAAACATGTATGTACACAATAAGTGCATATATAGACACTTAATGTAAAGTCAGTGGGACCAAAAACGTTTTATATCAAATAGAATCTGTAAATGTATATAGACATACAATATATGTGTGTGTATATATATATATATATTTATATATATATATATATATATATATATATATATATATATATATGAAGAGTTCAGATGCAAAAGCCTCTAAATGCCATTTGAAATTTTCTTCTAAAATGACCATTTTTATCAAGCTTGTATATTTAAGTTCAGTAATTTCACTTAAATGACAATTAATAGGTAATCCTCATTGCCATTTAAGTGAATTTACTGAACTTAAATATACAAGCTTGATAAAAATGATTATTTTTAGAAGAAAAAAAAAATATATATATATATATATATATATATATATATATATATATATATATATATATATATATATATATATATATATATATATATATATATATATATATATATATATATATATATATATATATATATATATATATATATATATATATAACAGATTATTCCAAGTTTAAACATAATAATGCACAAACACAGGCACATGATGTATTGCGATTTGACATCTGCCATCTTTGCTCAAAGAAAACATCAGGATTTTAAGCCAATTTTTTAGCATTTCAGAGCCTCCAAAAATGGCATTGTGAGAGTATATAATATAATGTAATGCAATGTAATGTAATGAATGTAATGTAATGTAATGTAATGCAATGTAATGTAATGTAATGTAATGTAATTTAAGAATAGAATACTTGTGTACTTATGACATTTGGGACAAGTGACCCGTGTACGTTAACCAGCAAATCTCTGCATGAAATCTCATAACATGATAGTTATGCCATGTCCTTTTCTGTTATTCTTGCACATATTGTGCAAAAGTTACAAAGTTTACCAGCTTTAAACGGCTTCAGTTGAAATAATGATCAACTTTGTGTAGTTGAACTTAAGCAACTTTATTGCCTATTTATTGCCTATTCTCCACTATAAGTGCAGTGTTGTACATATGATATTTATAACAGACTGATGGATGAAGCAGAATTATTTTTGCCGTGGTAAATGACAGCATGGCTCAGACGTTGAACAAAAGTTGTGTTAAAACATTGTTTAAAGATAAATGCTTTACGTCTGACACCACTGTCACAAATAAAGTGCAGGCGTAATTCAAAAAGCAGAGAAAAATACATTAAGCACAAAAATGACACGTCTAAGCTTTTATTTAGTAAGAAGGGATGTTACTAAAACTTTCCCAATGCTGGGAGCTAAGAATATAACACAAAATCACTAAATAAAGAACAATGCAGTGAAATTATACACTGCATCAAACAATGTATTCAGATCTGAAATCTGATACTGATTTATGGATCTGTTTTGCTCAATTAAACATCATTACAGTTAGTAACTCCCCACAGATTCGGGCTATAAAGAGTTGAGTCACTTTGTTGTGCAGTTTGTGGGACAGTTTATCAGACCTCAGGAAAGTAAACAGTGTAATTATGAGCCCATAATAAACCACAGACAGAACTCTGAACACTGTGTGATTATACACAAACACAGGTGATGCACAACATGGCTTTGTTCCAAAACCTTAGCATTTCAAGGAATCATATAGGCACACTATCCAATTAGTGGATTGCATGTAAATAGACACTTAAATTCCATGTATTTCCTAAAAAACGTGTCTATTTTACCCGATTTTTGTGTGATGTTAATAGGGAATGCATTGACGCCACTTTCCCGCCGGAACAACCCCCTCAGCCTGACTAAGTGGCAAAAGATCTGCTGAGTGACTGGATTTAATAGGGGAAACTGTGAATATGCGACTAAAACGAACAATTTTATCAATTTAAACTAAATGTTCGACTCAAAATAGTGTCATAAAGATCCAGTGATCCATGGATATTGACATGCAGCCAGGAATCGTGTTGTCTGACATTTATGTTTGCCTGATTTCGACGCCGGGGAAATAAAAGCAATACAGACCTAAACATAAAGCAAATTTGCCTGTGAACGCTTTATATAAATACAATATAGGTAGGTCTAAATCCGAGTGATCACTTATATCAGTGTTGTATATAGCCAATATATATCATCATATTATCATCATCGTCCAGCCCTAAAACTCTATAGTTTTTTTTTTCTTTTTGGTCAGTTTTTATTAAAAAAACATCCAATAATGCAGAATATGCAATGATAAATATTTAATTGATGAGTTGTATATATATATATATATATATATATATATATATATATATATATATATATATAACAATACAACATGTATGTGTATGGTTTTACACCTAAATTCAGCATATTGACACAAAATGATAACTGCAAATCCACCTTTCACTGACTAGTTGTTTCTGTGAATTGAAGCGATCCATTTGCTCCTCTTTCTATAGCAGTCTGTAAGAATATACCTCCGATTTTTTGTCAAATCTAGTTGTACAGTCAATCGCAAAGCTCTTTCGAGCCCGATCTCATGCAAGTTCGTATCTATAGCACAAATGTCATTTCTCTTGCCATTTATACGCCAAAAACAGTTTTTGCGTGTATATGGTATGCGTTTTTCGCGTGCATATGATACACACTTTTTGGCGTATAATACGGACGAACACCCCACCCCCTTCCCCCCTAAACCTACCCCATTGTTTTTTAGTGCGTAGCATTTGCACGCAAAAACCATATTTGGCGTATAAATGCCACGAGAAATGACATTCGTGGTATAGATATGCATTTTGAGACTGTGTTGCTCTTTCACACTTTATATGTTTTGTGTTTGTTTTCGCGGCATTCACGCTGAAAACAAATACAGCCGTCTTTTTGCCACTCACTGTACGTAACTGCAGGCACTTTGGCCGACGGTGACGTCAAGAGCATACCCGCTATTGTATGCTAATTAAGACATTTACAAGGGTTCTATCTCATTTAGCATTAATGCCATTGCACACTGAGTACGAAATTTTCGGATGCGTTTTTTCGTGTTCGTCAGCCAAAAAATTTGTCACGCATAGAAACCTTGCACATCCGAGTCTGATGCGTATTTATTAAACCTTTGCGGGGAAAACGCAAAAATACCAAATGGATTCGTCAAGCAGTGAGGATGATTTTGTTGCCCTCTCTTATTGAAAAGAGAAGAAAGAGAAAATATTACGTCCATCCAATCCTGAAACTTGCGCGAGAGGAAGGAGAGTTTCACCTCCTTATCAAGGAGTTGCGAATTTATCCCTAGCGATTTCAAAATTTACTTCAGAATGTCAGTGGGACAGTTTGATGCTTTGCTTGCGATTCTGGAGCCACATATTAAAAACAAGACCACCAATTTCCGTGAACCAATTCAATTCTGAACGGAGATCTGAAAGTATGTCTAAGGTATGGACACACACAAACACACACCCTGCATGGCCCGGTTGAAGCGCTGGGCAGACAAAACAGCGGGCTGTTATATATTGAGGATCGAGCTCCCCCAGCTCTGAATTGTCAAAAGACCTCTCAAAATGCTGGCTCTGGATGCGAAAACGCAGAAAGTTCGAAACCATATGACGGACAAAAGTTTCTGAGGCGGTGTGCAAGCATGATTGACATAACGTGAGGTCGATTTTTTTTTAACGTGCAAAAATTTCTGGATGCGAATTTCGGACTCGGTGTGCAATGGCCTTTAGTCTGTGAATGTTATACGTTAATATAACGAATTTTCAGTGTACAAAAGAAAGTATATTATAAGATAAATTGCACTTGATACTAAATTGGCAATACATGGTACATTCATCCATACATACATTGTAAAAATGTTGTGATGAAAATAAAGACTGTTTTACAAATTTCACTTTTGATTCAATGTGCCACTGGCTGTTTCTTTATAATTACTTGTAAGATTTACCGATTTCTGAGTGAAAATTGTTTCAGGACAATTTGAGATGTTCCACACTTGGATAATTGTAAATATATTACGGGTAGCACAAAGTCAAACCTCAATACAATGTGCCCACTTGCTTTTTTGGAATAGAGCCTATGTGTTCCTAAACCTCACTGGTGTGTCTTTCCTCCTTCTCTCTCTGTTTTCCTGTCTTTATTTCTCCATGTCTCTACCTGTCCTTGCCAAGACAAACCTGCTAAAGCCGGTGATTGAAGCACAGCTCCGACTCCAGTAAACCACAGGTGCTGAACTCTTCTGGCAAGTCATAAAACACCATATGCATGTTTTGTGCTGTCAGTGAGCTCTTTAATTTCATTTTCCTTTCTTTTCTTTTTTTTTTCTCTCCTTCCTGACCGCACTATTCATTCTGTAATGTTTATGAGGGGGAGACATCCAGAGTGTCTTTCATGAAATCAGTCGTCTTAAAACTCAGAGGTCCCGCTGTGCCAGCTGAGGGGACCCGCCCCCATACACCCTCCAGCCCAAAATGCCAATCCTCAAGCTGTCAATCAAAGCCACATTAAAGCAGCGTGACGTCACAAAGCAGAGCGTTCTGGTCACCGGGAACAGGGAGATGGCCCGGGGCAAAGCTAAACAAACTTCCATTGCCACTTTGAACAGTTTAACAATGTGTCATTGTGTGAATAATCCCTGGGCTGTGAAAAAGTGTATTATATTTTGATTTAATAATAATCATGTGTAAAAACATTGTGATACTTACTATTGTGTTTTTACAAGGGTAAGTACCAGACACATTTCACCATATTAAGAGGTGTTTGCTTAGGCAGGCTATTTCTAAAATATTGAACTCAGCAGACTAAGGGTGTGTGTGCATGACAGAAATGTACTAAAAATGAAAAAAGGGTTTTCACGTACAAAAAGCAACATTTGTCAAAACGATTTCCCGTTCACGTGGATATGCAAAAACGACTAAAAATGCTTGTACTACAGTATGTATGCCAGGCCAGTATTTGGTGATGTCACTTTGAAAAGAAACACCATCCACCTATAGACATACGTATGTGCATGACTTCAACATTTTCACAAATTCACATTTTTTACAATAACAGAGACAGTATCATTTTCAAAAACCTGCACCTTTAAACCTGTTTATAAAAGTTTGCATTTTCAGGCCACCAAAATACAGTTTTTGTGTAAATGAACGGCCAAAACAAATAAAAAAAAGTTTGACGTTTAAGTCGCTTAATTCTGTTTGTGCTACAAACATGACTATTGCCTCAAATTGTGCAGCTTGTGTTCTATTGCATTTGAAAGCAACTTGAATTTCAATTGAATGAAAAAAAAACTTACATTGAAGAAAAGATCTAAGTCATATTTAGATACAATCTACTAGTTATTCAGGCTCAATTGAGCTATTTTGACTCAACTCAGTAAGCACTCCACCCAAAAATACCATAGTAACACAGCAATGCGCTAAAAATCTTTAAAAAGCATGACAACACAATCTGTTCTGACATTGGTAGCGTCAAAAAAGTTTCGTATTCATTTTAATTTAATCATTTGAAATCCGAACAATGTCAGCAAAAAGGCTAAGGGTGCATCTACATTAAAACAATGTACTAAAAACGGAAAGGTTTTTCCTACTTCTTTTTTTGCATACAAACAGCAACATTTGTCAAAACGATTCCCGTTCGCATGATACGTGAAAACGACTAAAACCGTTGTATTATGTAAGCCAGGCAAGTAGTTGGCGATGTCACTTTGAAAAGAAACACCATCCGCCTATAGACTGAACACGTAATACGCATGTGCATGACGTCAACATTTTCACAAATTCAAGTTTTTTTTTTTTTTTTTTTACAATAACAGTGACAGTAACATATAGTTTTCAAAAACGTGCACCTTTAAACCTGTTTTTAAACGTTTGCATTTTCAGGACACCAAAATACAGTTTTTGTGTAAATGAACAGCCAAAACGAATTTAAAAAAGTTTGACGTTTAAGTCGTTTAATTCTGTTTGTGCTACAAACATGACTATTACCTCAAATTGTGCAGCTTGTGTTCTATTGCATTTGAAAGCAACTTGAATTTCAATTGAATGAAAAAAAAACTTACATTGAAGAAAAGATCTAAGTCATATTTAGATACAATCTACTAGTTATTCAGGCTCAATTGAGCTATTTTGACTCAACTCAGTAAGCACTCCACCCAAAAATACCATAGTAACACAAGCAATGTGCTAAAAATCTTTAAAAAAGCATGACAACACAATCTGTTCTGACATTGGTAGCATCAAAAAAAGGTTTGTATTCATTTTAATTTAATCATTTGAAATCCGAACAATGTCAGCAAAAAGGCTAAGGGTGCATCTACATGACAACAATGTACTAAAAACGGAAAGGTTTTTCCTACTTCTTTTTTGCGTACAAACAGCAACATTTGTCAAAACGATTCCCCGTTCGCATGATACGCGAAAACGACTAAAACCGTTGTATTATGTAAGCCAGGCAAGTAGTTGGCGATGTCACTTTGAAAAGAAACACCATCCGCCTATAGACTGAACACGTAATACGCATGTGCATGACGTCAACATTTTCACAAATTCAAGTTTTTTTTGTTTTTTTTTTACAATAACAGTGACAGTAACATATAGTTTTCAAAAACGTGCACCTTTAAACCTGTTTTTAAAAGTTTGCATTTTCAGGACACCAAAATACAGTTTTTGTGTAAATGAACAGCCAAAACGAATTTAAAAAAAGTTTGACGTTTAAGTCGTTTAATTCTGTTTGTGCTACAAACATGACTATTACCTCAAATTGTGCAGCTTGTGTTCTATTACATTTGAAAGCAACTTGAATTTCAATTGAATGAATAAAAAACTTACATTGAAGAAAAGATCTAAGTCATATTTAGATACAATCTACTAGTTATTCAGGCTCAATCGAGTTATTTTGACTCAACTCAGTAAGCACTCCACCCAAAAATACCATAGTAACACATAGCAATGTGCTAAAAATCTTTAAAAAATGCATGACAACACAATCTGTTCTGACATTGGCAGCATCAAAAAAGTTCATATTAATTTTCATTTAATCATTTGAGATCCGAACAATGACAGCAAAAAGGCTAAGGGTGCGTCTACATGACAACAATGTACTAAAAACGGAAAGGTTTTTCCTACTTCTTTTTGCGTACAAACAGCAACATTTGTTAAAACGATTCCCCGTTCGCATGATACGCGAAAACGACTAAAACCGTTGTGTTATGTATGCCAGGCCAGTAGTTGGCGATGTCACTTTGAAAAGAAACACCATCCGCCAATAGACTGAACACGTAATACGCATGTGCATGACATCAACATTTTCACAAATTCACGTTTTTGTTTTGTTTTTGTTTTTTTACAATAACAGTGACAGTAACAGTATCGTTTTCAAAAACTTTTACCTTTAAACCTGTTTTTAAAAGTTTGCATTATCAGGCCACCAAAATACAGTTTTTGTGTAAATGAACGGCCAAAACGCATACAAAAAAAGTTTGACGGCTTAGTCAGGGGTTCTCAACTCCAGTCATCACGACCCACTGCTCTGCATATTGTGTATGTCTCCCTTGTTTAACACACCTGATTCAGATGACGTTAGAGTCTATCCTAACGAGCTGAGGATCTGAATCAGATGTGTTAAATAAGGGAGACATACACAATATGCAGAGCAGTGGGTCGCGAGGACTGGAGTTGAGAACCCCTGGTTTAAGTCATTTAATTCTGTTTGTGCTACAAACATGACTATTACCTCAAATTGTGCAGCTTGTGTTGTATTACATTCAAAAGCAACTTGAATTTCAATTGAAAAAAAAAACTTACATTGAAGAAGAGATCTAAGTCATATTTAGATACAATCTACCAGTTATTCAGGCTCAATCGAGTTATTTTGACTCAACTCAGTAAGCACTCCACCCAAAAATAACATAGTAACACATAGCAATGTGCTAAAAATCTTTAAAAAAATGCATGACAACACAATCTGTTCTGACATTGGTAGCATCAAAAAAAAGTTCATATTAATTTTAATTTAATCATTTGAGATCCGAACAATGACAGCAAAAAGGCTAAGGGTGCGACTACATGACAACAATGTACTATAAAACGGAAAGGTTTCGGAAAGGTTTTTCCTACTTGTTTTCGCGTACAAACAGCAACATTTGTCAAAACGATTCCCTGTTCGCATGATACGCGAAAACGACTAAAACCGTTGTATTATGTATGCCAGGCCAGTAGTTGGCGATGTCACTTTGAAAAGAAACACCATCCGCCTATAGACTGAACACGTAATACGCATGTGCATGACGTCAACATTTTCACAAATTAACTTTTTTTTGTACAATAACAGTGACAGTGACGGTAACAGTATCATTTTAAAAAACTTGGACCTTTAAACCTGTTTTTAAAAGTTTGCATTTTCAGGCCACCAAAATACAGAGCCCGTTCTCATCCTTTAGCGTCACATAAAGCGCTTTATGACAAAACGGCGCTATACTACGCACATGGTACCCTTTATCGTTTATATAACACACGAACTCAAGGCGTCATAAATCCTTTAGCGTAATATGAGACTACCCTACCCTACCCCACACCTAAACCTAACCATCACAGCGCGTGTTATATAAACGATAAAGGGTACCATGTGCGTAGTATAACGCCGTTTTGTCATATAACGTTCTATATGACGCTAAAGGATGAGAAGCGTTGAAATACAGTTGTTGTCTAAATGAATAGCCAAAACGCATAAAAGAAAAATACGTTTAAGTAATTTAATTCTGTTTGTGCAATAGACATGACTATTACCTCAAATTGTGCAGCTTGTGTTCTATTTCATTTGAAAGCAACTTGAATTTCAATTGAATGAAAATTAAAAAAAATAATTAAAAAAACTCTAAACTTACATTGAAGAAGAGATCTAAGCCATATTTAGATACAATCTACCAGTTATCCAGGCTCAATCAAGTTATTTTGACTCAACTTAGTAAGCACTCCACCCAAAAATAACATAGTAACACATAGCAATGTGCTCAAAATTAATTTTAATTAAATCATTGGAGATCTGAACAATGACAGCAAAAGAAGCTAAGGGTGCGTGTACATGACAACAATGTACTAAATACGGAAAGGTTTTTCCTTCTTGTTTTTTTTTTTGTATAAACAGCAACATTTGTCAAAACGATTCCCCATTCACATGGATACGCAAAGCGACGAAAAACGCTGTATCTATGTATGCCAGGCCAGTAGTTGGCGATGTCACTTTAAAAGAAACACCATCCGCCAATAGATTGAGCACATAATATGCATGTGCATGATGACAACATTTTCAAATTCACTTTTTTTACAGTGAAAGTAACAGTATCGTTTTCAAAAACTTGCTCCTTTAAACCTGTTTTCAAAAGTTTGTATTTTCAAGCCACCAAAATACAGTTGTTGTGTAAATGAACGGCTACACAAATAAATTTCTGCGACATGCTCAAATTCTACAGCTTGTGCTCTATTACATTTGAAAGCAACTTGAATTTCAATTGAAACTCTAAACTTACTGAAGAAGAAGGTTTACCGAGCAAACAAATTTAGGTTCTGGGAACGAAAAAATACCCACATGGGACAATTTGAGAATGTTAGGGGAATGTTCTGTGTTTACTGGGTGAGTCATATTTAGATACAATCTAGTAGTTATTCAGGCTCAATCGAGTTATTTTGACTCAACTCAGTAAGCAACCACCCAAAATACCATAGTAACGCAAAGCAATGTGCTAAAAACCCTATTAAAAAATGCATCAGTTCTGACATTGGTAGCGTAGTAAAAAAAAATCATATTCATTTTAATTTAATCATTTGAGATCCGAACAATGACACCAAAAAGGTCACTGAATTGTTGGTAAATTCCATGTTGAGTAATACAATCTGTACACAAAGAATTTTTACAATAAGCTGACATTTTTACATTTAACATTTAACATCTTTGTGGGCTTCGTTTTAATTTAAATCACATTAAATTATGAAAGTAATTTGGTAAAAGGAATGTCTTCATGTGATATTATTCAATAATGTTAAAGTAATTTTGCTCTGAACATTATTCCCCTGGCTGCCATCATCTCAAATTTCATCTTTAATTGCTCTTTATTTTTCCAGCACTGAGCATTCAGCAGAAGTCTGCTTCCCCCTCCTGGTTGTTCTCAAGGAAACAGTTCGCAGAGCTTCCAGAAGCTGCAAGCTAGATTACATTTTGTGTTTTATATGTTGCAGCTTAAACGGGGAGCATTTGATGTTGAGGATTTGTTAAGTTCCATCTTAAAGAAAAGACGAGGGTTATCAACAGAGCTCTAGAGGTTCATATGACATATTACAGGTGTCTATGGAGAGAGAATGTTATTGCGTTGTGTTCTGCTGAATGAATCCACGTCCACAAGTCCCTCTGTGTCAAGAGACTACAACACAGAGCATCTTTCAGAGAACTCACTGGTGGTTTGGCGACTACATTAGTGGTTAGTGGTTTAAGTCACGATCCTCAATATTTTCGAACACTGACGGCGACTTATCAGCAAACAAAGTGCTCCAAGTTGTTTTTAAAAGTAAGATTACAGCATTATCTCGTAAATAGTCCAGCACTTATATAGTTTTACAGCATGGTGTATCTTTAAACTGAGAAAAAAAATCAGTAACGGTCCCTATTGTACCATGTAGAAGAAAAAAAAACGTCAATCAAGACTAAGAAAAAGTATTCCATTGTTGTGCAGGATATGCTGTCTCTTCTCTCTTTTGATCAAAAAGACATAAAATATACATTAGGTCAATACAGTCCATCTAAGAAGAGCTATATCAACACGGCCAAGCATTCCTATTTGAGTGAGCGCTGACCTCAAATAGTTAAGAGAAAGAGAGAAGGACAGTGAGAGAGAGAAAGAGACAGGCTCGCAAAAAGGAAAAAGTGAGAGCAGAAGCCCAGCAGATCAAAGAAAACAACATGAGAGAGGATATGAGCGCTTTGAGAAGTAATATTGGGCAGATACCATCTGTTTCCCAAGTCATGCAGCAGGATTCAGACAAGCACAGGAAGAGGACAACAGAGAAGGCCCCTTTAGCCCTGGATAACACAGCCAAAGTGGCTTATTAAGAAACCTTCAATTTAATATGAGATTGGGCAACATTAAAGGGTTTCCTCTGCAAAGGACCTTTCTCCCCCAGTTAGAAGAGAAAGCGTTATATAACAAATAAATTTGAGGATTATTTCATAAAAGAGGCGCCAGTGTAATTTCTCCTTTGGTATTTTCAATTTCGAGGTGGCACAGTGAGAATGGCCGGAGATGTATGAGGTGATTTCACTCTTCATGTGGGAAAGTGAGTTAGGGATGAAGAGAGGAGCTGCTGCTCTGACCGTACGCTCAAAATATTTTATTAGCAGCTGTGTTGTGGAGAAACAAACTGTATAGATTTTACACTTAATTTGGTCTTTCTTTTCTGATGTTTTTGTAAGATAATTTTTTTAGGGAAACAAATTCAATCTGTTATTGAAAAAAATAATATACAATATATAAATTTGAGGAATTATATATATATATATATATATATATATATATATATATTATATATATATATATATATTAGAAAATCTATGAATTTCATTAGTGCAGACATTACAGTTTTTAACTTACTGTTGCTAGCAACATTTCCTACTATCCAAACTATAAGCATTCCATTAGACTATAGATGAAAAATTTAACAAGAAATTCTGTTATTATTTACTCTCCCTCAATTAGTTGTAACCCTGTGCAACTTTCTTTTTTGTTTTATTTGCTACTCTGCAAATTTGGTGAGTAAAAAATGATCATTGCATGCTGTTATACAATAAGGGAAAATGGTGCATATATTATATCACCTTTATATAATGTTGAAAGTATTGCGTTTGGTGTGTTTTGGTGAGTATTGCATTACAGTTATTTATTTATGTCATCCGGTATTGCAATATCATAATGTCGCGAACTTGCTCTCTTTTGTTTAATTCAAACGCAGCTCCTGCCATTTTGTGACATTTTTACTGTAATGTAAAAAAAAAATTATAAGAGAACAAAACGGATAAGATTTTAAAACCGTTTCATCTCAAATCAGCATCTCTTATTCCCATTATTATAAAATATGTAAAATACCGTGTAATGTCCCTAAATATCCCTTAAATGTCCACCTAGTTTGAACTTGCCGCTGCTAAAACTTCTCTATCCGCGGAAGCTTTGGATTAAAGAGCCGGATAAAATATTTAGACTCAGATTAATATTACATGTTTAATGATTAACTTATGTGACAAGTAGCTACGCTTCAGCGCCAGGGTCCTGATCACCATGTCGGGGTTTATTCTGCGATAACAAAGGGTTGGGTCTATATTATTTCATTGCACAGCTCTAATTTGCTAAATATGACTAGAAGGCATGAAATGTTCAACTATTATAAACAGTGTTGGGGAAAGTTACTTTTAAAAGGAATGCATTTTAATATTGCGTTATTTGTATGCTGAACTGGATCTCAAAGGTCAGCAGCAAAAACAAGACATTGGTTAATAAAGTAAGGTTAAGTATAAAGTATATGTGTATAAGTAATCAGACTTAGTATTGCTTCACGTAATCAGAATTATTGTAAATATGAGTTTCCTAAGTAAAATTTGAACATGAACGCCATCTCAAATCATATTTACCAATGGGAAGCTCTGGGTTAATTTTTATCCCCAAGATCCAGAGATGGGCAAGTCATAAACTTTAAACATGGCGGAAAGGAGAATGCTGCTGTGACTGGTATTATTTATTTATTTATTTTTTTTTTTTTCACAACAGCGTCTTGTATTTTCATTAAAGTAGTGCATGTTCACATATAATTATGAATAATTACTTGAAGTCTATTGCATGTTTTTGGACAGCGAACATGGCTTTGATTATCTCCAAAAAGTCAGAAAGAAAAACCTGTTTTCCTCCACGATTCCAGTTCTTCCCAACAAAAAAAAAAGAGTGCAAAGTGCAAAGAGCTGGTTATCACAACATGGGAAGTAAGAAATTTCCAATAGCAAGTGAAGGCAGCATAAACCAAGCATAGCGTCAGTTCTGGCAGGTCACGTTCAGCGTGCCGCACAAGCCCTCAAAAGTAAAGCCAAAACGTCTTGATCGCCCCCAGTGACCGGTCCTAGTATAGGTTATTAAACCCCGCCTCCCCATGTTATTCAACGGGACGAGAGACCAACTAAACAATTAAATTACACTTCACATATCCTTTTTCCAAAGATAGTTTCTATCATTTACTGTAGTTTCTATCATGTTGATGTAATTTCAAGAGTTTGTTTTTAAAATAAGTTTGTTTTTAGTTAGTTATTTGATGCTATAAAAACGGTGCTGTGACATCATGATTGACAGCTGTGATTGACAGGTTCTCTGTGCGAAATAGTCACTGAAGCACCAACAGACCTTTTTTCATAATGTGGTTAGTAGTTGTATCTACCTTATTTTAACAAGGTATTGCAATTAGCAGACACCATTGGAGAAGAACGGAGCAGACAGAGGCCACTTAAGAAAAGTGCGGGCCGTGTGCTTGCGATTGATTCCACGAGAGTGAGGGCGGGGCCTTGATTTCACGGCTTTACTTCCTGCTCACGACTGCGCAAACTCAAGTCCCATATCGGGACATAGAGCATCACAGTCCCGCCCACAGCCGGTGCCGGCAGTAAGAATTCAATACAATTTCTCCATTGACATTTGAGATATAAGCCATAAAAATGTAACCACATGGTAGACTTAAAACCAGCTACGGCTGTACTAAGCGATTGTATATGCTCATATAAACGCTGAACGTTCATGGGGCACTTTGTTTTAAGATAAATGCCTTTAATTCACGATGGGAAGCAGTACTTCATTACCCACAATCCTGAACAATCCCACAGTAATGCGATTGGTGGAAGTCGTGTAACTGTCTGGGTAAATCCCACGAAGATCCGTGAAGACTGAAGATCGTGTAATGACGCAGGGCTAGTTCATTGGTCGCACGTCAGAAGCGCCCTTACCATTGGATGTGCAGTTGCCGCAGCACAGCCTATGAGCGAGTCAGATTCTCAATGTTTTAGCATGTGCAGCTACAAATGCGTTTTACATATAAGCTTCAGTAAATCGACGAAAAGGAGTTTCCCTGCACATTCACTATATAAAATTCACTGGATGAAAAAGTTCACGTGGCCGTCGTCAGATTTGGAAGTCACTCACGGTGGCTTCAGTCGACTTTAGTGAGGCGCGGTGGTTTATGGGAGTTCCTTGCTCGGAAATGAAAATATGTACACAGGCTTGTACCCTTGACTTTCTTGATTTTCACTACATTTTTGACTCGAAATGATAAGTTTAATGCTTAAAAGCTCAGCCATAGCTGGTTATCCTCACACATGCTCTAATACTCTTTAGATATGGATTTTACAAAATGTCAATGGGAGAAATGAATGGGAAATTTACTTCACCAACGCTCTTTCGGGCTGTGAGCGAGACTGTGATGCTCTATTGGCGGCTTCAGTTCTCTCGATGGAAACGAGCGAAGGGGTGTCCTCCATCTTTTTACAACCTATGGTCATGTTAGTCAAGCTTGCATCAGCTGACTCTCAGCTGATCCACGTCTACCTATAGGAATGCGATGCCTATCATTGTATACATATAAGCTCCTTCAGTATCATCAACTGCTATCATATTTCTCAGGAGCTCTCCTCTTCTCGCCCAGTAGGAAGTGATATTTTGATTCCCCTTGAATAAATTCTCAAATTATGTTGCACTTTAAAATCTTAAAATGAATAATATCTGCATAATATGCATTCATGTTTGTTATGTTCTGTTTACCCTAAGGGCTGTCTCAATGTTCTCCCTACTCTTATCCTTGCTAGGAAAGATGCGCAGGAGAGGTCTGCCAGAACAGAACCATACCGCCAATCCTAACTGCATGCTAATTTGTCAATCGTATTTGATCGATAGTGGTCCTGACAGAACTCCCCATTTCTCCCTACAAGGGGGCATGAGAGGTGTCTGTCAATACATGAGAAAACAAGTAACTTGCATTACTTATTTGAAAAAATAACTCTGATATTTCGTGGAAAATTGAAGCATTTAAGTAATATGCTACTTTATTAGTTACTTAAAAAGTAATCTAGGCCTATATTTAATGCATTTCCCTATAGCACTGATTATAAACATTAGCAAATTGATTTTCTGTAAAGTTGCTTTGAAACAATGAGTATTGTGTAAAGTGCTAAACAAGTCATTTTACCTTCGAATTTGGGTGACCTAGATACCTTCAAAACATTGGTGTTATCCTTAATAATACATGTCCTACTCCTCACATTTGTTGCAGACTCATCCATGATCCCAACAGTCGTTAGGTCATCGGAATTCTAATCAGATCCATGCACAGAATCACTCAACCATTCAGGTTTCCCAGAAGATCCTACTGATTTGCTGAGCTGCAGACCTCATTGGATCCAGATTTCAGTCTTTGAAAAGGCCACCGCATTTCCTTCCGCATGCAATGTTTTATTTATTATTGGTTATTTGATCTGGTCTGAGACCATTATGGGAATATGTACCTTTCTGAATAATCAATAAATAGCCATTTTATTATTTAGAAGGATCTGGTGTGAAGGGCCGCAAAAAGTAAAAGTCATTACACAAATCCGTCATTGTTGATAAATGAGATCACTTGTAAAGTTAGACGGGTGGTAAAACAGCCGCATGCATGTGGATGGTTCTGTGCATTGCTGAATACTATTAGCGGGCAGTAAATATTGCACGGGTCTCTCCACGGGACAATGATTCGGAGAGTGGGCGGCAGAGAGAGGGCAGTAAATTTGGAGATTAATTAACCCATTGAATTCTGGACATTTCCAGGTCTCTGTTCCCTGTGACCTGTGGACGTAAATGGGACGAGCCCGTCCTCAGCAGTGAGCGGAGAGTGAGGGCTCTCGTCCAGAAGAATGAGTTATTAAGAGAATTTTTTGAATAGATGGAAAAATTGTAGCCTGGCTATTTAGTGTCATAAAGTGCAGCCAAGCCAGTGCAGGGGCTCCTCGGGACAGGAGGCAATAGCATTCCAATCAAATCTCAGACGGATGAGAGATGGGCCTGTCCACTCTGAATTTTTATATTGTGGAAGGGGCTGAAAAGAAATAATGCCATCCGTGAGTGAATTAACCTCTTGCGGTGGATGGAAAGGACTCTGTCATCTATAGGGGAAGCAGAGGAAATGAATGGGCGGAACAGAGGCAGGCCAGCCAAGCCAGGGGGAGGGGTAGATAGGATCAAAACCCCTCGCCAGAGATGGACCGTCCGTGGCTGTGGCTCGGCCACATGTGTTGTGGATAAGGAAGGATGCTTCTTGAGCTTTTCGGTGATATATCTGAAGGTCTGATCAAAATCTGATCATTTTTTCATGACGTTCATTCAAAAACATGCAAAACAAGGATGCAAATACGGCAAAAGTACTGCCCTGTCAAACTGGACAAACAGGTTCAGCCTACTTACAGGAAAACTTTAGCACAATACACGTTGTGTTTTGTTTATATTACCAATGAAACCAACACAAGAAATAAAGCAGGTATGAAATTAATATTTGTTCATGTGCTTTATTTAAGCTACACGGTTAATCTTTCATTGTCCTTAAGGTTCGGAGATCTACTAGAATCATTCAGAAAAGTTTTCAGACATTATGGATTTGTCTCACATCCTGATTTGCTTCTAGTAGCCTACCATATGCAGGTGATGAGAAAATAGGCTATATGCCCTGACTCTAGCTGTGTAGAGAGATTTGTATTGTTTTGATATACATGTCATAAAATTGCATCTTGATAACACAGGACTTGTAGCCTATGCTGTTTGTGGTTGAATGTTAGCTTTAGCTGGTGAATTTCCACTCATCTGCACATTCTCCAAATCGCTTGGCCTGTAGAGTATTGGATGTCATTCTTAAAATTCAAGCTACTTCACTTTTATGTTCATACAAATTTTAAAACCTAAGTTTTAAAACAGTTTAACTACATGTGGAGAATATTCCTCTCCAATTATATAATAAAAAATAAATAAAATAAAAAGCAAATTTAAATAAATTAGGCTATATTCATCACAAAATAAAACAGATTCATTACAAATATCACATGTGTTTCATTCGTTATTTATTCATCATAATGTTCTCTGACTCTGACATTTAAGTTGAATGCAATCTGTCAGTGCAGTGTGTTGGTTGACACGTGTGTGTTCAGTGACGTGTGTCATGAGGTCAAAGGTAACCGGAAGCTGTTGGCTGCTGCCGGGAGACAGAACAACACATAAAACCCTCCAGAAACATCGTATAATGTGCACTTTGACATATGTATTTACGGATAAAGGTCTTGTTTTGTATTCCGTTCGACTGGACGAATGAGAAGATGTCTGTATTATCTTAGGACGCGCGGTTAAATCTGACTTTAAACCCGGAAGTGGAGCAAAGCAGTAGGTGTTAGCCTAGCCGCTAACACTCTTTATCTCTTCCATATCCCATATGAGCGAGCGATTTTGTCTTAAATCACTGATCTCACAATCATTCTGCCAATGGAAGTCACAGATTGAGCTTGTCATGTGTGTCAGTGGCGAGACAAGTCGTCTATCGGGCTGTGAGCTGGGTGAGATCAAGTGAGTTCAGTGTGAAGCACAGTTCTAGCTGTCAGAAACTCACCACTCTCATCTGATCAATGTGATTTTGAATAATAATCACTTTGAACAACTCTGGGTCATTCGGGTAAGATTCTGACATCTTTTTCTCATAATTCAGTATCAAAATGCATGTATGCTTTGAATGCACATATATGATAATTTACCAGTACCATGGTAGCTTTGCTTTTGTTTGTGTGCATAAAATACGAAAAGTTAATATGAAAAGTGTTTTTTCACTGTAAGACACTGAACCATACAAAATTATAGCAAGTTAAAGGCACAATATGTAGGATATTTTTGATTGAATTATCCAAAAATCACTGTTATATATTTTGTAGACTTCTGTGCGTTATCCCAAATGGTTCCAATAATGTTTACATCCGGAGCAGTTTGCACTTTTAACCAGTGCAACGGCCTGTCATTACATTACTTGACAATGACATCATATCCGTGCTACCAGTTTTAATTTTGTTAATATGCATTTATTAGATGATTTATCGCAATAATGAATCATTGTTCTACACCGTAATACAGTTAGTCTTATTGTTTGAATTTCATGTTTTCTTGATTTACCTCACAATTTTAATTTGGCAAATAAAGTGACCAGTAACGTTAATACAACTTTAATACATTAGCTCATCAATGAACATGATTTGAGTCCCTTCGGATTATTTTCTGTTGGCTGTGGAGGTGAAAACAACATTACATATACCTAAACCTACCCATCTCCACCTCCTGATCCCTAACCCCACCCTAATCCTACCTATCTCCACCCCTTAGATCTGGATTCAACTCCACCCCCTGGATCTCGTGTACTGCAATGAGGTACTACTATGATTCCGCGCTCATTCATGGTCTATCAAGCCACACCTTTGCTAATGTTTTAGGGAAAAAATAACAAACTCGAAACTTGCATACTGTGCCTTTTATTATAGCTTCTGCTGTAATACTACCATAGTTACTGTACTACCTTAAACTTACTGTTACTACATTTATACTGTAGTGCTGTGTTGAAAAAATCGATTCACCAATTCTGAATCGATTTTCATATTAATTTCTAAAGATCGATCCGTAACTCAGAGAATCGATTTATTAATAGGCCTACATTTTCCCCGTGAACTTTAACTTGGCGCGACCGGGAGATCCCTTTGTGCGCTTTCTGAGCTTTCACTCAGCGCGCACATTGTTATGACAACGGACTTTGAGTCATTAACCCGTTCATTCAACGAACACGTTCAAAAAAAGCAGATTGATTCATTAAAATAGATGCAATGAAACAACTTCAAGGTGTTAATTATTTTTAACTTTGAGTTTCACTTGTCAAGGCTCAGCTGAGCAGCGCGTCGCATGGGCAACGCTGAAGCTGATGCATATGGCATTGATTCAATGCGTGACTCGCTGATTTTATTTCCCCGCGGCTTCCTCGCGCTGTGGGATGCTGACCAGCGCTGCTGCTGACGTGCATTTATGGTAAATACCCGTAACATGAGTGTTAAAAGGATGATACATACAACAACTATTTCCTTTGCTTAGCCTCTGTAGGCTACACATCACCACGATAAACAGTCTCGTTATCATTATGAACTTGTTCGAACATTCAATACACATGCATGAAGTTCAAAACAAGAAGGGTATAGCCTTATAAAAAACGTGAATATCACGGTTCCTGCGGTTACTTGCAATCCTCCTGCTGATATAGCCTATACCGTCGTCGTCTACACCAGTGCACGTTTGTGAAAGCAGTTGTATCAACATGGAAGGGGGATTGTTCTTTACAATCAATACTACATTAATTTGCAGTTGAATGTCTAATAGTATCAATATATGTTGCATAACCACAGTCCTGTAATTCAGGTAACAGCTGAAAAAAAATGCTTTTTTCAGAAACAATTATCTAAAGCTTGAAGATTCGAATTGTGAATTCGAATAATGATAATCGATTCAAGATCTTGAAGTAATCGGAATCGAATTCTTGAAATTTGAATCGAAACACAGCTCTATTATACTGTGATAACTTGGTGACAACCATCATTGTTAGAGAGAGATAGATAGAGAAATAAACTAAAGAACAAAATATTTGTTTTGTTTTTTTTGTAACTGTCTGCTCTTTCAAGTCGTGACCAAGCGCCAACCTTCCCGTCTCTCCCTTGATTCCAACACGGAAGTGATTTAAACTGTAATTCATCGACTGACCGCTAGAGACAGGTTTGCAATCCCATAGACTCCCCATTTGGTCTATGTAGCTAATTTTGCCCTTCATGACAACTGTGAAGGCAGTAAATTTTGTCATAACTTCATCCGTTTATATTATATTAAGCCTTAAAGTTCTGCATAATTAAGGGCGTGGGCACTTGAGTGACAGTTGGATTGCCGCTGCTGTCTGTTAGCCATCATGTCACCTCAGTTAATCCCGCCTTTTCCCATTTTCGTTTATCCTGGAGTGATGTGCTACCAAGAGGGTGATGGCCGGCTCCGCCCACTTTGGGCTTAAAAAATGCTCTTTAGAAACCTACGGGTGACCGTGTTTTGGTAGCGACGTGTCGAATGCTTTCAGGGTTCAAGCCTCTTCTCTGTTTCTGGTTAGAGTACCCCGCTTATGAGTACTATTCATTTATATTATTACTATTTATTTATAAAAGACTATTATTTTTATTTTATTGTTTTACCATGGTATTTTGTAGTATGTTATAAATTATTTATATGTGCATATACATACATGCATACATACATACATGCATGCATACATATATGCATGATAATGCATGCATACATATATATATATATATATATATATATATATATATTTTTTTTTTTTTTTTTTTATTCTAATGGCCTATTTTTACTTTTTTTAAACGTCCCACTTGCAGTGACTTGCAGTGACTCTGGCCTGACCAGAGTTTGAATTTTCCACTTCGAAAGTCAAGAGTTGCTAGACCACACTTTGCAGCAAAATGATTTTTGCTGCCACTAGGGTGCGTCTGAGATTTCTAGGCTAGTCCTGGACAACAATACTTTAACAATTCATAAAAAAAATAATAATAATCACTGTCTGCCTGGCCAACTATGGAGACAAAGTTTATTCATTTTTTAAGGGTTTCATTCATTTTTAACTGTGACCCCAAACGTTAGACTTAACGACCGGATATTGATCTTGAGACAGTAAAGGTAAGATATGTAATTTCAGATTGTGGATAAATTGTTTTGATTTGCAGGAGCCTGCAGACGACATGAGTGGCAAATTTGGCCTTGTGAATTACAGCTCGCGGAAGCACATCTCCATATCTGTGCCCTCATCCACTGAGGTCATGTCACCTCATATTAAATCAGTGGAGGAGCTCAAAGTGCTGGGCATCAACCTGACTAGCTTCAACACACCAACACAGTTCTTCATCTGTGTGGCCGGCGTCTTCCTCTTTTACCTCATCTACGGCTACCTGCAGGTGACAGTCCACCAGTGATCTTTGATTTGTGCCTTTGTATATTTGTGCCACTGCTGATTCTTGTGAGTCTCTGTGCTTTCAGGAGCTGATATTCTCAGTGGAGGGATTTAAGCCATTTGGCTGGTATCTGACTTTAGTGCAGTTTGGATTTTACTCCTTATTTGGCTTGGTGGAGTTGCAGCTCACTCAGGATAAGAGGAGGAGGTAATGTTTGTGTACATGTTAAAACTAGACCTGTCGATTGATTTAAAAAATTCACACTAGTTTCAGTAATTTTCTTTTTTGTGATTAATTGTACCTAACATTATCAGAAATATATTTTCACATTCAGTCTCAAAATTACCAAAATGCAGTATTTTAAATATTTGATATTGTACATATTTCTTTAATTGTATATTTTTGCCAAGTATGTTGAATAAAGGCCAAGAAACCCCAGAAGTTAAGAAAACCCTCAGTTATAATAAAAGTGTAAGAAAGAATTGATACCTCTTTAAAGTGGTTTTTTTTTTCAGGTAGAGCTGCCTGATTAATCGTTATAAGATCGCAATCTTGATTTAAACATTTACTTGATCTTGTTCCTAAATGACCATTCTATGTTGATGCTGCTGCTGACTCAAGAAAGAACAGTTAAATAATGATTCAACTGATCATAGAAGTACAGGGATACTAGTTTATAGTTCAAATAAAAACACTGCTGTCTATAGTAGCAGTTAAAGTAGAGTGAGGCTCAATCCCAATTCACCCCTTGGCCCTACCCCTTGTTTTCAAGTGTACCCCTTGGCCCTTAAAACAGAGTTACAAGGACCAAGGGATTGAAATATATCCCTTCGAAATGGTACAACCCTTCATGAACCCAATACGTCATCAGTCGTTGGCGATGGCTCTGCCGTTACGGAGTTTTTACAGGATTTCTCCATGACAATGACTGACAATCAGCGCAGCTGCTCTTAACTTTTAGGAAACTTGATAATTATAACATTCCTTCCTTGAAATGTATGTCTTTTCTGATTCGGAAAGGTAATTTATTATACAATTTCTTAATTTAAACTACTATAGTATTATTATAAGAGTAAATAAAGTGCATGGTGGTGTCATCTGGTGCTAAATTTAAATGTTTAACCGTTTGTGAAGCCATCTCGCCAGTGATTTGCGATGCATTCTGTGAACTTTCTCGTAGCCCTCTGTTTGGAGAATGCCTCTGAAAAATCTCTGTTTCTACCTCTCGATCTCAACAAGAATCAGGACTCCCTACCCCTAGACGTGGATGCGCAAAACGTAGGGGTAGGGCCAAGGGTTAGGGGCAAGGGGTAAATTGGGATTGAGCCTAAGTCACCAATCATCTTTTGAAAGTAACTTGATGCTTCAAATAAAGATTGTATGAATGACATTTTTACACCAGTAGGTGACGACAAGTGTCTGTTAAAATTTGATGTGTTATTGAATCATTCACTCAAGAAATTCTTTGAAAAACGCTGATTCATCCAGTTATGAAACTGAAAATGAATCATTCATTCAATCCGATTAAAAATTTAATTTAAAATAATTAAATAGACTGCAACAATTTAATTTGAAACTCTAGTAAATGACACAATATTTTGCTTGGTTGTCTATTCATAATCGTTGTAGAGAAAAAAATCCTGAATTAATCTAGAATTGTGCACCTCTAATTTCTGGCGATAAAATGAGCCATTAGAAATCACAATGTAATTAAAAGCCCGGCCTAAACTGCAAGTTACAAGACTATATTAACAATTACAGGTTTTATTTTACATTAAAGAGGCTATATGCAGCTTTTTCCCCAAAATAAACTTAACAATAGCCTTTTTATTTTACCATTTATGACTCAAACATCTCCTGATGAGCATACTGACACCTTGTCCGCTCACAGTGGGTGCACCTATAAGCCTGTATCCTATTTTTCCTATTTTCTGTTCGGGTCGGACTTTTCCCGCGCTGTCTGCGGATGTGACGTCAAGCGCGTTCATGTTGCATATTTTCCGCAAAGCATCCAGGCGGCACTACATTTGAAAAAATGCAGCGCGTCAAAAAGCTGGCCGATGCCCATCTTTATGCAAATGAATAAGGTCCTCCTCTATATGAGTTCGCATCTACCACAGATTTTTTTTGTGTAACAATGTGTTCAGTTGTACATTAACAGTGCAGTCGATGCTATTGTTTACATCCGATTGCCTCCATAATGGCCGCTCATCCGGGTTACCGCCCAGAACGTGACATCGGTGAAAACCCTCAGATCACTCTGCCAGCCCACCACTGCTAGTCAGCAAGTAGCCTACACTCGCAAACAGAACACTTATCTCAAACAATATATGTATTTAACTGTTCTTACCTCTGTAAACATAATGTTGACCTCATTGCAGCAGATGACTTGTGAAGTGTGTACATATGAGCGTGCGCCGCGAGAGCGAGCAGAAAGGAAGAGCAGTTCTGTTTTTTGGCCACAGGTGTCAGTCGCGAGTTTAAATTTCAGGAAAACGCATGTAGCCTCTTTAAACTACAACAGTATTCACATAAGCCATAACCAATGTCACATTTAGCTGTACATTCTTATGTGTCTAGCAAAGTATTGTTATTTACGTTATTATTCATAAACACATATATTTGTACATAATCTTTTTACAGCTATAGTTAAAACTAAATTCCCAAACAAACTTTTACCATATTCATAATTGTTCTGTGGTTTCTTGAATAGTATTTTCTCTAGTAGCCATAATAACCTAGTACACCTGTAACCTGCTTCACATTTCCTCAAAGCAATGCCAACAGAAACTTACTTTCAAGAGGTTTTGTTGGATCATTGTGATAAACCTGTTTTATGACTGTGGCCTGCTTTTAAAAGGCCAGTTATTAGACTCAAAGATGTCTAGTTAGTTAGTTGATTTTTATGGACACAGTGTGAATATGACAGTTGTTTCCATGCATTTAATGTGTTCGTGTGAACCAGCCTTAAGAAAACATGCTTCACAGTGTTCATGAAACAGGCAAAATACAAATAACATAATGAGTTTAATGGAATGCTGCTTCTTTCTTTTTCTTTCAGGATACCATTCAAAACATACATGATCATCGCAGTTTTAACAGTTGGGACCATGGGCCTATCCAACACTTCTTTAGGATACTTGAACTATCCGACACAAGTCATCTTTAAGTGCTGCAAGCTCATTCCTGTCATGATCGGAGGAGTTTTTATACAAGGTACATTAGATGATTTATATTTAAATGTATACATACACTTCCATTTAATGTTTGGGATCAGTTTAAAAAATACATTTTATTCACCAAGGAAACAATACATTTTATTCACCAAGGAAACATTTAATTGACCAAAAATTACATAAAATCATTTATCTTAAATAAATTTAGAACTATCTATTTATCAGAGTTTCCACTAGGGATGCAATGAGATATCACAATATAAAAATGCCACAACGATATGTATTGTTGATTTAATCCAAGACTAAGCTTACTGTATTTATATATTATTATTCACCCAAAAATGTAAATTCTGCCATCATGTACCAAGTAGTTTCAAAGCTATAAGATTTCTGCTGATTTTCCAAACACGAATGAAGATATTTTTATGCAACCTGAGCGATTTCTGTCTATCCATTTTAAGTCCATTCGCCTAAAACTTAAAAAATCCAAAAAAGGTCACAAAGGCATCGTACAAACAATCAATCGAGCGGTCTAATTAGGGATGCACCGATATGACAATTTTGGCCGATACCGATAATTCTTTATATTTGAAAGCCAATCACCGATATATTGGCCGATAAATCTAAATCCAAATTTTTAGGCAATTTTTGAGAGGCTGATTATGAAAACAAAAGTCTCCTCATTAAAAGTCAAGATACAAAAACAATTATGATGTTCTTATTTTAATGTTGTGTAGCCGATATGACAGACTTGCGCTGCACATTTTCCACTTTAACTGGATTTTCCTTTTTAAAGTGATTTCAATCGTATTTCAAGCAATTTAAAAGCATCTGTTGAACAGTGCGCATCCAACTAAGTGCCTCAGCTGAAGGAAATAATGCATTATTTATCGGCTTTTAGATATCGGCTAAATGTTGGGCCAATAACGATAACATTAAGAATTATCACATATCGGCCGATACCGATAATGTGGCCGATATATTGTGCATCCCTAGGTCTAATCCACATCCAAGTCTTCTGAAGAAACACAATGGTTTTATATGATGAATAGATTTACAACGGCATGCATATTGTAGTAAACATAGATGTTTAAATTTATGTGTGTGCGTGACACGAAAACAACATGAGTGTGATTAAATGAAGAGAGAATCACATTTTTTTGGATGAGCTAATGAAGTTTGGGAATAGTCATTTGACACACTTTGTCTATGTAAAAGATATACAATGAATGCCAGTATTAGAAGTACTACGTTAGAAAAGTGAAAGTTTACAGTTTCAGTTACAGTATTACATTAAACTACTATATTTAATGTGGAATGTATAATAATGTACAATGTATAATAATGCAATAGGGGAATATTTGTGATTCCTGATAATGCCAAATGCAAAAAGGGCCTACATTGTTTATTTGTAGTCAGTGAAAGAGTGCAAGCATATGTCTAACATAAATCTGTATTTTTAGGTTCAGAATCATGAGTTATTTTTATTCTTTTGTCACCATTGCCCTGTGCATGCAAGTCCATACCCCAAGTCCATACAATGTAGCATTTTAATCAACAGTACATTTATTGTTACCATGTTACCATCTGTCTTTAGAAGTATCCTAATAATAATATAACCCCCATCTTTATTTTGACTTAAAGTATCCCGATAATCTATTGTGAGTCCAGTATTGTGAATTTTATCATTACAACCCTAGTTCCCACAAAAAAAAAAAAAAAAAAAAAAATTAAAGGAGTGGTTCACTTTTGAAAACTTTTGCTGATAATTTACTCACCAAGAGGCCCATGTCATTCTTTCTTCAGTCGAAAAGAAATTAAGGCTTTTTAAATGAAAACATTCCAGCATAATGCACTTCAGTGGGAACACAATATGTGTGTGTGTGAAATATGAGTTTAATGTTTTGTTTCCCAGGTTTTTTTTTGTGTGTGAACAAGTTTCTTGTTCTTTGTGCTGTTTCTTTCACTGGCCACAGTTGTTGTGGAGTTCTTCTGAAGTTTTGATATCCTGAACAAGAAAGAATGAAACCAGCTGAACAGTTCTCCCTTCTCTTTTTATGGGGATATTTTGATTTTGTTTCTTTCTCTGGCGTCGTGGACCTTGCGTCCCCCGAGGCTGCTGCGTAAGATCAGCAGGACGTTGGTTGAGGATGCGCGCGAGATGCCGACCCATCAAAGCCGCACCGAATCAAAGTGATGCATGGCAACCTGCTGCACCACCTTCACCCCCACGGCAACTACCTGTTTGAGAACACTCTTTGGCCTTTCCTGCTTGCTTTTTTCTTGCTCTTTGCATTTTCACATGTCCAACCTCAAACTCATTCTCCTCACATGCTTGCTTGTGATGAGTTGAAAAGTCCAGCAGAAAGAGAAAAACTAATTCTCTCTATTCGACAAATCAGTTTTCCGCTAAACTTGTTCAAAGATCTTTGTAAAGCCAACCTGCAGCTAAAGTGTCAAACCTGCAGCCATAATTCAAAGGACACAGGAGATAAGGCCCTCAGCTTAGCCGAAGATCAGATGCCTCTTTATGCGGCTTTTATGACATGTTTGAGTTGATCTGTGTCAGAGATTCTTGGTTTGATAGAGCTTGTTGATTTTGTATGTTTTTAGGGAAACGATACAATGTTGCGGATGTGTCTGCTGCTCTGTGCATGAGTCTTGGTCTGGTGTGGTTCACACTGGCAGACAGTAAAGTTGCCCCGAACTTCAATGTAACAGGTACAGGACTGCTTCTGCTTCAGTCTGTTGATTATGAGAAACGGGCTTTGTTCCAAAATCCTGCCTAATAATAATTATTTGAAATTATATATTTTTTGTTGTTGTTTCTAGGTGTACTTCTCATATCTATGGCCCTCTGTGCGGATGCCGCTATTGGAAATGTGCAGGAAAAAGCTATGAAACTCCATAACGGGACCAACTCTGAGATGGTACATCCTGTTTAAAATGATGACCATCGTTATGTGGTCTGTCTCTCTTGTGACCAGGTTTATTATTCATTGTTGCCCATGTGTTGCAGGTTTTATATTCCTATTCTATTGGTTTTGTGTATATTCTGTTGGGTCTGCTGTCTGTTGGGGATTGGACCTGCTGTTTCCTTCTGCTCTCAGGTGGGTTTTAACATAAATATAAAAATAGACATTCTTTTTGAATTGAAAAATAGCATTTTAGAATTTCCCAGATGTCCATTTATTATAGTATTTCATTGTTGCACCAAAAGCACTGGAGTTAAAGATTAAATAGGCTAATTTTGATGATATACCTATAAGACTACTATATGTAAATGAAGTCTGTTGTGATTAGATAACCACATATGTGTAGTTCTTCACATTATGCATCACTGCGTGATGTGGCCAAAAAAATCATATCTTGTGTTTTTTGGTCAATTTGGATTAAAAAACAAACAAACTTATATTTATTAAAAAAAGCCTACATTTGATTGCCCCATTACAATAATAACTTAAATAGGCACATTTATTGTTCAACAAATATTATAGCAATATGTATATTTTAGTCAGACTAAAATTGTCTGTATGGTGCACATGTGCGTGGTTGGTGCTGTGACGTAGCGGAGATTAGCTTTGCAGAAGATTGGAAATATTTGCATTACTTTCTAACATTTACAGATGAGAATATGCCTGTGAAATGTAAGTAATGCTTTGAGGAAAACACCACATATCAAACCCATTAAACAACGCATGTATCCATCTGTCAACACATCCGACGGGGCAAGCTGCTGTACATGTTAATTATATCTTACCAGTTGTTTTGAATCCCCTGTGGTGAAAATAAAGCTATTAATGTAGTTTATATGCATATGCAGTGTTTTTAATATGCTGTAAGACAAAACATGTGCAAATAAATAAGTAAACACCATTGCTGAATATTTTGTCCTTAAAACTGAACCAAAGACAGTCTCAAAAACATGTTTCTGACGTCACAAACTGCCTCGTAACCAATCACGTCAGCGTGATCCTCAATGAGTGGATCTCTGAGCTGGTGTGAGTGAGTGGAGGCAGGGCTAATTTGCATATTCATAGAACCAGGTATACTAAATGAGGCAAGGATGTAGAGTTACATTCAAGCTATTGAAGATTTTTTTCTTTTAAGGAAAATGTAAATATGTCATTTTGAGTTTAAAAGGGATACAATAATTGACCACAGGGGGACTTTAATATTAAGCATGTGTCGTGTTTAGGACAACGTGGATAATACACCTTCCCCGCAGCATCTCACTCTTCATCATCTGCATTGCCTCATTCCATATCGTTTATTAAAAAATATATTGATATGTGCAAACTTGATGTACCGCCCAGCCCTTCACATTTTTATTCATCAAGGCAGGGCTTGTTGCTGATATTGCAAAGGTGTTGGTTAGTGCTGCTTGATGTATCGAAATAAAATCTTATTAGTTATATGGCTTTGTGTGATTATCAAATCACAAATGCTGCAGTTTAATTGGTAACACTTTACAATATGGGTGCACTAATAAGCATTAATTCATGTTTAACTAATGCACAGATAATACTGACTTAATGTGTAACTAATGATTATCTAAGCCATTCATTAATGATTACCACATTAGGAACTAATTAAGAGTCTGTAAGGTTAATGTATTAGTTCATACATGAATTGTTATTAATTAAATATGTAATTGTGGATTAATTCCATAATAACTAATTTTTTAACTAATAGTGTTAATTAATATGTTAATAGCCTTGTATTTCAACTTCCAGATAATATGACCAGGTACACTAATATGCATTAATACATGATTAATTACTTCATTGTTAGTGCAAATTACTACAATTACTAAATGACTAGTTAATAATGATGTGCCCCAACAAGTAAAGTCATACCATAATGATATATTTACAAATCATTAGCTAATTATTAATTAAAGCAGACAACTGGAAGTTGAAGTGCATAGCTTTGACTAATTGTGGTAATTAACACATTAATTTACACTATAAGTTAATAAAATATGTTATTAATGAATCAATACACAATGACACATTGAATTAATAGCAATTCATGTATTACTTAATCTATTAATCATATAGACTCTATTAGTTGCTGATGCAGTAATCATTAATTAATGGTTTAGTTCTTCATTAGTTATACATTAACTCATGATTATCTGTGCATTAGTTAAGCATGAATTAATGCATATTAGTGCACCCGTATTGTTGTGTAAGTGTTACCGTTTAATTCAATATATGCACTGCATGTTTCAGAGTGAAGTGCAGCACTGTGTTCTTTTACATGTGCAGCTTCATGGTACAGTGTTTCTTCTCAGAGATTAGCTCACAGTAAATGCAGATCCATTCAAACTCCATCCCTGCACTGGATATGGCCGTTAGTTTATAGGATACATTTAGAAACGCAACATGCAACTGGCATTTCACCAGATTTCTAATGAGATTATTTATAAACCTGTTGTTCGATGTAAGCAGAGAGACTTAAAGATCTCCCTGCAGTTTTCTGTCAAAATAAAAGCTTAATGGTTAAATGTCTGCAAATTAGAAATTAAGAAAAACAATACAATATTGATTGATGGACTGACAAAATGAGGCAACGCTATTTGAAGGGGTGTTCATAAGACTGACATAACATTGTCATAAACATGACGTAACACCTGTCATGAACATGAAGGAGTCTTTATGAATGTTTATGACTGTTGTCATTAAGTGTCATTAAGTTTAATGCAAAGTTGACATTGTTTAAAATGTCTTTATGACAACTTGACATTAACAAAAACAAAAAATGTCTTTGTTATGACAACTTGACATTAACCAAGAAATCATAACCTGGCAACCTGACATTTTTAGAACTAGTCCAACGTGTTCCACTTTACATGAGGTAAAGGGAAATATTAATGACACTGTTGTTAAAGCATTTGACAGTGTAATAACCCTTAATGACTTCTTTATAACTAGTACAATGTGTTCCACTTTACTTGAGGACAAGTAAAATATTCATGACACAGTTATAATGGTGTCATGACAACCAAAGTCAAAACCAACCACATATGACAGGGTAATGTAATGTTAACACAAAGCTAAATAACTTCTTTAAGTTTGATAATTAGACCTCTTTTGACATATTTGTGACCGGTTATGATTTCTTGGTTAATGTCAAGGTTTCATAACAAAGACATTTCTGTCTTGGTTAATGTCAAGTTGTCAAAACAAAGACATTTTAAACAATGTCAACTTTACATTAAAAGTGTCTTATACTACAGGGCTGTTGAATGCTTGATTCTGATTGGTTGAGAACGTTCTAAAGGTGTGCAATTATTTTCAGGGAAACGCACGGCTAAAGTAGTTTCAGGCAAGTTTGAACCGCATTACAGTTCCATATCACTGCGCGGAGTTAGGATTCAATTCATAACAAGAGAAGACATGCAGCCCCATGCACTTGATCTGCAATTTTCAATGTCTAACTTCACAATCAATTGACACATACAGTTTAATTTTAATAAATAAAGTATAGTCCTATCTGTAATAGGCTAAATAGAAAATTAAACTGAACCTATAAATAAATTAATAGTCCTGTGGCACGGATTTTCGTAATTATTCCAGATAATATAACAAATAAATAATTATTGATAGGCTTACTTGTTAAAATGGCTTTGTGTTTTTCATTTATTGGGTTATCTACTGTCAATTATAGAAAACAATAATGAACGAATTAATTAAAAAGAAGTTAATAAATAAATAAATAATATTGACGTGCATGCTTTTCTGTCTCATTATTTCAATGTTCTCTCTCTCTCTCTCTCTCTCTCTCTCTTCTCTCTCTCTCTCTCTCTCTCTCTCAAATAACTGCATTAATAACTGCATAAAGACGGGACAGACTAGTTTGGCCTACGCCAGTTATGAAATTGAATATTTCTGACTGATCATGCCCAAACGCGCGTTCAGCACAGCAGCGCGTTCAGTCTGTGTTCACAGTTGGTGATTAGTAAGACCTGCTACAGTCGATGGAAACAGTCGGTCTTCGAATATTTCAGCGAATTGTAAGTGTGTCCCACTTCATTACATTAGTCTGCTATCAGTGGCTCAAACCTCCGTTACTACTACCTCTAAAATGACGTTTTGGAATTAGAAACGGAGGCATGGGATTAGATGCGTAAGAAATTAGTCCTACATACAAGAGCGCTTTAATGTCAAAAACTTGACAAACGTCTCTGATATGAATCACCTGAACAATGTTTTGAGCTGTGGTAACTGTAGTATAAGCAGAATAATTGACTTCAGGCCGTCGAATTATTCGAAAATAATGCACACCCGAGGTGTAACAGCCACTCCGCTTCGCGTCGTGACCGCATTACCACCTCGGGTGTGCATTATTTTTCTAATAATTCAAAGGCCTGTCGTCAATTATTCCTTACATAATTTACCGAATGACACTTAATGACAAAAGTCATAAACATTCATAAAGACTCCTCCATGTTCATGACAGGTGTTATGTCATGTTTATGACGGTGTCATGTCAGTCTTATGCACACCCCTTCAAATAAAGTGTTAACCAAAATGATTATTATTATCATGATTATTATCATTTTATTAAATACTTACTATTTTATTAGACGGTACAGTAATATATCAGCCCGTTCTCATCCTTTAGTGTCACATAGAACACTATATGACAAAACGGCGCTATACTACGCACATGGCAGCCTTTATCGTTAGATATAACACGCAAACCCAAGGCGTCATAAATCCTTTAGTGTAATATGAGACTACCTTGACCCTACCCCACACCTAAACCTACCAATCACAGCACGTGTTATATTAACGATAACGGCTGCCATGTGTAGTATAGCACCGTTTTGTCATATAGCTTTCTGTATGACGCTAAAGGATGAGAATGTGTTGAATATTACTACAATTGTAAAATATTTTGTTTTTATCTACTAAAATTCACACAAAAAATAACACATTAAAGTCTTCAGAGTAAAAAAGTTTCTTACTAAAGATTATCATTTAAAAATCAATGTATTTAATAAATAATAAATATTAGTTTTACTTTCTATGCAGATGCATTGCTATACAAAATCACCCCAGTCATTCTAGAACAATTTATTCTTTCCAACTAGAGATATTCAAGTCATCTTCTAGTGGAAATTCCACTAGATATCTGCAAAATATATTTAGAAGAAAAGGAAAATATTGCAGTGTTTGTTTTGCCTAATATCAGACTATGGCACTAGCCATAGTGTTGATATTTAAATGTGGATGGTCATGTTAATGAGCTCATTGTTGGGTGCACACCAAACACCGACTTCATTTTCATATTTACCGGTTCTGTTTAATTGATCCATAACCACAAAGCTGCGATACAAATCTATCCATAATATTTACTTAAGCACACTTGAATTTCATTTCAATGGAGCAAGAGCAAGAAGTTTTACATGATCTTAAGCCTTCCAAAAACTGTATTTTTTTCTCTTCTATCCTTAAAAAACCCTGTTTTACTCACTCAGCATCCAATGACGACATACGGTTACGCATTCTTCTTTTCACTGACGGGATATTTTGGCATTTCATTCGTCCTGGCTCTGATAAAGCTGTTTGGAGCACTGGTTGCTGTCACAGGTCAGTGAAGCGCTCTAATATGTACATGTTGTTGTGGTGGTCATTCAGATTTAGCGAATAGTTATAGTGAATTGATGCCCCAACTCTGTTTATTTTTTTCAGTGACCACGGGAAGGAAAGCAATGACTATTGTATTGTCCTTTATGTTCTTTTCAAAACCTTTCACTTTTCAGTAAGTGGAACCGGATTGTCACGTTAATATATGTTGTCTTGCTTGTAATAATGACATATTTCTGTATCTTTGATAATGACGTACACTGGTTCTTTCACAGGTACCTCTGGGGTGGTTCTCTGGTGGTGTTTGGCATCTTCCTAAATGTTTACAGTAAAAACAGTGACAAGATGAAGCTTCCCTCTTCAGAAGAGCTCAGAAAACGAATGCTCAGCGGGAGGAAGGTGCGCCTGCTGTCTCAGGACGTGTAGGAGAATGGACTCAAAAGTTTCATTGTTGGGATCTCTCCAACCTCCTTCAGCTGATGCTCAGGTGTGGTTTGGCGTCGAATCAGCACGCATGGAGCATGGGGACCTGTTTGAATCAAAGGGACATTAAAGAGCCAAAAAAGCAAAGATTTGCACTGGACAAAGGTGGAAACCGTTTTTGTAGAAGATTCCTTTCTCTCTCTTTTTTTTTTTTACCAAATCATGTCCAAGTGAATGTTGGCCTAACGGAGCCTGTGACATTTAAAATGAAAACATTTCACCTGCATGTGCCATAAAATTATGGCAACAGTTGACATATTAAGGACTGACTGAGTGAACAGGTGAAAAAATCCATGATTCTGTCTGTTTAAAGGGCTGATGTTCGGAAAAGGATCAACTTATCAGCTGCCGTTTTTTGCTAACCGTTTGTTTGTTAAAAGGGTGGCTGTTTTTACATTAAAAACAAACTGGGAAGTTGATTCAGACAGTCTGAAGTGTTTTCATGAATAATGGCGTCTCTTATCCATTGGCTCCAGCATGGAGTGTTGAAAAGCTGCCAAGCACTTTCTCAGATGTTTGGCCCTGCGATCGCCCAGGGCCTGTTTGATTAGTAATCCTGGAATACAGATAGCACCAGAAAGAAAACAAACACTGTGCACAGGGCTTGGCTTTCAGACCTAATTTAGTTGAGCAGAACGTCACACGTGTGTGTGTGAGAGCACATGTGTGGTTTGTGCATGTTTGTGGGTGCCAAGTGTGCGACACTTTCAAAGCCTCAGGGAAATGATTATTGTGCAGTTGTTGCCACCCTCTCCCTTAGAGACTCTGCCAGTTATAAAACACAGCATTGCGCAGATACACAAAGGAGTAGCTGCTGTTTGACTGCACAAATTCATTACACTTTTAATACTGATCATACAGATATATAAACACTTAAAATGTCACTATTTATTTTAGAAGTGTTTATTTGCATTATGTTTTATGCATTTTTTTATACTTTTGTAATACTTTTTTTTCAGTACTTGAAGACTCCAGTCTTCAGTGTCACATAATCCTTCAGAAATCATTTTAATATGGTGATTTGCTGCTCAAGAAACATGTATTATTCTTATCAATGTTGTAAATATTTATATTTTATGAATATTTCAGTGGAACGCAAAATCAGAATGCCCAAGCTGCTTTCCCTACAGGTGAAGCTTAACTGTGTGAGAGGTTTCATTAGCACTTTGTTGCTGTTTGTGCAGGCCAACTTTCAACCTGCACACAAAAACTGTACACCCTGTACAACCAACCACCTAGTAGCACCATAGCAACCAACTAGCTACCACCCAGAAAAACCTTAGCAACACCCTAGCAACCAACCAGAACACCCTAGCAACCACCTAGCAAACACCCAGAACACCCTAGCAACCACATAGAAACACCCTAACAACCACCCAGAACACCCTAGCAACAAACCAGAACAGCCTAGCAACCGCAGCAACACCAGAGGAACCACCTAGAATACCCTAACAACCGCCTAGCAACCACCCAGAACACCGTATCAACCACCTAGAACACCCGATCAACTGGGTGGTGAGATTTGCCACTTCAAGCACCACTTCCCATTTTCTTCTGGAAATGTGCCAAAAATGTGTTCCTAGAGGTAAAAAAATTACCTAGTATCGCTAATATAACATCAGGATTCTATGAGTTTATATTGTTTTAAACTTTTTGAGGAACCTTTTCTTATTGGTTGGTTTAAGAATTTATTTATTGACTTTTTTTCTTTTTAGATGCAGTCTTAAATAGGGTTGGGTATCGAGAATCGAGTATCGATTTGGAACCGGGACTAACTTTTAGTTTTTCCTGGAATCATTCAAAAGTTAAAATTTCGATTCCTAGTTACGATATTCACAGTCCACCGAACGGAAAGAAGAAACCGCTGAACAACACCAACGAAGAAGCGTCTACCGGAAGTGTTGGCATAACCGCGCGAGTCGAACATGAGTAAGCTTACGTCGGCGGTCCAAAGTGTGGCTTTCACTTTTCTAAAAATGAGGAGTATTTGTGACAGAAGGAGTATTTCCTTCAGAAAGACCTGTTGGTTAGCAAGATTAGCTAAATCTTTATTGACCCTGCCTCTTAGAAGTATCGAAACTCGAGAAATCGTTAGGAACCAGAATCGAAACAAGGAATTCGAAATCGGAATCAGAATCGTTCAAATTCAAATGATACTCAAACCTAGTCTTAAATATCTTTAAAAATATTATAAACACTTTTAAATTCACTATTTATTAAATATTTTGTGTATATACTCAATGGATTTTTAATGTTTGTTCAGTCACATAAAAACAGGGAAATTGCTGGTTCTCAATAATTTGAGGGCCGCTTATTCTGAATAATAAATGTCTTATTACAGTTTTTCTCCATTGGTTTGGCTCATTCTTGAAACAGAAATTACATTCTCAAAACAACATGGACAAACCTCCAAACTACTTGGCAATTGTTCACAACAGAATTGAATTTCTCATTCAGTTCATCAAATTGCAAATGCCTAAGTACATGTCGTGAGCTTAGAATTATAAGGTTCTACTCTCCACTTTTGGTCGAAATTGAGTTTTTGACATAATCTGATCCATTAGGTGTTTATTAATGCCTGTGTGGTGTTATTTTTGTAAAAAAAGATTAATAGATAAAGCTATAATAGAAGATTATACTACATAACAGTTTTGCCAGGTGGGATGTAAAAACTTTGATGCTCAATATCTCAGAACTGACCCTGAACGGAGATAGAACCTTATAATTCTAAGCTCACGATGTCTCAATGTCTCTGTACATCTTTGCAAATGATTAAGTACAGGTAGCCTACATTTAGCACAATTTTCAAGTCAATAGATCTTGTTGATCTAAACTGATTGTTCATTCTCAGTCTAATGGTTGTTCACTCCAAAACGTGTCAGCGTCATTTTATTGTATAATTTTTTTTATTAAGTCATCACATGCACAATAGTCTGTTCAATTGTCAAAATTAGTTAAGAACATAATACCATGAATCCCATATATGAAACCCTTTGAACATTTGATACATTTATTACAGCAATTGACAGAACTTGACTAAAGAAGGAGGATCTAACTAATCTCAGATGACCAATCAAACCGTATGTTCGGTCAAAGAGCTGCAATTAGTGCCTCTCATGTAAATCTGTCTACAGTACTGTAATACTGTGGGTTTTACTGTAACATTTCAGTAAGTCTAGTCATTGATGATTTCCCCCTCCCCTTTCTGTCAAATACCCCCTGTAGTACCTCTGCATAGGGGTACATGTACCCCAGGTTTGGAACCACTGGAGTAGTGGCCAGCAGTATTGAACTTGTGGAGAAGAACATTCCTATGTAATTGGAGGTGTGTCCATATTGTTTTGAGAATGTATTTTCTTTTACCTCTGATGTATGGAAATTACTTTATGTGTGTGAATGATAATGGTTACAATTCCTTGGCAGTTTGAGTGCAATGTGTGGTGTCAAATCATGGAGGCTACTCTTCCCCTAAAATAAAAAAAATGAAAAAATAAAAAATTCAGTTTATACACATTTATATTGTATTCTGTTAGCTAGACAAAAAACAGTAAAGTAACCATTGTCAATGAAGGACTGGGCTAAGACTGAAAGGTGGACATGAGGGATATTTCAATGGTCCTCGGCCATAGTGACAAAACATCTAAACATTTTGACTTGCAGTGCTTAAACAATGCCAAAGGGACTAAGCATTTTGGGGGCACTGACTGGTTAAATGAGAAGGAAATTTAGTTTTGACACATAAGTGAACTGTTTTGGGAGAGGTATGAGCTTTTGCAGATGAACCATGGTGTTGTGCCGAACTATCCACGTTATTTTGGCAAAAGCACCAAGAGTGTTGAGAACGTCCGGTCTGTTTCGAGAAATGAGCCAAAGCAATTGAGAAGGATCTTTGCCATTTTGGTGGCACTGACTCTTTGTTTGAGAAATGAATTTAGATTTGAAGCATGAGTGAACTGTTTTGGGAGAGATATGAGCTTTTGCAAGTGAGCTATAGTGTTGTGCTGAACCGTAAGACTGTTTTGCCAAATGATCTTAGAGTTTTGAGAATGTAATTTCTGTTTCAAAAAATGAGCCAAACCAATGGAGAAAAACTGTAACTGGCTCATTTCAAGGACCTGCTTGCTAATCTTGCTATGAGAGCAAATGCTTCAACCTATATAAGTAACAAGATACTAAACTTAGGTTTATAAGCGTGAACCCTTTCTATGGACTGTCAAGTGCCAAAAAAATGCAGCATAACAGTGTATTAAAGTAGTCATATGACTTAAGTGCTATGTTCTTTGTCCTAAATATAATAAATAGATGTGTGTGCAATACCGACAGAAAAAGCAAACAGTCCAAATGTGGTTCATGTATTCAAACATGAAGAGAGAAATGTGAGAGCCAGTGATGTCAGAGTTGAGGAAAGATGGTTTATGTGGTTTAGCAGATTGTGTTTGACACAATGTTGTTTGTCATACAGTTTTTGGAGATATTGGTCATTCTATGTCCGAGTACTGCATGACTAAAGTTCGAATGCCTACAGGTGTTGCCGAAATAGCTGCCGAGTGAAATGACATGCTGTGAAAAGCAATTTGGTCTTATACTTGATCACTTTTTCTGATGAATGTTATCTGGCACTGGAGATGAATATCTGTGAGAACATTTTTCCTTGTTTCCTCCACTTATGTCCAGCTGGCAGTGGAGCTTCTCCGGGCCATTCTGTAGTGCTGGAGTTCACAGCCTCAGCAGATTGTATTCTGTGTCTCTCTATGAGCTCTTGTGTTTCTGTCAGCGGTCTAATGAAGACTGACTCCACCATACTGAAATGTTAGCATGCTAAATTATAGAGAACAAGTAATAATTCACAATATCACACAACTGACAGTTTCTTGTATATATAGACCTATCTCAAAAAGTCCCCATACTGCCTTTGCGCAGCACGATTTTATTCACGCTGCTAGGCAGCCTGATACCGAGCCCATTCTAATCCTTTATCGTCATATAGAACGCTATATGAAAAAAACGGTGTTATACTACGCACATGGCACCCTTTATCGTTAATATAACACGCGAACCCAAGGCGCAATAAATCCTTTAGTGTAATATGAGACTACCCTACCCCACACCTAAACCTAACCATCACAGCGCGTGTTATATTAATCGATAACGGATGCCATTTGCGTAGTATAGCGCCGTTTTGTCATATAGTGTTCTATATGACGATAAAGGATGAGAATGCGTTGGGATACCATGGACCAGATTTTCACCTCAGCGAGGGGACCAATCACAGAACGGGGAGGGAGCAGCAAGACAATGACGACGTCTATGCGACACACCAAAGCAGTTTGTTTATACCTATGGATCAAACATGGCAGCTGACGTGAAGTTATCTTTCGATGCAGCCTTAGATACTGTACGCCATTGTGTATATATACATAAATCTCTGACCAATCATCTTCTTCCTCATCTAATTTCTGTCATTCTACGTCATCTGCTACAATTGAAATGATTGGCTATGAGCTACGTACAGGCGCGTTTGATGGACATTCGTAGCGCCCAATAAATGGCTCTGGGCATTTGTAAACCACGCCTCAAATACAAGAAAATTAAGACCATGACCCTTCATGACCCTTCCAAATAATTAGTAACAATTTTATATAATTGTATCCAACATGTAAAAAAAAAAAAAGAATACAGAAAAGATACAAAGACAGTTTCAAAAGTAAATTATTCAAAATGTATTTTGTGTTTGCACTAAACAAAATGAATAAATTCAGGTGTACAGAAAAAAAATATATAATTATATCAGTAGCAAGTATTAGGTACACAAATGGTTTTTATATTATATACATCTTTAACCCAATATTTTTCAACCTGATAAACATTAACTAGATTTATAATAATATTGCCTTTATGTGGTTCCGTGTGTAAAATTATCTAAATAGAGCAAACTATTCAAACATTCAACGATCAGTTGTGAACTGGAAAATAGATGTTGCATCAATTAAATCAAACCCATTTTAAATGCAGTCGATTTGTAGAAGATCTATTGAGCCTAAAGGCAGTGTATGTTTTACTTCATTGCTGTAGCTGATAGCCTACCTGCAAAGCCAGCCCGCTCTCATCCCAAGGCGTCATATACTGACGCTTTTTCCATTGTGTATACATTCAACGCACATGGCACCCTTTAGCGTCAATATAAAAGCGTCATTATATGACGCCTTGGGATGAGAATGCGTTGAAATGGCAGATCATGGAGATGAATGTTATGTTCTAGGCTGTGCAGGGGATGTGAGGACTTTTCATACCCTTCCCACGGAAAAGAAATGTCAACGGGTGCGGTTGATGTTTATTTATAATCGGATACCGCAACCGTTTAATTCAAAGTTAGTTTGCTCTGCCCATTTCACCACAGACTTATTTTCTGACCTGGGACAATATCAAGCCAGGTTTCTCTGAGTCTCATTAAAGGGGGGGTTTACTGCTTTTTTTTCTTTGCATGATTGTGTTTATGGGGTGCAATGTTACATATATCTGTTTTTTTCTTCTTTTTAAGTCTTATTTTTCTATAAATTTCACATATGTTAAGCACAAACAGTGTTGGCAAGTTTACATTCTTGTTTAAATCAAAAATAAAGTCATAAAGCATATATACATGAAAAATACATTTACAACATTAGTACTTATACAAAATTCAGGTCCATAATGTTTGTACGCGTTTGTCGTTGACACAAAATAGCATAACCAGTAGCTTATAAAGCCAGCGCTGGCATTTAAAAAATAATAAAACACAAGGCTACGTCTGGAATTATACATGCAAATACATTTAAAATGATGAAGTCTTAGCCTACTTACAGGTTGTTGCCCAACAACTGCTGCCTCTGGTTTTGAAGTTGGATCTGCTTCATGTTTAGTAACAGTTTCTTGTTAAATTTTGAATTTGTGGAGATTCTGGAAGCTGTCTTCCGTAAAATGCGCAGCACAGAGAGCTAGATTACGATCGTCATTTTCAGGAACATAATTAAACATAAATTGTATCCATTGTTGTCGAAGTATAGCGTCCGTGGGAAGTTCGAACACAGAAGACCTGAGAGCTGCGTGAACACAACTCACTCGACGTGCTGCAGAAATATGATCAAGCCCGTTTCTGCATATTCCGGAGGGAGGGGTTGATGCTGATGTGTGGGTTAGTGACATACCATAACCCAGCTGTAGTCCCAATCGAGTCGTTTTTGTAGGCAATTATACTTTCTGATTTTTAAAAGACGATATCTCTGCTTACACTAAACTTTCAGCGCTGCATCTTTGCAGATACTGTTCATGCACCAACAGCAACATTACACACTATTTAAATGAAAAACGTGAAATCGCAGTCAACCCGTCCTTTAAGAAGGGGCAGTTCCAACTATATACCTGCAAGCAGTAACTAGCGATTGTATTAATGATAATTTACACTGTGTTATCTAGGTTCAGCGCAAGATCCTAGCACAGTAACAAAATGTTAAACTCCAGGTAACAAAGTATTTACGCTGAGATTGATATTTCTTGCCTGTGTTGTCATATACATCTACAAAATAATACTGTAGATACACATGTAAATTCTGTTTTGTCAAATAATTTTACTTTCGTCTATTTCATCAACAACACGTCAGGGGCTAACTGACGTTAGTTTTGTTGCTCACGGATAATGCTAGCTCACTCGATCCTTCTAGCTAACGTCACAGTCTCCACCACATAAGTTGAAGCTATATTTATTTGACAAGTCATCTAACATTAGTTTGTTTGTTAAACATTTGCCAAACAGATGATCCTATGGTCTTGTGTAAGGGAACACAGCTGTCTTTGAACACAATGAGGCCACAGTGAAACAGCCAATCAGAGCAGAACTTCTCATTACTATTCATGACCCTTCCAAATAAGGTTAAAGGGGTGATGAACTGAGAAATCAAATTTTCCTTGAGCTTTTGACATCTAAGAGGTCATCATATTATAAGAATATCCTGTAAGTTTCAGAACTGAAAACGGCCTTGTTAGTCCAATAAAAGCTTTTAATGACACCAGCCTCAACAAACGTCTCGTTTTTGAAAGTGTGGAAGTATGACGTCAAAGACGCTAAAACCCCACCCGCTCATCAACACCTACTTCAACACGGCCGTTTAGCCCCGCCCACCGATTCGCGCATTCACGCATAGGTAAACAAAACATACCTCGTGATGACAAACCGGAGCGAGCTACCAGCAATAAACATTCCGTTGACAAAATGTTGTGCCGTGCCTGGCTGTGGAAGAAGACAGTTGCTGCATAAGCTTCCTCTGGATTCCAATATTAGGAATGCCTGGTTAAAATTTGTTTTTAATGACGTTCCAGCAGATGAGTGTAAAACATTATCCGTATCTTCGCTTAATTTCACCGAGGATTGTTTTGTGAACAAGACACAGTTTGAGGCTGGATTTGCAGACCGATTAAGAGAAAAGAACGGTGATGTGCCGTCTATATTGGATCTGACAGGAATTTTGCAACACACGGACTCTGGGTCGAACATGTATGGGCGAATCCAGTTGCCATTTCACAACATTGGACGTTTTCCCTCACGTGCACCGACGGGTGAGTTAAACTCATTATAATATAAGAGGGAGAAATGAAGACGACAGATATGCATTTTGTGTATGACCTAGAAGTATTTATTCAGCGATCGGCGGTTAAAGTTAATCTGTACGGAACATCATTGTCGGAACATGATTAGTCTACGTTACCTTCTATATTGGATCCAACAGGAGTGGTGCAACACACTTATGTGAGTAATATTTTTATTTTAGAAATAATAATCTACTCTGCTAGCTATGCATTGTTACAGATCGTTTGATATCTAATAATTATGTGTATCCATTGTATTCGAGGTGCTGTTGGTTCATTGTCCTGCGATTCAGGATCGGACTCTGGGTCAAACATATATGGGCGAATCATTCCGGTTGCCATTTTACAACAGTGGTTTTCAAAACAAATTCCCCCACGTGCACCAACTTGAAACCAACGACAGAGGTGAAGCTCATTATAATATGCAAACCTGTTATCCACTCACACCAGTGGGCGTTTACTTCCTAGTCTTCAATGCGATACGCCCATAAAATTCGAGCATTTTTCAAGTAGGCTGAAAACTAGGGAAGAAAATAGCCCATAACTTATTCATTTTTATGTTTTTGAATGTAAAAACCAAGCGAACGTCATAAGTTGACCTCAAACTACAAAACAAAAAAACATTTAAAAAGCCAGTTCATGACCCCTTTTAAAAAATAATTCTAGGGGCAGTTTCTAGAGTTGAAAATTGACCTGTAAAATCATATCTGGACATTTTAAATGTCCTTGAATAAGCCACATAGCCTCTATGTAGATATAAGAAACAAAATTAAAATATTATTTCAACACATTCTAGGGCACCTTTAAGTAAAATTGGAAATAATAAGTTCTTAAGACTTTTACAGGAGTAAAATTGTATCAGGGTATCTGCACTTCTACTCAAGTACTTGATTCGTGTACTTCATCCACCACATTGCCTAAAGGTCAATTTTAGATCATAGTACGTTTGAAAGCCCCAGCTGACCGCAGCTAAAAGAACCATTTATCTTAGGAGAAACACTAGCACATTGAACAATGAAGCCTTAAAACCCATTTGAAGTGTGAGCGTTTCATTCATCAAACAAAGTCTTTGACCCTATACACACTCAGAACACACACAGTACAGACTGTCTGAATGATTTAACATAGAATTGAGGCTTGGTTAAAAACAAAGATGTCTAATGGAAAATTATTCTGTGTAGTGTTTTTGTATATCAAACAATCAATAAAAATAAAAACGCTTGAATGTATTCATATTACCATTAACTAGGTGTCACTGATAAGCAACATGAACTATATTGTTAATGCATAAACAAACTATGACTTGCCAACCAAACACTTATTTAAATTTTTCGATATCACTCCAATACAGAGTTATATTGCATTTGGTTATTTCCATTTAGCATTGTTTTCCTCCCCTGCTGTCCCTGTCAGAACAGGACCCTGCAAATTCCTAACAAACACACTGAAATTAGCATAATGTTACCCAGCCTGCATTGGGGTTGGTGTATATATAGTCTTGCCTGTATACAAGTGTATTCTCTCTACCTTTCTATCTTCCGTTGCTCTTTTGCTCTCGCATAAACTGAGACGTCCACCCAGCTCTTATTAATGTATCGGGTCTACCTGGGTTCAGTGACCTCTGCCCCCCCTCCGCTGGCCTCCCTTCATAAATAATGGGGGACGTCTGCAGCTCATCACCTCAGTAAATAGGCTGCAGTATAACTCCATATAACGGCCCCAGCCACTCCAATAGCCCAGCAGGTCCCGCTGGCAGCCCATCCATTACCAAAGGGCCACGGCTGTATCGTCCTTGGGCCGGGGCCGGACTGGGCCAGCCGGGTGAGAGAGAGAGAGGCTATGAGCTTGTAAAAAAAGGATAAAGGGGAAATGAAGTGGGTGGTGGGGTGGAAATGGACAAAAGTAGGTCACAGTCCTGCTTCAGAACTGAAATTAAATGAGATATTGGTGGTGGTTGGCGGGATTGGTCTGATCTCTCATAAAACCTGAGAGATAGAGATGAGTCATTTTTTTTTTATTGACACTTGATGGACCCGTAATTTCAAATCAGTATGTTTATTACTGCAGTCAAAAAATAATACAAACATTATATTTTTTATCAGACTTATTTTTTTATTAATATTATTTGTTATATTGAATACAAAATGTTTTAATTTAAATTAGACAAACAAAACAAAAGATCAGCAGTTATTATTAAATTGTTTCATACCGTTCAAAAGTTGGCGTAAGTAATGGTGCGTTTACACCAGACGTGAATAGAGAGTCTAATGTGAGTGATTTCAATGTTAAGTAAATGCAAAGACGCATTTGGCGCGTAAAAAATCCTGCGGCGCAAATGAGGCGAAGAACGGTAGATGCGAATACGCCTCATTCGCACGTCAAGTTCATGCAAATTGAGTTTCTGGCACGTTACACCCAAATTATTTTATCAAGTTCTTTTTGGGCATTCACGCGTTTGACACGAATTCGCGTCTGCCGCTCGAGATGAAAAATCTGAACTTTGGCATCAATTTGCGTCCGCGTTAACCAATCAGGAGCCTTGCTGCTGTCACGAGGTGAAGTATCTGGATGCTTCAGCAAACTATTTTTTAATATGACTAAATGCCTGGTGAGTTTCTTATGGAAGCTTGTTTCCGCCACTGAATAAAAAAATAAAAGTAAATAATTGTGACTTTTTATCTCACAATTCGGACTTTTTTCTCACAATTGCCAGTTTTTATCATGCATTTTTGACTTTATATTCTCGAAGTCTGACTTTATATCTCGCAATTGCGACTTTATATAATGCAATTCTGACTTTTCATCTTGCAATTCGGAGAAATAAAGTCAGAATTGCGAGATAAAAAGTCAGAATTGCGCGATATAAAGTCGCAATTGCGAAATAAAAAGTCAGAATTGCGTGATATAAAGTCAGAATTGTGTGATATAAAGTCACAATTGCGAGATACAAAGTCAGAATTGGGTGATATAAAGTCAGATTTGCGAGATAAAAAGTCAGAATTGTGTGACAAAGTCAGAATTGCGAGATACAAAGTTAGAATTGCGTGATATAAAGTCAGAATTGCAAGATAAAAAGTCAGAATTGCATGATATAAAGTCGCAATTGCGAGTTATAAAGTCAGAATTGTGTGATATAAAGTCGCAATTGCGTGTTATAAAGTCAGAATTGCGAGATACAAAGTTAGAATTGTCTGATATAAAGTCAGAATTGCTTGATATGAAGTCAGAATTGCGTGATATAAAGTCAGAATTGCGTGATATAAAGTCAGAATTGTGTGATATAAAGTCAGAATTGCGAGATACAAAGTTAGAATTGCGTGATATAAAGTCAGAATTGCAAGATAAAAAGTCAGAATTGTGTGATATAAAGTCAAAATTGTGTGATATTAAGTCGCAATTGCGTGTTATAAAGTCAGAATTGCGAGATACAAAGTCAGAATTGCGTGATATAAAGTCAGAGATTGCGAGATAAAGTTAGAATTGCGTAATATAGTCAGAATTGGGTGATATAAAGTCAGAATTGCGAGATAGAAAGTTAGAATTGCGTGATATAAAGTCAGAATTGGGTGATATAAAGTCAGAGTTGGGTGATATAAAGTTGCAATTCTGAGAAAAATAGAAAGAAGTGGGACTTTTCTATCTCACAATTCTGACTTTTTTCTCACAATTGTGAGTTTTACATCTCGCAATTCTGACTTTATAACACACAATTGCAAGATTTGTAAACTCTAATTGCGAGTTATCAGGCCAATTCTAAGGGGGAAAAGACTTACTTTTTTTCCCCTCAGAATAGTTTGAATCTCACAAATTTCCCTAACACAAAAATAAATGACAGATTAGGTGGATGAGGGCAATGGTGATTCGAATGCAAGACAACAGGTCATCAAACTGGGCGCGGGAGAGGCGGAAGTACCGCTGAAATTGGCAATATATTATATACAGTATATATATTGATTTAGCGTACATTAGACACTTTTCTAGAAAATCTTGTTCCATCACAACAACTATAAATATTTCTCTCATGAATGCCTTGGCTGTGTAAACTGCCTGCTTCCACATGAACGCTTGCACGAGTGTGTATGTGTGTGAGGGAGAAAGCAAGACAATATTCACATGATGTATCTTGCAGATTTGCCATGTCAGCAGCAGCGTTACAGGAATGATCTGCACACACTTCACTCCTGACAGGACTCAAAGTGCTGGAGCCGGGAGAATATTCTGCGCTCTCTCACTGAGAGGAATTCTTAATAATAAATATCACACTAATAATGAATGGACCAGTGGCTGCAGTTGTCTTGAGGGCATAATATCTAATTTCCTTCTCTCTGTTTCATATCTCCACTCTTTCATGTCAGTACAGTCTGTCATTAAAGCAGTGCAGGTCTGTATCGCTCTTATTTATTTTTCAAATCAGTGTGTAAATCTGAGCCAGGCCCTTGTTACAGATGAGTTCCCAATAAATTATGACAGACCGACTGACAAATCCAGAATTTTAAACAGCCCTCTGTCGTATGTGGGGCGGCTGACACTCAACCTGGCTGGAAAATCCTTCATAACACTTCAATTCTCTCTAAATGAATCGTGATGCATCTAATATTCTCTCGCCCACAGATGTGTTGTAAAGATTTACATTGTCAGAAAAAGGGCAGCATCAGTTTCATTTCTAAAGTTTCTGTTTTGTACTGCACTGTACGGTTCTCTGCAGATTTTATATTTGGTTACATGTTGGACAGAATCCAAACTCCATTTTTAAAACTGTCTCAGTTATGTGGATACAATTGATTCTAAAATCACTATAATTCATAGAAACAGATATAAAGGGCATAATAATCATGTAATTATAAATTTACTTGAAAGTGTAATTTCTAATAAATTTGCATGAAAACCACACATTTGACAGTAAAACATTTATTTGTGATATAGATATAAATGAATGGTTGTCTGTAAAAAAAAGTTTATTAACAGCTAATCTATATGTTAAATAAAATTTTATTTTTACCGTTAACTCAACCCTCTGGTGCTCTTCGGTCATTTCTGACCGAAAATTATCTGTTTTGAAATTTTAAAAATCGTCAGAATGTTCCGAAACTTAGTGACTTTTATGGCATTGAGTATATGAACACACAAAAAAAAAAATTGAGGTAATGATCCGAGCAGGCTAAGTGGTTGTAAAAAAAATAGTCACACTTGTGCTCTTCGGTCAAAAATTGACCGACCATAGGAAATGAATGGGAAATTGACAAAAACTTGAGAATTGTTGTGTGTACAATCTACAAATCGGCCATCGAATGCAGAAATAAAGTGCTCAGCATTGAAGGGGTGCCTCTCTAAAACATCAAGAGTGCAAAACAGACATACCCACCCCTACACACACACACACACTTTTATACACAAAAACACCAATAAATTGTGATTAAAGAAATCTGTTTTGAATATTTAAAAATCACAGCTTTTACATTGTAAAAATGGCAACCACAGGTAATATATATATATACACAACCACATATGTATACCTTTGGTATATGTATACAACCAAAGTTGTATGACGTTTGTGTGTAAAAATGTGGGACATGACTACTGAGTAAAAATCGTAGGAGAACCAGAGTAAGAACAAGTGGAAAAAATCTAATCTCAAGCTTTGTTGGTCCTCACAAGCTCATCTGCCACCTTGCATTGTGCGGTTCCTGACGGTGTGGAGTAAAGGCTTCTCCTGGGCAGATCACTGCACACGTGCGTTTAAGCAAGCCTGATACCTGAGACACAGAAACAGCCACCATCAACATGAAACATGTTGCTATCAGAGCCCATAATGTCAGTGCTCACCTCTCGCCTGACGCAGCCTGACACGCATATGTGCCACAGCATGCCCACCGCTTTCCACTGCAGCATTGAGGCCGAGTTCATCAGACAGCACACAGGGGAAGGTGCTCCAGCGCATTACAAACAGATACAGCAAAGCAGGCACTGAGGAACCTAAAGATGCATGTTGTTAGAGAAGTAGAGAAGAAATGACGGTAAACAAATGGAAACAGCAGCGCTGGTGTGCACAGAGTTTACTGTTAGCACAGATTTACCCTGACAGCGCATGTAAACAAAGCAGAGGCCCAAGTGAGGCAGAAAGACACTACAGTATACAGATAAAAAAAAACATACAAAGACAGAGCCTTCATTGGGCAGTTTAAACCAGGGATAGGAAGACTCAGTTCTGAAGCTCCAACCCCAAATCAAACACACCTGAACCAGCTGTCTTTAGGATTACTAAAAGGCTACATGCAGATGAGTTTTACCAGGGTTGGAGTTACGCTCTGCAGGACAATGGCCCTCTAGAACCAAGTTTGCCCAAACACGTTCTGGTTTAAACATGTCTATATCAATAGAAATGAGTTTTCGAATTACTTTTTTTCTCACCATGACGTTGTTTTAAACCTATATGAAACTAAAAAATAAAAAATAAAAATTGAATGAAGAATGTCCATGTTTTTCCCCCATGTAATTTATGATTGAAAATGTGTGAATTACTGGAGCTGTCAAAGTTCAAAAGTGACACAAAATACCAACCCGATCTCACGACAATTTCATGAATTTTACGAGGTGACTTAACTCACTCATACAAATTCGATACGATTTTTGATAAATCGTAGGTATTTTTATGAGTTGCCAAATTCATATTTGTACGAATAGAGCATCACAGTCCCGCCCACACTCCGAGAGAGCTTTGGTGTAAATTTCCCATTCATTTCTACCATTGACATTTTGTAAAATCCATATCTAAAGAGTTTTAGGCTACGTCCACATTAATCCGGATAGATTTGAAAACGGGGTTTTCGTTTAAAAACGCTCTCCCGTCCACACTAGCGTTTTCAGGCATTTTCCGACGTTTCAGTGTGGATGAGAAACTTCTAAATTCACTTTACTGTGCATGCGTGAAACTTCACAAAAGCTCACTGAGATGATACAGATGGGAAAATAAATAATAATGTTATCGCACAATAACAGGATAATTTTATTTAGCAAAATATCTCATCACGGATGCGTCCAGGTCGCATTCAGTCACCATATGTTTGGTCTAAAACGCAACTGCTCTCCTGTTTTGCCGCAGAACAGCAAATGTGAGTAGGCTACATTGTCTGTCATCTTTGCAGTACTGTGCTATGAAGAATAGCACATATAAAGTAACATAGAAAGTAACATACTGTATTTTAGCAATAGTGTAAAAATGAATAACACATAACAGGCACAATACCGATAAACATGAATATCTATTGGTACTACTGTACATGGATCACATGACTAAACTTATGTCATCGTTTTGAAATACCTCCGGTTTCACTGTCCACACTACAACGCGAAAACGGCGTTTTCAAATTTATCCACTTTGGAGAGCATTTTCCCAACGATACGTTTTTGTTGACTTAAAACGGTGTCTCAGTGTGGACGGAAGGCCAAAACGGAGAGAAAATATACGTTTTCAAATGAAAATGTATTAGTGTGGACATGGCCTTAGAGCATGTCTGAGAGATAACCAGCTACGACTGAACTCATAAGCATACAACATATAATTTAAAGTGAAAAAAATTAAGAGAAAATCCCCAAAAAAAGTTAAGGGTACAAGCCTGTGTACATATGTTCATTTCAGAGCAAGGAACTCCCATAAACCACCGCGCCTCACTAAAGTCAACTGAAGCCACCGTGAAAGAGCCTTTTGAGTGACTTCCAAATCTGACGACGGCCATGTGAACTTTTTCCTCCAGTGAATTTTATATAGTGAATGTGCAGGGAAACTCCTTTTCCTCGATTTACTGAAGCTTAATTCAGTACTGTAAGTGTGTGTCGCAGTGACTGTAGCCCAAGACAAATTTCCCCCCTGGGGGACAATAAAGGTATATTTTATTATTTATTTATTATTATTAATTGTAAAACGCATTTGTAGCTGCACATGCTAAAACATTGAGAATCTGACTCGCTCTGCGGCAACTGCACATCCAATGGTGCGGGCGCTTCTGACGTGCGGACCAATGAAGCTAGCCCTGCGTCAGAGGTTGAATTGAATTTGTACGAATTAGCCACCCTTTACTTACTCGTACCAATTTGTATGAATCGGTTGTGAGAAAGCGTTGGAAAACACATAAAATTGGATCATAAAGTTATCCATATAACTTGCATATTATATTTTTTTAAACATTTTGAAGATTGTTTTGTGCTTGTTGTTTGCTTTAAGAAATGTATGAAAACTCTTCCCCATCCATAACAGCTTCAAATTCTCAAATCATCAATACGAAAATTGACACTCTACTGTGCAGTATCAATGGTGTTTGGTCACTGACATCAAATGTAGCACAACATGAACTAAACTATTTTATTTAGCAGTGACGGCAAGCAAGCCATGTGCTAGAATTGTTCTATTGTTCTAGATCAGAAAATAAAAATAAATAAATAAATCAACAGTCATGTATATTGCTGATTTATTATCCACCATGTGTAAACTGTGTTATAAGAATCTTTCCTTGTAAGTTCTGCAAAATAACAAAGGAAACCACCTTGGTATAATGTAGAGCCAAGGAGTCGCTTTAATAAGAAATAACAAATAATCTGGTTGTCTTCAGCGGCGAACGGAAAGCAATTTAACGCATCAGTGGCGGTTGGCTATTAATTTGCGTAGAGATGGAGAGGGGACTCTGGGAGCAGGGATTCGAGGGACAACACGGCTGCTTTATGTATCATTCCGACTGCAAACAAGCAATGTGCACGCACAGTCTTTTTTTTTTAATTATAGAGCTATTTCTCCACAATGTAAATGCTAGCATGGGAGAGGTATATTATGGTGAATTAATAAAAGGTTCTGAGATAGGGGCCCATATGGCCTGTCCTTGGGGCATAGCATCAATAATGGCTGCCCTCAGGCTGGTTTGCACGCAGCGCCTGCGACTGAATGTGAAATATGTGTATACAGTAATTGGTTACAAAGATTGTGACCCCCCCCCCCCCACACACACACACACACACACACTTTCTTCTCAATACCTTTATCTGATAGAGGAGGTGCTCATACCATCGGACTGCCTTCATTGCCCCAACATCATCACCATAACATCATCAGGCTTGTAATTTTGTCGAACAACAGAGACCAGATTTTAAGGTATAGCTATTCAGTGTACAGAAAGACTTTTTGACACCAAAACTAAATATTGACATGTTTTCCCAGACTGTTGCGGATCAGAATAGAAGATATGTAATTGTTTGGGACAGTGAATGATCATAGCCATAGATCAAAGTCAAGTTTTTTTTTTTTTTTTTTTTTTTTTTAACTTACTAAGGTCCAATTCTCTCTATTAACAGTTACTTATTAGCATGTATGTTTCCAGGATATAGACTGTTTATAAGTACTTCTAAAGCTCATATTAATGCCTTTTTCTACATCCTTAATCCTACTCAATACATAAAATTAACAAGTACCTTAGTAACTATTCATAAGCAGTAATTAGAAGGTTTTTTGAAAAATTGTTAATAGTTAGTAATAGTGAGAATCAGACCATCTGAAGTGTGACCATTGTTTCCCCTTCTCCTCAAATAATCCTGTAAAAACTTTGTTCATTAGGTAAACTGATACAAACAAATTGCTTATGACTGTTGTGAATAAATAAACAACATATACATAGAAACACTTATGTAAATGTTTTCAGATAATCAGATATTGCTCATGAGACCTGATGGATTCCTCACATGTTGTATGAACGTTATTATTCAGATGTTTATTCTAAAACAGGTCGAAGTTATACACTATACAAGCTGTACACACATGCACAGACAACATTAACATTGATAGCATAGCTCAGACAATTTGGTTTTAGGAGAATTTGATGCGAAATGTACTTTATAATTTAATGAGTTCATAGCTCTCTGAATTGTGAATTGCAAAGAGTGGCAGAAGCGATCTTTTACAGTACTTACCCTCACTCTCACTTTTTGTCTTCTGTTTAGCTAGCTAGCTAGCTAACTAACTAAAAAGTCACTATATTTCAAGTATTCAAGTTATTCCCAAAAACAAAAACTTTTGCATTAATCAAAAATGTCTATTTGTAATTGTTCTTTTCTACTGCTTGTGCTCAAATAGAGAGGTCATATAAGGTATACATATGGCACATGCAATACACATTAGTGTTATCTGTGATCATAACTTAATTGTCAAGAGGAAACCACACAATGAGCCTCCTTGGGGTCGCAGGGTGCACACACTCGATTTTTCTTCCCTTTTCTTTTCTCTTTCTTTTCCTCCTCCTCTCTTTCTCTTTTGGGGAATAATCTGCCCTATAGACATTACGTCTGTGTTTTCCTGCAATTAATTAATGCATCCCCAGCTAGTTAGCGGTAGCACTTGTTCCAGGACGCCGATGGAAGGAGGGCAAAGGGCCACCGCGAGACTCGGCTGCATAGCTGCAGGCCTTCGCTTCCCAGCCACTGCGCCTGGACTATTTCTACCAGAATCCTTTTAAGAAGAGAGATTCTGATTTTATGCAAGAGGATTCTCCAGGGTTTCAATTAACTAGAGGTCACGCTGCTGATCCACTGGAAAAAGAGGGAAAAAAGACGGAGTGTGAGATAAAGAGTGATTCTTTTAATTAATATGCCCTAATTAAACATTTGTAAAATGCATTTGCAGCAAAGCACTTGCATGTCTTAAGACGGCAAGTTTGCTCTAATTGTGTGTTTACCACATTTTAAGGCTCTTAACTTTGTGTTTTCATCACTGCAAAATGACTTCCTTAAAGTCTGAAAAAGTTTTAATCAGTTTGGCCTATATAGTGGGATTGGACACCAGCACAACACAGATAAAAATCGGGTTTAATGTGGTCTGGGTCATATAAGAAACCTGGCCATGTTGGCATACCGGTTTTAGTAAGCTTCAGCCAAGTGATAGAGCAATGAATTTACCACAAAATTTCATAAATACCCATGGGACTCAATGGAATTATTTTTATTTATACAAGTAATTATGTGCATGTCCCACCTTCTGGCAGGTGCAGGAAAAAAAAAGGAACTTACTAAAGTAAAAAAAAAGTAATGTCCGCAACACTGCTATAAACACCCATATTTAATATAACGACCCTGCTGGGTCTTCTTCAGCCAAAATGGAAAAACTACATTGTATTATTACATATGTGATGAACAAAAAGAGGAAAAGACTGCATTTGCAGTGAAGCTCTTTGTTTTAAGATGGCAAATGTGCTCTAACTGAGTGTTTACTGCAAAGCCTCTTAACTTTCTTTCTTTTTTTTTCTTTTTTTTTTTTTGGCGCTGCAAAATGACCAAACGAGTCTGTGAAATTTTTAATCAGGCCTATATGGCCTATAGCAGTGGCATTGGACACTGATTTTAATGTGATATAATGTGGTCTGGGACTGGATCATATTAGAGGACAACCGGGTTTTATCTAAAAATTTCAAATGAGCGCTCAGATGAATTTGCACCAAAATTCCATTGATTGTATACTGGTGATGAACTCATTTATTTTGCTTAAATATTAATAGTTATAGTAGTTGTGCAGTTCTCCTCTGGACAACGAAGGAACAGTGATTACAAAACAAGTTGGATCGAGAATTTGTCCATTTCCACCTGTTTAGAAGTCTGATTCTGATTCACGCCAGTTTGGAGACAAGATGTTGAGGATCAGTGCCGATGGCTGTTCGTGTTGATGAGGCCGGCACTTAAGGATGAGTCGGGATGGGTCCAGGCGAGGTCCAGCATAGAGGGTCCCTCGGGATCAACAAAGACACTAATGTTAGCGTAGTGTTATGTTAGCATCAGGTTAGCATCAGTAATGTTAGCATCAGGATTTACGGGACGTGTTCCCAGTTCCGGCTGATCTAAACTATGCAGCCAAATTTTGAATTTAGGAAGTCTATAGTGTGTTATGTGTATGCTAGGCCAAATAGATGTGTTTTTAGTCTAGATTTGAACTGACAGAGTGTGTTTGTTTCCCGGACAATGTTAGGAAGATTGTTCCAGAGTTTTGGTGCTAAATACCAAAAGGATCTACTGCCGTTATTTTCATATAAAAACTACTGACCTGTAGTTCTGATGTCCTCTGAGGTACTTTGAAAAAACATTTTGGAATGAGACTTTTTTTGGTCAGGCCATGAGTATTAAATATGTCAGACAGTATTGCTCTGGCATGCATAGAAACCGAGCAAGTTTGTTATGGTAAAATGATACTTAAAGCACAGGCCACTGAGCATGACAGCCAGAGCTGGGCCATATGTCAGTCATAGAAGGGGCTGCTGGGAAATTTAAAAGCGATTAAGCAATGTTTGCTCAAAATGGCATGCCATGATGTTTGGCTTTGTTTCAGGTCCATTGAACTTTATCCCACGTGCTCTCATTGTAATGCTACCTACAGGGCACGTTTAATGCATCGGTCAACGTAAGCTGGGGACATTTTTGCGCCGTTTTATAAGTGATGTGTGTGATAGGACAATGTGTTGTATTTTTCACAGTTAGCTCCCATTTGTGTTCATATGTGTTTCAATATGAACACTCGCTCAGTACAAATTAGTACGATTTGTCCCATGTGATGGTTTAGGGGCGGGGTCAGGGGTAGGTCATTCGTACGAATTCATACGAATTGGGCATCTCGTAAAATTTGTACGATTTAGCAAACATCTTACAGATTCATATGAGTGAGGTCGTATAAATAGCCACCTCGTAAAATTGCCATGAGATCCAGTTGTTCACCTCGGGTCTGACGTCATTCCCATTCTTTTTCGGACATTAGCCACCTTTTACTCACTCGTACAAATTCGTACAAATGGGTCGTGAGATAGCGTTGAGGTGACCGTGTTCCAGCAAACAAGTCTGAGAATATGGACACGGAATATGGACATGTCCTGGCAAACCTTTGTTGTACTTTCTCTTTTGGAATATAATCACATAATAAAACTTTTATTTTTTTTTTTTTTTATTAAAACTTGTATTTTGCACAGATAATGCAGAAGTATGATGTCCACAAATAGAGGTTGAATAGCACTGTGTGGACTGCTGAGTTTATTGAGACAGACAAACGGAAGTGGTAATAAACAATATTTTACTACTGCTTTACTAAGTGCTGAGCAGCCATTGTCAGGAGCCAATCAGAGTCATCATATGTCACTGCACCAACATCCCTGTCCCCTGAATACTGATCACCTGCACCTGATTCCAATCTGCATTCACGTCCCAGCCAGCATAAAAGCTCCTGTTTCACACTCATTCCCTGTCAAGCCTCCAACAGGAATAGACCGTCAAACAGTTCTCTCTGATTACTCTCAAGTCATCTCCTGCAAGGAACGTAAAGTATACTCACCTGAAATCTACTAACCTCTGTGTTCCTGTTCCGATGTTCCCAGAATCCGCTCCATGGTTCCCAATCCCTGTGTCCTGGATCCTGTGATGAGTCTCGTTCCCCTCTGGATGATCTGAAAAGAGAAGCAAGCAAGTATCACTGAACTGGCTAAATCGCCCTAGAAAGAACTAAAGGAATTTACTCACGTGGAGTTCGCAGCGGATCCTGTCTACCCTCCAGCGATCTGTAAAAGGGAAGAAGGAGTATCAGCGCTTTGTCTCTACACTCACGCTATTCCTTGCCAAGAGGATTCTCTCACCTGGGTAACCCCTGCCACGAATCCTCCACACGAGCACCATTGAGCACCTGCAAACCTGAACACTTACCTGTTCTGTTAAATAAAGAAAAGTTTATATTCTTCACTTACCTCTGTGTTCGCGTCTGAATCCTGACAGAAGGCTTGACCAACACAACAACGGAACGAGGTAAAGATCAGGATGACTTCCAAACGACCTGAAGCGGCTATGAATCCACTATCTGACACCGCTACCCCAGCACAGCCTGTGTTTTCCCCGCAAGGGCTTCCGGAGACGCTGCTTCTTCGTTTTCCTGCTTTGCAAGTTCCCCATCGCGCCCAGCGCCCTTCTCTGGTCGGGCGGAGGATTGCAATGGCTTCCTATTGCAGTGTTCACTTGCGCTGGAACAACAACCTCAACTCTATTCCACGGAAAGATCCAAAGTAGCATTTGTCATTCAACAGTTATCAGGAGCGACTTTGAGATGGGCTGAATCATTATGGATGAAAGAATCACCAGTGGTAGCAACAATTCAAGAATTTGTTAAGCACTTCAAAGAAGTTTTCGGACGACCAGCGGAGGATCCCTCATTCGGAGAAGCCCTGCTCCAGCTACGTCAAGGAAGGAAATCGCTGTCTGCGTATTCCGTTGAGTTCCGCACGCTCGCCTCCAACAGTGGTTGGAACGAATGAGCGCTTATTTCCGTATTTCGTCGAGGATTAAATCCAGCTTTATGCCTCCAACTGGCCATATATGATGATACATTAGGACTTGAGAAATTCATGCAGCAGGCTATGAGGGTAAATCAAAGATCCCAGAGTTGCCACAATGAACAGTCTTACCATTGCCCCGTTCCTCAAACAAGCGTGAGAAGCACCACGTCGGAAGGTCCAGTTGAGGACATGCAAGCAGATTCTTTCAAACTTTCTCAGTCTGAAAGTCTATGGAGACGTGAACTCAGATTATGCATGTATTGTGGGGTAAAGGGACATTTTCGACTCACCTGCCCCACTCGACCAGGAAATCTGATGGTGAGCTCCGTTTTAAATCATCACACTGTTTCAACGCCCCTCACCATTCCTGTTACTCTCCGAATTGAAGAGCTCTGCATATCTGCCCTAGCAATCGTTGACTCGGGGTCTGCGGGAAACTTCATCTCGGGGAAGCTTAGTAAGAGACTCAACCTACGAGAAGTCAGCACTCCCAAGTCCTACTCCATCTACGCCGTAACAGGTGAACAAATTAATATGCAAGATGTAACTACCCAGATAAAGCCCATTCAATTGTGTATAGATGGAACACATCGAGAGTGGTTTGAACCATTTGTACTTCGGAAACAGTCAAGCGGATCTCATCCTTGGGCGACCCTGGTTAATCTCTTCACCAACCTACCATTGAGTAGAAGTCCGGTAAAGTGCTTCATTGGGGATGTCATGGTCATATGGTTCCAGATCCAGTACCTAGTCTGCCAGACCCACAAGGGAACCTGAAGCTCACAGTGAACTCCACGTCTATCGAGAGTCCCACTCAAAACCTGTCGACAATATCCCAACATGTTACTCCAAGTTCTCCGAGATTTTTAACCCTGTCACTGCTTCCCGGTTACCTCCACACCGACCCTGGGATTGTGCAATAGATCTGGTCCCTGATGCACGACTCCCCAAAGGTCGAATGTACTCCCTGTCCATTCCAGAGCAAGAATCAATGAAGAAATACATCCAAGAGGCATTAGATCAAGGGTATATCCGGCCTTCCACCTCACCGGCAGCAGCTAGCTTTTTCTTCGTGGCCAAGAAGGATGGCGGTTTGAGACCCTGCATCGATTACCGAGCCTTGAACCAGATCACTGTAAAATTCAGCTATCCTCTACCACTCATTCCAGTCGCCCTTGAACAACTCAGAGAAGCACAAATATTTACCAAGCTTGACTTAAGAAGCGCCTATAATCTGATCCGAGTGAGAGAAGGTGATGAGTGGAAGACGGCATTCATAACCCCTGCTGGTCACTATGAATATCAAGTTATGCCATATGGTCTGGTCAACGCTCCTTCAGTCTTCCAGAGCTTCATGGACGAGGTCCTCCGAGACTTCTTAGGGAAGTTTGTTCTGGCCTATATCGACGACATCCTGATATATTCACGAAACCTCGCTGAACACCAATTCCACGTGTCCTTAGTGCTCCAGCGGCTCCAAGAGTTCAATCTGTTCCTGAAAGCGGAAAAAAAAACCTTTCACCAGCCCACTGTTGACTTCCTGGGGTACGTCCTTAGCGATCAAGGAGTTGAGATGGACAGAAGAAAGACTGAGACCATCCTGTCCTGGCCGAGCCCCACATCCGTAAAAGAACTTCAGCGATTCCTGGGGTTTTCAAACTTTTACAGGCGATTCATAAATCAGTACAGTCTTCTCACTGCCCCCTTGACCTCCTTGTTAAAAGGAAAGCCTAAAACCCTGCGATGGACCCCGGAAGCCGAGAGGGCTTTCCAGTCATTGAAGTCTGCTTTCACCCGTGCCCCTTTGCTGCATCACCCAAATCCAGATAGACCATTTGTGGTAGAAGTGGATGCATCCACCACCGGAGTGGGTGGAATCTTGTCCCAATGCTCTGAGCTCTCGTCTAAGCCACTACCCTGTGCATTCTTCTCAAAAAAGTTTTCTCCAGCGGAGGCAAACTATGATATTGGTAACCGAGAGCTTCTCGCATTAAAACTTGCGTTAGTGGAATGGCGCCATTGGCTAGAGGGAGCAAAACACCCGTTCATAGTCCTCACTGACCACAAGAACCTCCAGTATCTAAGAGATGCAAAACGGTTAAATCCCCGTCAAGCCCGATGGGCCCTATTCTTCACTAGATTCCATTTTAAAATTGCCTATCGCCCTGGCGCCAAGAATACCCGGGCAGATGCCTTGTCCCGTATCCATGCCCCCGAGATTCCGGTAGAGAAACCTGAGACCATTCTGCCAGAGAAGTTGTTCGTTAACCCAATCCACTGGGAAATCAACGAACAACTCCAGGAATTGGTCCAACAGCATCCAAGAGTTCCCGGATGTCCCCCTGGTAAGATCCATGTACCCGAGGAATACCGTAAGGCTTTGATTTCTTCAGCCCATTCTCCAGTGGCCACCGGACATCCAGGCATAACCCAGACCCTTGCCACACTTCAGGAGAAGTATTGGTGGCACAGCATGCGTCACGACATCACCCAATTCATCCAAGGTTGTATTCCCTGTGCCATCTCAAAGGTCCCTAGAAACCTGCCCGTTGGAAAACTGGTACCGTTACCTGTTCCGAACAGACCCTGGTCGCACATTGGAGTTGATTTTGTCACGGATCTTCCTGTATCTGAGGGTAATACCTGCATCCTAGTGGCCATTGACCGCTTTTCGAAAGCATGCAAACTAATTCCATTAAAGGGACTTCCAACCGCCTTTAATACTGCTGAACTGCTCATGGAACATGTCTTTCGAAATTTTGGCCTTCCAGAAGACATAGTCTCCAACCGAGGACCTCAGTTAATTTCCCGAGTCTGGAGATCATTCTTCAGTCTGATGAATGTGACGGTGAGCCTATCATCCGGGTACCACCCACAAACCAATGGGCAAACCGAACGAAAGATCCAGGACATAGGCCGATTTCTGCGCACATTCTGTCACTCCAACCAGAACATCTGGAGTCGATATCTTCTATGGGCAGAATATGCACAGAACTCACTCAGACAAGCATCTACAAGATTAACCCCTTTCCAATGTGTTCTTGGCTACCAACCACCGTTGTTCCCATGGTCCGGGGAACCGTCAGAAGTGCCCGCCGTGAATAAGTGGTTTGAGGAAAGCGAACAGGTTTGGAATGAAACACATCAGCACATCCAGCAAGCTGTTAACAGACACCGACAGTTCGCGGACCGCCGTCGCCGACCCACTCCGGAATATCAGCCGGAGCAATTAGTATGGCTCTCCACTAGAGACATCAGACTTCGTCAGTCATGTAAGAAGCTTAGCCCCAAGTACATCGGACCTTTTCCTATTGTCAAGCAAGTCAATCCCGTCACCTACCAGCTCCGGTTACCTCCTGAATACCGCATCCATCCCACATTCCATGTTTCCCTTCTGAAATCCCATCATCCACCTGTACACCAGTCAGAAAATGAGGTAAATCCTGAAGACAACACTCCGATACCACCCATTGAGCCAGAGTCCATTTACCTCATCAGGGAAATCTTGGACTCTCGACGTCGAGGGGTAAACTGGAATACCTCATTGACTGGGAAGGATATGGACCAGAAGAGAGAAGTTGGGTACCTCGTAATGATGTTCTTGATCCCAGTCTGCTCCAAGAATTCCATGCGCAGTATCCTGAGAAACCTGCACCAAGACCCAGAGGTCGACCCCCACGACGTCGAGGTCCAAGGTCCGCTTGCGCGGACTCTGGAGGGGGGGTAATGTCAGGAGCCAATCAGAGTCATCATATGTCACTGCACCAAGATCCCTGTCCCCTGAATACTGATCACCTGCACCTGATTCCAATCTGCATTCACGTCCCAGCCAGCATAAAAGCTCCTGTTTCACACTCATTCCCTGTCAAGCCTCCAACAGGAATAGACCGTCAAACAGTTCTCTCTGATTACTCTCAAGTCATCTCCTGCAAGGAACGTAAAGTATACTCACCTGAAATCTACTAACCTCTGTGTTCCTGTTCCGATGTTCCCAGAATCCGCTCCATGGTTCCCGATCCCTGTGTCCTGGATCCTGTGATGAGTCTCGTTCCCCTCTGGATGATCTGAAAAGAGAAGCAAGCAAGTATCACTGAACTGGCTAAATCGCCCTAGAAAGAACTAAAGGAATTTACTCACGTGGAGTTCGCAGCGGATCCTGTCTACCCTCCAGCGATCTGTAAAAGGGAAGAAGGAGTAGGGCTGTAGTCAAGACCACCTTTGTTCGAGTCCAAGACAAGTCCAAGACCAGGACTAGTCGAGTCCAAGTCAAGACCGAGTCCAAAGAGGTTCGAGTCCAAGTCAAGACCGAGTCCAAAAAGGTTCGAGTCCGAGTCAAGACCGAGTCCAGGACAGGAAAAAAAAGTCTTCAGGGCCTGAATTTCATTTTTGCCAAACAAAATTTTTAAATTTATGTTGCTTAAATGTTTGTGCTCATTGCATTTTTTTACAATGGGGTAATGTTGTTAAGAATTTACACAACACAAGGCTTGATTAAATAGTCAATTAAATTGAAAAAAGTTACACAAATAAATACAATAAAGATACAAATAAAGACAAATAAAGAGAAATGTTTTTGCATAGGTCTACACTAGTCTTCATAGACAGAAACTGAATAAAGTAATCAAATGGAAAATAACACTGGATAGTATTTTAGTCCTGAATAAATTAAACACATAGGCTAATCCTGATTCCTTTAACTTAAAGCTCTCTTTTCTTGTTTTGACGACAAAATTAATGAACGACACATATGGTTTCTGTCACTTTAAGAGCTAAGAGCATAGATTCTCTGTTCATACTGGCATGCGTTTTATGCTTATTAAAGACAAAACCGACTATGTTTAGACCATTATACTCACGAAGACCGAAATTGACACGATTTGAGTGTTAAAGCAATATAACTAATCCGTGAAAAATAACTTTTGTTACTGGCCAGCTGTTCTTGAGGCGGATTTTCAATGAATGTGCGCATAGTCATCCCAGAGAGCGCGCAAGGACTGATAGTTTAAAATTACTTGAATGTTAAACTGGTAAGACTTAAAAAGACGTGCAAATGTTAAGCTTTATTCACGATGCACTACTGGCTCGAATGCAAGTGAATATTCCGTCATGTCCCGACTCCTGAACGCGAGGTGTATTATTGCAGCAGCGCTTGATGCGCCTTCCACAACACATGAGAGAAGAGAAGACGCGACAACGCTGAACAATCACGCGGTTTGTGAAATTGCGTCTGGCAGATAGTTATTAAAAGAATGATTTGATTTTATAATCTGTGTGGATTACGGTTGCGGGAATATCCAGCATTATAAATGGGAGACCTGCGGGAATCATTAGAATTTGCGCAACACCCAGTAACTATAGTAACAGCATGAGAAGACGCGCTCCGTTGGAGTGAGCACTTTTTAATTTGGGCATTTTCTAAGTTAACGTTACCCTGATAGGCTAGTAATAAATAAACACGCATACAAAAATGTTGGACTCGAGTCGAGACCAAACGCCATATTTGGCAAGACCAGTGGCCGAGACCGAGACAAGTCCGAGTCCAAATACCAGCGAGTCCGAGACAAGTCCGAGACCATAGAAAAACGGTCTCGAGTCCGGACTCGAGTCCAAGACCGGACTCGAGTACTACAGCCCTGAGAAGGAGTATCACCGCTTTGTCTCTGACACTCACGCTATTCCTTGCCAAGAGGATTCTCTCACCTGGGTAACCCCTGCCACGAATCCTCCACACGAGCACCATTGAGCACCTGCAAACCTGAACACTTACCTGTTCTGTTAAATAAAGAAAAGTTTATATTCTTCACTTACCTCTGTGTTCGCGTCTGAATCCTGACAGCCATATTTGTAGTTTCCAGTTAAATTTTCAAACTGAGGCCTTGGAATTTATAAAACTTAAACTTATTTTATTTTTTTTATTTTTTATGAGCAATCGTTTCGTTTGATAAAACCCTTATTCATCGTCTGGAATCAATTAAAGCCCTTTGAACAGTTTGCAGAAAAATCCTGGAATGTTTTCATCAAAAACCTTTCTTTTCGACTGAGTTAACTACTCCTTTAACCCCTGAGTTGCTCCAGAGGCGTGCGACCTCTGACATATATAGCAATTGTTAGTTGCTTTGAATAAAAGTGAACACTAAACGAATAAATTTAAATGTAATTGTAATGTAAACAATCGTTTGCAAGAGATGTGTCTAAAACCTTTGTATGGATGTGGGAATGAGCTCTATGGAAGCTTGTTTCCGCCATACAATGAAAAATATAAAGGTAATTGTGACTTTTTATCTCACAATTCTGACTTTTTTCTCACAATTGCGAGTTTACTTCTCGCAATTCAGACATTATTTCTCAGAATTGCGAGATGGAAAGTCAGAATTGCGAGATATAAAGTCAGAATTGCGTGATATAAAGTCGCAATTGCGAGATATAAAGTCAGAATTGCGAGATATAAAGTCAGAATTGTGAGATATAAAGTCAGAATTGCTAGATATAAAGTCAGAATTGCATGATATAAAGTCAAAATTGTGAGATATAAAGTCAGAATTGTGAGATTTAAACTATTCTGAGGGAAAAAAGTTAGTATTTTTTTCCCCTTGGAATTGGTCTGATAAGTCGCAATTGCCGAGTTTATATCTCACAATACCGAGAAAGATGTTAGAATTTCGACATATATATATACTCGCAATTATGTGTTATAAAGTCAGAATTGTGAGATGTAAACTCTGCAATTGTGAGAAAAAAAGTCAGAATTGTCACACTTATGTCTTTTTTTCTGACTTTATATTCTCGCAAATTCTGACTTTATATCATGCAATTCTGACTTTATATCTCGCAATTCTGACTTTATATCACGCAATTCTGACTTTATATCTCGCAAATTCTGACTTTATATCATGCAATTCTGACTTTATATCTCGCAATTCTGACTTTATATCACGTAATTCTGACTTTATAGCACGCAATTTCGACTTTATATCACGCAATTCTGACTTTATATCTAGCAATTCTGACTTTATAACTCACAATTGCGACTTTATATCATCGCAATTCTGACTTTATATCTCGCAATTCTGACTTTATAACTCGCAATTGCGACTTTTTATCACGCAATTCTGACTTTTTATCTTGCAATTCTCGCGAGATATGAACTCGCAATTGTGAGGAAAAAAAGTCATGAATTGTGAAATAAAAAAAGTCACAATTATTATTATTATTTTTTATTTAGTGGCGGAAACAATCTTCCATAGAGCTCTGTTTAACAAACCCAACACAGAGTTCATGCTTTGTGTAGTGTGTGTGAGTGTAAAGGAGTTTATGTGGAGTGCAGTGCTGGAGATTTCTTTACTTTTATTACAGCTTTGCCTCCATCACTCTCTGACAGAGAGAGATAGCAGAGAGGGGAGATGGGAGGGGGCCCATTTTGGATGACCTTGACTGCAACATGCGAAAGTGTGAGATGCACACACAGTGCTAATCACAGAGATGTCTTGATAATCTTTCATTCTAGATTCTCAGTTGGCTGGTCCCGAACTAGAAAATGGGTTTCAGATCTGATGGAGAGCAGCTGAAAAACAATGCTAAATGAAAACAGTAACATGTAACTAATTCTATAAGTATGCATAGTAAACTAAATAGGCTTCTCAACATTTAGAATGAAGGGGGAAAAAATTATTCCCTCTTGTTTTTGACATTAAACGTTGTACATCCAATCATAATCAATATTTTGACATAAATTAATATTTTACTTAGTAGAAGTGAATCAAATTAAGCAGACTCCTCAAAAACATATATGCAAGGTAATAGAAAATATAACCTAGATGACAATAATTACAGCTTCACTTGCATACTAACCACAAAGTACTGTATATGTATAGAGAATTATTAACTTAATAACATTTATCCTAATTAATAATGAATTTCAACATTTGATTTTAAAGACATTTTGATTAATTTTTGGTACTGTGTTGAGTCGCCACTTGATGTCTGATGTGAATGCTGCAGCAAAACCAGTAGAGAACCCCTGATCTAATATGTGTGTGTGTGTGTGTGTGAGAGGTTGTCATCTCAGAGTCGCGTGTGCCCTAAGCAGTGAGTGTGTGTTGTGGTGAGGCAGTGCTCACTAATTAGATGATCGCTATCCTCAGTGCCATAATCATGTGCATCTGGGTCCAGCAATTACTTAATATGATATATTAACATATTCCTAGCAGGCGTGTCAGAGGAGGCCGCTCGTAGGAGACAAATTATCCAAATTAATTTCTAATTTAAAATCCTCTGCCTTTTATTATAAGCTGTGGGCGCCCCTCCACATAAAAAATGAAAGAAGAGAGAGAGTGAAGGGATATTCGGGGAGGTTTTAATGATCTGGGCTGGTCTCTGCCCACAAACCAAATGAATAAACAGGAGGAAGAACAAGAGGATGATAAAGACACTGAACTGCACATGGATGGATGGATGAGAGGTTAGGAGCTGTTCACTCATGTGTAAAAAAAAAGAAAGAAAAAAGACAGAATGAATTATATGTTCAGAAACAGACAAGCAGATATTCACCAATTAGGCCTTAGAAAAGTGTGTGGAATATTATGCATGTTCTGATTAATTTTTGCCAAAGGTTTAAAAATCCAACAACTGTGCTATAGGTCAATCTGAGAGGAAGTTTCAGTTAAAAATGACTTTCTCAAGCGCCAAAGGGATCAGACAGTGTTATAATACATAATGTTGAGAAAGAAGTTAAGGATGTGGTTTTCTAAGACAAGACATAATCCTTAAAACAGATTTAAACTGTCTGGACAAAGCATTGTCTGTCTGTCTGTCTGTTAGTGTCACGAACTGCTCCAAGACAAGGTGGTTGAGGATCCGAATGCAGTATTTATTGAACAGATTAATCCAAAGACGTAATCCAAAGTACAGGCAAGGTCAAACACAAGCAAACACAACAGGGAACACAGGCAAAAGAGTCATCCATGGAACAGGCAAGAAATCCAAAACCAAGAGTCATGAAACCATGCAGTGTAAAGGCCATTGCACACTGAGTACGAAATTTTCGGATGCGTTTTTTCGTGTTCGTCAGCCTTAAAATTCGTCACGCATAGAAACCTTGCACACTGAGTCCGATGCGTATTTATTAAACCTTTGCGGAAAAAAACGCAAAAATACCAAATGGATTTGTCAAGCAGTGAGGATGATTTTGTTGCCCTCTCTCTTATTGAAAAGAGAAGAAAGAGAAAATATTACGTCCATCCAATCCTGAAATTGCGCCGAGAGGAAGGAGAGTTTCACCTCCTTATCAAGGAGTTGCGAATTTATCCCTAGCGATTCAAAATTTACTTCAGAATGTCAGTGGGACAGTTTGATGCTTTGCTAGCGATTCTGGAGCCACATATTAAAAACAAGACCACCAATTTCCGTGAACCAATCGATTCTGAACGGAGATCTGGCAGTATGTCTAAGGTATGGACACACACACACACACACACACACACCGCGCAGCCCGGTTGAAGCGCTGGGCAGACAAAACAACTAGGCTGTTATATATTGTGCCCAAATAATACATTAGTTATCGAATTGGCTGCTCAATCACATCTTATTCGATCCTATAAATTTCAATCTGATTGAAAAGGGGAGGTTTATTAATTTCATAATCCAATATAGAGAAGAGAACATAAACACTTGATCGAACTGAAAATCCGAAACTGAAAGCACGGCACATATGTGCAATGATTTGAGGACGAGCTCCCCCGGCCCTGAATTGTCAAAAGACCTCTCAAAATGCTGGCTCTGGATGCGAAAAACGCAGAAAATCGAACCCGATCCGATTAATTTTATGACGGACGAAAGTTTCGGAGGCGGTGTGCAAGCATGATTGACATAACGTGAGGTCGATTTTTTTTTTAACGTGCGAAAATTTCGGATGCGAACTTCGGACTCAGTGTGCAATGGGCTTAACACTAAACAAGACTTTGCAGTGAGAAAACCAGGCTTATGTGGGGTGAGCTAAACAAGAACATTAGACATAGGTGAATGTAACAATGGACGAGGAGTCCAGGCAGTGAGTTATGGGAAATGTACAGACAGACTGGTGACCGTTACAGACAGACAGACTGACCAACCAACAGACTGATCGATGGATGGATGGATGGACGGATGGATGGATGGATGGATTGACGGAAGATAGATAGATAGATAGATAGATAGATAGATAGATAGATAGATAGATAGATAGATAGATAGATAGATAGATAGATAGATAGATAGATAGATAGATAGATAGATAGATAGATAGATAGATAGATAGATAGATAGATAGATAGATAGATAGATAGATAGATAGATAGATAGATAGATAGATAGATAGATAGAAAATTTACTGATGCTCAGAGAAGTATGTGGCAAGTAAATGCTGACTGTATATACTCCAGTTAATTTTTGTAGCATTCACAGAAAGAAGCTCACAGACGACGGAAAGCACACCCAGTTTTCTCTCATTTTACTTATATAAATGTAGACCCTTGCAAGTAAACTCTCCAGCACATTTGTCAACCACAAAGGATTAAGAGCAGGGGGTGTAGACTTTTGAAAAGACTTTCACTTGTAACTGAGTCACTTATGTTTCTTTTTTTATCATTGATTATTTATTTATTTGGGATGTCAAATATTCATTGATTTCTTTATCTTCTGACTGACAATGGGGTTCTATTGCTTGATACTTTGAAGATGCAACAATGGAAACAAAACTGCAGCCGTTACCATTTCCAGGTGTTCCACCGTCAACAAAGAAGTCTAAACAATGCTAGAACAATTCTAGCATTTGTTCTACAGATCGGCAATTGCAAATATTTCCAAAACAGGTTTTCATATCATGCAATGTAACGTTGACTTGTTGATGCATGTTGTGTCTGAAGTACTTAACCTTAATGTGTGGATATCACATCTGCTGTGACATCATACATCTGGATCTTGGTAAAATTAGAGTTGAAGTCTGACAATGCATTGCACTCTTATTTGTTCTATTGCAAGTGCTGTAGCTGAATGATATGAAATTAAACCAAATGGAATATCATTAATTTTCCTTCATTCTTCAAATTGCTCCTTTTATTGCTGGATAAATGCGTGAGCTTAGTTTATTCACTCTCAACAAATATTGCATAGATGCTTCAATTTGAGGTCATTTTTTGTATAAAATGAAGACTTCCAGATGCAAAAGCCTCAAAGTCCGTCTAAAGTTTTTGTTTAAGATTAACATTGTTATCAGGCTCCTTGTGTATAGGTTTCTACCAAGTACTGACATTTCTGAATGGACTGAGGCTGGGATTTACTGAGTTTGAAGTGAAAGTATTTGATGACTGTGTATACAATGTGTGGAGAGCATTCACTCAATATTCTTATCGAATTTTTGACATAGGTGGCTTTTAGAGGCTTTTTGCATCAGAGGTCTTTCAAATATACGTAAATATTATTGAACACAATATAGAAAAATCACTAACACAGTAAAAAAAAGAAAATAAAAGAAAGGTATGAGAGTTATTATCTCCTGGTTGATCGCAGGAGTTCAGGAATGTGTGTAGATGTAGAATTTGTGTATGCACAGTGTGTGTTGATATAGCATGTTGCAGAGCAGTAATTAACAGTAAATGGTGTTGTGTACAGACGAGACCTGCTTGTTAGTGTGGTTAGCTGGAGGTACAGAGTCATAATGAGCTGTAAAATGTAATGAGAATCATAACTGCCATGGTAATGAAACTTAATGAGAATGTGGATGAGAATGTGGTCAACATGCCCATTCCAATATAGAACTGTCAAAAACAAGTTAAAACATTTAGTGGCTAATGAATAAATAACTGTGCAACTGAGCTCCAAGAAAAAAAAAAATATATATATATATATATATATATATATATATATATATATATATATATATATATATATATATATATATATATATATATATATATATATATATATATATATATATATAAAACATTTTGAGAAATCTGAGACACTGTGCAAAAGTTGGACAGAGTTACAATATGAATGCAGAGAGCATTTTTGTATAGACTGCTATTCTAACAACAGTAGTAATGTTATAGCTGTTTAAATGTATTTTGAATTTGTAAATGATCCTTTTGAAATAATTCTAATATGCTGATTTTTCAGGATACTTTGATCTGAAAAGAACAGCATTTATTTGTGATAGAAATATTTTGTGATATGTTTTCACATCATTTTTGTTCAGCTTAATGTGTTGAAATAATAAATAAAAATCTATGTATTTAAAAGAATTATTGTTCTGAACAGTATGTTACTAAGAATTGAAATATGGTCAATGAGATTTGCCAAATAAGCATGTTTCTTGATCAAAATGTTTTATTGATCCTGGAACAACATTTTGGTCCAAATATTTAGTCCCTATCCCTAAACCTAATACCATACCCATAACTTATCCCTAAAATCAGAGGAAAATGATAGGTTAATAACACTGATTTAAAAGCACCTAACCCTGGTTGTAAGCCTAAACTTGACATAAACAGTAAACTCTGTCACTCAGACGTGATTGGTTGATTGTAATGTTGTTCCCTGATCAGCAAAGATGTTAATCTAGAAACTTTACATGCATTCCACAAGCAATCTTACTACATTATCGCATGGCACGAGCTGATTGGCCTGAGCTGATCCTGCAGCCAATTAGAATACTTCAAGTTCAACATTTAACTAGCAAGGTTCATTTTGGTTCAAGGTTCTTGGTTCCTCTGAACCCTCCACCTCCCCAAGCTCTCAAGGTACAAGAAGGGTCTAGGGTCTAAAATGTACATATTAGTACCTAAATGTCAATATATGCACCTAAAATGTACATACCAGCACCTAAAATGCACATATTAGCACGAAAAATTTACATATTAGCACCTACATGTCCATATTAGCACCTAAAGTGTACATATTAGCACCTAAAATGCACATATTAGCACCTACATGTCAATATATGCACATAAAAAGTACATACTAGCACCTAAAATGCACATATTAGCACGAAAAATGCACATGTTAGCACCTATATGTCCATATTAGCACCTAAAATGTATATATTAGCACCTAAAATGCACATATTAGCACCTAAATGTTCATACTAGCACCTGAAATGTACATAATAACACCTAAAATGTCCAAATTAGCACCTAAAATGCACATATTAGCACCTAAATGTACCTAAAATATACATATTAGTACCTAAAATGGGCAAACGTTTACCTTTTGAACAGGTACAGCCCCAGTGACAGCTTTTGTACCTTTTTTGCCCAGATGTATGTATGTATCCATGCAGCAGCAGCATATCTTACATGCTCACAGCAGTATCTGTGTATCTATTAGCAGTAGCAAGTCCAAATTTGCTCTGTAGCAGCAATGGATCTAGTCCACTAAAAGCAATACTTTAACATTGCCATATTTAATAACATGCCAAAACTATTCATAATTGAAGTATGTATACTCCAATTTGAAATGCAGTTGATATTTGTTCTAGTCCATTCTTCCTAAAATACATGGAAGGTCAAGTCAAGTGTTTTGCATTGTGGGATACATAGTATACGGTCTACTGAGACTGTGACATACTGTATGTTTTACCAAATGTAACAAGTCTTCTGGATATTCTATGTAAAGGTCATTCATGTGTGGTGGTGACTATACTGTCTGTGGAGCTAATAGACATATAATAGCTTTATGAATTAAGCCAAGAGAGCACGATTTGAAACTGCATATGGTAGAAAGTGGGGATTCCAAATATATATGGATCCAGTGATAAAAAAATAAACTGCATTTGAGATTTGAGCTAGCCAGTGGCTCTCACCCCATGACACACCAGTGATATGGTATTCATCAGACTCTGAGCTCATATCTCACCAAAGGAAAAGAGAGACACAGAGAGAGAGACAGGGGCCCCGAGGGCAGAGAGCTCAGAGAGATAGACGGCATGCGTGTGACTGTCAGGCACAGTCACACAGGTATATTGTGATATGATTTAATGTGATAATAACCTCCACTTTGCCAGACAGATGATGTTTCCTCACGCTGGCCGAGACTTAATGAATGATACATTAGTAAACACTGCTGAAAACGTTATTAGAGCGGAAGTCGGCACGGCTCCGTACAGGAGGGGTGAGCCGCTGAAAAGATGAGTACGCAAATGTATCTTCCGTGGCCCTCATCTGTTTTGTCGGCGTCCTCCACTGAGCAGCGTTGAATAAAAGATGAAAGCGATAGAGAGAGCAACAGAGAGAGAAATTTGCTCATTGTATTTAAAGTGGCTTTACACGGCTCAGGAGAAAACTGCAGGAATCAAAGTCACACACTATCACTAAACAAACGCAAGACTGCTCCTTCTTACTAAACATTATTAACTCTGTCAATATGAAACTAAAAGTTACCCTGTTTACTTTTTTAATGTGAATTGCTGGTCTTATATAGCCTGGATGCCAGCCCGAACTCCACCCACAACATTTTTTGGACGGGAAGTTTCGGTCTGGACTCGATCCATTGAGGAGTAATTATGATCGGTTCAGAAATCATCGGGCCAATCAAATTGCCAGGGCGGGCTTTATACGATGATGGACAGATTGATCTGCAAGTAATCATCACGTTATCCACAAGCGCTTAACTGGTTTCTCTCAGAGATGACTGCAGTCTGTTGTAAAATAAATCGACAGCGCATTAATTTTAATAGACAAACAGAGAACAGCAATCAAGGCATTTGTCGATCGGAAAGATATTTTGCCGTCCTTCCCACGTGATTCGGGAAAACTGTAACTTATCAGCTGGCTCCGATGCAGTGATGTTTTCGTCAGTGAATGACAATAACGAAATTATTCCGTTGCACGCACCATTTTTTATGACGATAACGTCGACGATGACTAGCTAAAAATAGCTCTAAGGTGACTAAAACATGACGAGACGTTTTCAAGTTTTCCATTGACGAGATGAGACGGAACGAAAATTATTATAAGTCTGACGTTCACAATGCATGTAATTTCTGCCTGTTTTGCGTGAAATCTGTCTGTATTGAGCTTAAAAAAAAATATTGTCAGCAATGCTGCTGTTTCCTATCGGGTGCGCCCAGCACCGGCCGCGCGCGCGCAAGTCAAGTCAATAGAGTCGGACAAAAACTAGGATAAAACCTGTTGGAAAGCATATTTTGCAGCGATGTTTGTGTGAGCATATCAGTGAACATCCCAGACCACTTGGTGAGTTTGACGTCTTTGTAAACTAATATTCGTTTTATGAATGATTGTGTGGGTGCTAACACACAAACCTAATTGTTTATTCAGTTTTATGTTCAACACACTCCGTGTCATGTTTGTTTGATACTTTATATTCAAGTATGCATTCCTAACCTATGTTCAATGCACCTCAGCATTAGATATTTATTTTATTATTTTGTTTTAAAGAATGTTCAGCAACTTTGCAGTTTGCACAAGTTAAAGATAAGACAGGGTTGTATAATGTTTGTGTTTACAAATAATATGCATCTTATTGTTGCACACTACGTTGTTCATTGCACTTCAGCAATTTCTCAAATAAAGCTACAATTGCATAGCCTGACTTCGTCATACTCTAATGAGAAATATGAGTCTGAGACCGCTCCATTAAGCTTTGATTATGAGGTGTGTCGTAACCGAACCAGGAAAAAACAACAACTCTGCACTCAATCGGATAGTCAGTAGACCTACAACCAATTAGAGCAATGCAGTAAGTCAACTCCTTAGTTATTTATTCCTATATTCCTATAAACTCCTAGTTTTACAGAACTTACTTATTTTACAAGTTAAATAATGAGTGTTGCTTCTACTTACTTCTCCATGAGTGCGACCAAAGGAGAAACCACAACGACCACAGGCTTTTCATTACGTCCCATCTTCTATGTATTTTGGAATACATGTAACTTTATTTTGCACTCTTTCTATAAGTTATAAATAGCTAGTAAGATAACTTTTATTTAACGGTAACTAACGTTACAGTGTGTAAGTAGCTATTCTAGCGATATATAATGCTAGATAAGGTGTGCTAGTACATTATTTCAGCAACATGACAAGCCAGTGAATAGCAGGTTTCAATTGTTGCTTAGCAGAGTGCGTGGCATTTTATCAACATGTTACTGTATGTGGCTAGTTTTGACAATGGGCTGACAAATTAGACAAGATTGTTTATCGTCATCAGTCTTTTTCCCTTTACCTCTTTGTTTTATGAGCAGGTGTCCCTTGAGAATGGGCAGTTTAGGGTACTTCTCCATCATAAGCACAGCTGCAGCCCGCCGCGGCAATCTTGAGTTTGAACGACGGTATGCGCTCGTGCTGTGCAAGAGAGGGGTGTGATCAGCGCGTTACACGAAGCGTGATTGACACTGCTAAGACATTCCTCCTGGCTCTGATTGGTTGTTTCTGACGGGAGCATTGTATTTCTGCAAATGGCAATAGGACCACTGGGAGGAGCCAGAGGAGCTTGATTTTTTTCACAGATTATCTATCTCATATTCTACTGTCAGGACATAATGACAGTTTTAACAAATATGTAAAAAATATTTTTTACAAAAGTTACCTACAGCAGCTTTAATTAGTCATAAAAACAATGTGTTGTCTGAGCTATAAACTTCTTTTCCAACAGTGCTGTACAGATGATTTAAAATATCCCTTCAAGTCAACCTATCATAACTAACCAGTTACTAGATTGGCTTAGTCATGACTTTAACAGACAGTTAACAAATGTTAACATGTATAATAGTGTTACAATTTTTATTTTAAAGTCGGCATGAAATGGAGGTTGTGATAGTCTTTTCTTTTCCTAAGCGTGGGCCTATATCCAGGTAAAAACAGCATCTCAAACAAGAAAAATGTTTGGTGGGACCTGATTTTGTCCATTGGGAATTGATTGGATTGTTGTGGTTTGCTACTGCTGTGATCTCATGTGAGTGACAGGTTGTCCCGCCCCCTAAACACATCAACAGAGAAGATATGTCACTGTTAGAGGAGGAGGGATTTATTTTGATTAAAGATTATGAGGGCACATGAATAATAATAATAAAAAATGGTTTAACTTTATTTTGATGGTGTTTTTACCACAATTTATTGACTATGAATAACATTGCATCTTCATGTGTTCTAACTTGTGTTAGAGTGTTAGTAGAGTGGTAGGGTTAGAGTAAGTCGACACGTTCTTGCAAAGTTACTTATAGTCAACAGAATGTTCAAAAGGGACCATCAAAATAAAGTTACCAAAATAAATAATGATGTGAATGAATCATGTATAATGTTATATGCATTCCATCAAATCAAGAACTTCTTGGTTACTAACAGATGGTGGGCCGTCAGGGGCCAGCAAAGCCTTCTCTGCTGGCCTAAACACTATCAGAATCACTGACTTGCACTTTAATATATTTTTTCCATGAATTAGCATTACATTATTCCAAATAGTTATCTTAATTTCATAGCTTTTCTCTTGGTTGCGCTGCTTCCAGTAGTATGTTTTTATGTTAGAGCTTGTATCCAATCATATTTCATCCATCATGCGTTGCCGGGTAAATAAATCTGCCTGGAGGCCTTCAGAATCTACCAGAGCGGGCGCCCATATAGTATATATTAATGGGTATTCTTTAACCGAATCAGAATAATCCATCAGATTTCGCTTTGACTGCAGCGGGCCATCTAGCTGGCATATAATAACGTATGTGTTTTCTCGTTCTTTGATTGGATATGCGCGTACAGAACCGCATACTTTTAGTGGTAGTATCCGCATCTGTTGGGAACTGCGTAAAGTAAACTAAATATATATTCCTGTAGATGTAATCGTTTTTCAACCCAATAATTCATGTTTCTTTCCTGCTCGACCTCCAGCAGAAATAAATCCCTTATTCAGCCTGAGCTAAACGCAGAGTAACGGAACTCTATTCAATCTCTCGGGTAAGTTATGAAACGAATGATTTTGAAGGCAAAAGTCCCGCTGATCTCGCTGATTTCGTTCAAAACTCTGTGTGAGAGCATGGGGCAGCTGTACACATCGTCAATGTTCTTGCGGTGACTGTGTGCTTCTGTCGACAGGCACTGCAGCCATAAAGTGAATACAAACTTATGCTAGGAATATGACGAGACAGACATCGACGTTGTTGGAACTGAAACGCAGTTAGAACCTGTGCAACAGTAATCGAAGTCTTCTTGAGGAAAGAAATAAGGATGGATTTTGTGTAAAGAATAATCTGTAGTTTTGAGTCAGTTAATGCTTTTTCTCCCTCGTGGTGAATATGATTTTCTTCTTAATTTTTCTTATAAATTTATGATCGAAACTTTATTTTTTTCAAACATTCATACTCTATAAGCGTCTGAAAGGGACTATTGTAGCCCTTGAACGGCAAGATAAGGGGATGCTCCGTTTCTGAACTTATAATCGGATTCGTAACGCAAGAACCACTCTACAAACGAACCAGCCGAACTCACACGCTCGTTCCTCTCTACCGGCCTCTTCCCGAACTCACCGCATTAATCCAATTGCAAACTGCGGTTGCAAAATAAAAACAACAATTATAGAGAGGTTTTGCGCTGATACACTATTAAAAGTTATTATTTCAGGTAGGACAGAAGGCTCAGGTGTGAAATGCACGGCCCGCCACTGATTACGAATGTATCCCCCATTCACCGAAGGAGGGAACAGATACATTACATCAGTACATCATCTCTCCTGAGAGCCCAATCACCTTTGAGTGGTAACAAAACAAGCCAAAGTCCATTGGCAGAGAGGATCCCAATTTGTCAGTTCTTGACGTAACGTCGAACATGACTGATTAGTAGGGAACTTTCCATTTTGAATTCATAGTGACTTTAAAACACGTGACAACTGGTTTTTAACACCTTAAATTTTGCTGACCACTGAACTTATGTTCTGTTTAATCATAAGTATTTCCCTTCAAAGTTGATATGTCTCAGCACACTACAGAAGTACAGACAGTAGAGAAGCTCAACATTTTGGACAACAACCTCTAAATTTTTCATACAAGTAAGCAAGAAAACCTTTAAATTAGTTTGTGTGAAGTATCTCTAGTGTTATGTTTATGGGAAGTTGCACACAAATTGCATCATGAACAGCTAAAAAGTCAGCAAGCTCAGAGTATCAGGTCAGCTGTCAGTGAAAGCTATTACATCCCAACCAGGACAAAATGAGGTGAGCGAGGATGCACTCACCTTCATCCAAGAGAAAGAAAGAAGCGGGAGCGTTTTGAGCTGATAAGGAGCAAAAGGCCACATGATAGCTTCTATATTAAGTTGGTACAAAGAGCACAACAAGGGCAAAGAGAGGAGATCCAGAAACAGAGCAGCACAATATAACTTGCAATGTGAACCTCCACATTAAACATATAGTGGCAAAATACTAGTGTCACACAGAAACATCATGTGTTTCCTACCCTGCACATTCTCATATGCTGACATCATCAAAGATTGTGGCATGATTGGCTCACTAGCTTCTGTTTATGTTTTAGTGGATAAGCTCCTCCCTTTAAGCTGCTGTAAGCTGTGTTTTTTTATGGAATAAAATGTTTCTACTACCTGACAGATATCACTGAAATAGGTATGCTGAGAATTTCATTAACTGAGGTGATCAGGTTGTAGCTATAATTTAGTTTAAAATCTCTAATACAAGAAACGGCCTCTCTTTTATCATAGCTGAGCTTGTAAAGGTTGGAGTTGGAATTCATAGGTTTCTGGAAGTAAAATGCCACTCAAAATCTTGATAGAAAAACTGATTTTTAGCAGTAATGTACTGTATCATTCCTATTTTGCACCCAATCTACAGCGGACTTTTCCCTCCACCGAAAAGAGGAGGCGTGTTCCGGCGCAAACATTCCCTGGTGCTATTTTACAGTTCCAGAAAACAATTCTGCCACTGACCAGGAAAAACCTAGTCTAAAGTCAGTGGCGCGTTATTCAGATGATTTTTAAGGGCGCATGCTTAGCCATAATGTAGCATGTGCACAATGCGCATACACTTTACCTCTCTCATCTACACAGATGCATTGATTAGCATCGTTAGCCAACTATGGTTGCAAGTTCCCGAAAGCATTGTTAGCCAACTATGGTCGCAAGTTCCGTAATTATCAGGCATAGTTCAACGAGTCGGTTTTCCCGAAACAATTGTTCCTACGAACATTCGCAAACAGCATCGGAAAGTTGTGTGGTTTGAACGACAGCTCTCGATCTGTGGTTAGAGGCATCGTTTCTATATTGCATGACATTTGGAGGTAATTAATCCTTTATCTTGAGCAGCAAGTGCAACCAGTGCCTTTTATTTAGAATACATACAAATGGAATTTACGTCTTTTAGTTAGTCAAAAGATTTAAAGTACCATGTTTGAAGAGTGCGCATGTGCGAACGTGCTCTACTATGTAAGAACGAGCCAAATATTGAGTCTGGTAATAAAGCAAAATAACTGAGAACAATTAGAAATAGTCCTCAGATGACATGTTTGTAATTTATATTTAAAAAATCTAGCGTTAATTGTATCTCAAACAGTTTCATTGAAAGTAGTTATTATTCCACCATGTGCGAAACCAACGTGGTTGAACAATACTTTGCGACAATGGGTTTCAGGAAACAGTCGTAACTAGCTAGTTGATTTCTCCAACGATACATCATACTATGGTAGTGAAGCAGCGAACTACGTCATACGGGAAACGCACCCCTGATTGGTTTATTGCAGGTTACACCCAAACCACACCTATGTGTAATGTAGCTCAGACCAACCCATTTTACATTTGCGTCGGGCGCAAGAGTCATTTATCCCGCCGGTATAATAGCAACAGCACATAAGATACCACAAAGTTACTTGCGTTTTGCATTTGATACTTGTGTTTCAGAACGTTAAAACAGGGCCCGATGTATTTGTATCCCAGTGTTGTCATTTTTTTCAAGCTAAAAGCTAATCAAAGAAGCATAGACTTTTGTATAGTTGTATGGAAGTAATAAACTTTAAAATAATATATTTAAGTGTAAACTGAATGTAATGTTTTCAGATTTGTAATTACAGATAATGATGCAGTTGCAATTTAGTACTTTAAATGTAATATAGAATAACACACTAGTTAAAATTATAATCAAGTACTTTACAGTTCTACAGTTATAAGTGCTTCTATATGCTATTTAACACATAAGAATATACATACAAGCACTACAAAGAATTACTAAAACAAATATTTCATATTTGATACTATTTGAAATATTAAATATTAAAATATTTATTATTTAATTTTCATTTATCTGCGAGTACAGTTTTTTTTAATATACTTTTAAGATTTGTACACTACAAGTGCCTATTCAATACATATTAAACAAACGTTTTCTTCTTGTTCACTCATGATATGTATTAGTAGTACTATTATTATTCCGTTATAATTTTGGCTCATTGAAAACTATTGGATTGTTGGAGTAAACTAGGTTGTCAAACAGCATTCTCACCACAAAAAAAAAAAAGTTCCACATCGCTGCTCATTGTAGAAAGCAGTTTGCTAGTAAGTACAATTTACTATTTTGAAAACAGCTACTTCTAGTTAGTCACTTCTCAACACACACACACACACATTACACAGTCTTTCACAGTGTTATTCCATTCCTTTAAATCTATCTTTTCTGACTATATCATTCAGGTTCGAAAAAAGAGCAAGCCATCTAATTTTTCCAGATAGATGTTGCATTTTGCCTGGGATCAAAGGGACATTATGTCCTTAATAGCAAGTGCATTCCATTTGCTATTTGATGTGTATGGGTGCGGCGTAGGCCTGTCATTCTGCAGCAGAATGAGCCCAGGCTAAAGAGATAATATTTCAATAACACAGTGGCCTGATCATAAAGTAACTCAATGGAAATGTGTAAGAGCCTCGGGCTACTCAGCAGGACAGTCAGCAGTCAAATCATTTCACTTCCCTGTCTCTTTCTCTCTCTCTTTCTCTCTCCGTCCTTCTCTCTGTCTACCCATTTCTCACTTTTCACTTTTTCTCTCTAACCCCCATTCTCTTGCTCTTATTTCTGCGCTCTCAGTGCACACACACATATATTCACATGTATTGCATGAAAAATAAGTGCCAAATGTGTACTCATGAAAAAAAAAGTAGAGGAAAAGAAAACTGGCCTACATACTGAAAATGAGCCCTACTTATTCATACTTTTGACCAAGATAAAAGTGTTTGTCTGAGAGCACAATCAGGCCAGAAATATACTTGAAGATGCGAATTCTTAGCAGATGCTTGGCCAACCCAAGCATGTGTTGTACATGTTTAATGTTACTATTCCATTTAAGTAGCTAAGCGCTGAAGTCTTATTCCTGTTGCCTACATAGAAAAAAAAAACTGCCCGATGGCATGGCAAGATGGCTGTTGACTTCCCTTTAAGGGGCTTCAACTAACATGCTGATTAAAATTCTCTTTAAACTGTAGCGGCCACAGTTGTTTGCAGCAACAAAGGCAGGGAAGCAGTCAAGTTTATTAACAATACCTGACAAAAGCACATCACAGGAGTAAATCAAAAATGCAGGAGAATAGTAACCAACTACACATAGACGAGAAATCAAACAGCTAAACAGGGAGCAAGTGAATCAAATCAATTAAACAATAAGTTGCTATACATGCTAAAGAACCATGGAAACAAACAGGAAACAATGGTCTCCGAACTAAAAGTCCATGAAAGCTAAATAAAACTGAACATTAGCTCTCTCATCCAATAACAGAGACATCCAAAAATGGAATGTTTTAGCCTCAAATTTGTTGGTGAGTAACTAATTCTGACAACGATATATTTCAATAATAAAGATGAATGAAGAAAGTTCTGTTATTTTTTGTGATAATTATTTCCTTTTGTGTGGTCACTATGGGCAATATATTGGGATCTTTTTGATGGACAAATAACATTTTGGGGATTATTTATTTATTTATTTATTTATTTATTTATTTTTTTCAAATTGTTCATCAGTGAAACAATTCAAAACAAATGCATGTCTCTATGAGTAATTTTTCATAAATTTATAAGGTTCATGATATGAGTATTTTTGTTTATTATTATCTATTATTATATGTGTGCATAAGGAAAATAATTAATTAAAAATACATTTCCATTAAATAAAATAATGTATTAAAAATAATAAATAATAATGACTAAATGGGATCACATTTTATTTTAATGTATCTTTGTTACAGTGTAATAACACATGTAAGTACTGAGTAATAATAATTATTATAATTTAGGCTATAGTTCATTTTTAGAGTTAGGATTTGGTTTAGTGCTAGCTGTTTGTAATTATGCATAATTTAATGTTATTACTATTGTATATACATGTAATGTGTAACCTGGATTAATCAGGTTCCCAAAATGAAATACTTGTTACTTCATAAATAGCTACTTATTAGATTATTTTTAATTTTTAGATTATTTTTACTTATTAGACCACTAACGTCATCACCACTACATGATAGGCTTGCCTTACGTGATCCAAGTTAGCTGTTACCAGGGGCGATTCTAGGATTTTCCTTTTAGGGGGGCTAAGCCCCCAATGAGGGTATGATTTAAAAAAAAAAAAAAAGGTAAAAGTTTCATTTAAGGTCTAATGCTCACACAGGAAAAATAGCAGAGTAGTTTTTCCAGAGTAATTTTTTTTTTCCTCTAAAAGAGTTGTTTCTTATCTATTTTGAGTAAACAGAGTAAAATGTGTCCATAGAGTGGGAGCAAAATTATAGAGTAACTGTGACTCCTCCCCAAAATCTTGTCCTCCCGAAGTTTCGTTTGTCAGCCATTACTGTTCTGCCCGGCCATCGCGATCATCGCGGTCTTCATTTGGGTTTGGAAGAGATCGTTGTGCTTCTGCTGGATTTAAAAGTAAGTAGAATTCCAAAGTTTTAGTACTCATTTTCATAGAAATCGCCTTTTGAGCTCAGATCATTATGCCGCGGTTTTTGAACATTACAGAGATAGCTTTCTCATGTTAACTTGATGTGAAGCTTAACGTGACCGTTAGTGCTCAACAAGAAAATCACTAACGTTAATCACTTGTTAAATGCTGTGGTACAGCCAAAATGCTTAGCCTATTTTAGTTAACTGGGAAGGCGAACACATAGCCTAACCTAACCTTTAAGGATCACATTTTAAATTGGGCTCAAGATTGAACTAAGGGGATAAATAAACATATTTTTGTAATCACCCCAAACGCAAGTGAAACTAGCTTGCTGCATGATGTGTGTGTCCAGTAAGTTATACATTAACTTTAATATTGTGACGAGCGGCTCGAGTTGTGCGCCACATGTACGTGACTCTATTAAGAGTTAAGTTAACGTTAGCCTTAGCCTTAATAGGAATGATGGAGGCTATTTATAAGTTATAGCTTAAACTTTAATTGACACTAGTGAAACTAGCTAGCTGCATATTGATGTGTGCCCAGTAAGTTATACGTACGTTAACATTAAATACTGAATAACGGCGCTCGAGTTGTGCGCCACATGTACTTGACTCTATAAAGAGTCAAGTTAACGTTTGCCTTAATGATGGAGGCCATTTTGATGTGGTCATTTTGAGTGTTAACAATGCGTTAAATATTTGTTCATGATGAATAACTAACTTACACATGAACAAATGATTAATGCATTATGAACTCTCTAGTAACAAATATTAACTAACGAATTCTGATTAATGAATAGTGAGTAATAGCGCTCAGAATGTGGTAGTTCACTATTAGCTAATCAGTAACTTTTTTCATACCTTCCATAAGATTACTAATAAATAATAACTACTACTGTACGCAGGTTCATAATTAACGTGAATAATGCATAATGTATAAAATATTGTAATGTTGGTAACCCACTGATTATGACTCAAGTATTACCAAATAGTTCATAGGGAACTACTTATTATTTGGAAGAGTATTCTTAAGTTAAAAAGCATGATAACTCCCTTGTAATGAATGACTAAAGTCATTGTAAGCTTTTGACATATAATCAGGGCTTCATCTGACTGTGAGTGTTAATGCCAATGCTTATGTATAACTAGGTCTTTTTGGTCCCTCCAGAATGCAAACCAACAACGTTGTGAGAGTGACATTCAACGATACCAAGAAGATTTTTTTTTTTTCCAACACCTTTTACATTTCAAGAACATGCAAATGGAACCGTCTCCCTAATCCCATACTTGGTTGACCCCAGGAGCAAGCTTGGTTATGTACGTAGCTGTTGCCTCTCAATATTTTTGATTTACAGGAGGATGATATACTCTGTACAGTATATTGCAGAGTAAAGATTATACTATTATTCATATGGTATTTATTTCCTTAATTGTGTAATGTATAACTACTAGGTCTGTGCATTGTTCTGGTCATAGGAGCATTATTACAATGCAGAAGATGGAAGTGGATATCTGGCATGGAGAATAAAAAGCCTGCAGAAAGAAGCATCAGAGAGACGGATGAAACGCCAATGGCAACCACAAACAGGTGTGAGATTTGTCTGCTTTTATTAGCTTGAATGGAATGAGATTAGTCTGCTTTTATTAGCTTGAATGGAATGATTAATAAACTTTTGTAACTTTTTATTGAACAAACAAATTGGTTATTTTACTCATCTGTCTTTGAAGTATTATTTTGTTCCAGATTGGTCAAGTCATAATGTAAATAAGGTCGAGAGTAACATAGTATCTCTTCAAAATATAATTAAAAAGTCTGGGATACTCTCACTCTGGGATTATCCCACTCTGGGATACTGTATATGTATGTTTTCTATGATTTTTCCTGTCATCTAGTTCTGGTATAAATGTGTTGTGCTTTTGAAAGAAAAGGAACAAAATATTTTGTTTTCATATTGTCTTAAATACTTTCAGGTGGGCCAACTACTGACAGGGATCCCTTCAAAGCCGAGTGACCTCACACAGACTAGTGAGCTCCAAGACCTTATCCAAAATGCTGAAGGTAACTATATTGTGCTATAACTTAAATTATTTAATTGGAAGTCATGCATTTATGACAGCATATGTTTATTCAGATCTATAGAGTTTAAATTGTGGTCACAACTTTACCCATTAGACATGCTTGATTCATATGCAACAGTAGCTGCGTTTCAATTACCCTTCAATTTCGCAAAACTCCCGTTTATCGCAAAAAAGTTTTTACGCTCGCATGAGGAGGTATTTCAGGCAATTCGAAAAAGGATTTTTTCGCAAAACTGCAATGGAAACGGGTTTTGCGCATTTACAGTCACCTGACTTGGAAGACGGAGTTTGTTTTAGGTCCGTGTCTGCAAATAATAATAATAATTATCATCATTAGCCTGTTACAACATGTAGCCTATTAGGCTTCAAGAAGACGCTTTTATCTAAAAAAGGAACAAAGCAATTCGTCACATCTCATTCATAGTAGGCTACAGGTTGGACAATAATAGGGCTAAGATTATCACAAATAAACACTCGATTTTGTCCAATATCCAAGAGTGTGTGCGGAGTTTGGAGCACGCACTGGATGGCAGACAGGCGTGGGTGCGCCATGAACACTTTCATTTTCCCATCAACTGTGGAATCAACTTATCAACAATACTCTATCATTTCTGGTTATACAGAAAATAATAATACATTATTCGCAACTACTTTTATTTGCGTAATGTCACAATAACAAGAAAACGTTGTGCTTTTGTAAAATAACATAAAACATTCAGGCATTATGATCTTCGTGAACTGGAGCGCGAGAACTGAACCAATAGCCTTAGACTTTATAGACTTAAAGCTTTACATGTCCACTTTAAAAAGAACAAATTCGAATCGTCAACTAATACCTTCTGATTATGTAATCCGAATGAAAGGTGCAGTTCTCTCTAAAGGTGCATCTGGAGATTAGGCCTATGTTTTTAGCTCGTTATTTTTTTAGACGCATTTATAATAGACTAACTCACCTATTCAGCACTGTGGGAAAATATCATAAATATCCAGGTTCTAAATTGCCCTTAGAAAACGGGTAAAATCAAAATTTTTTCCCATATTAATTTGTGAATATTTTAAATGTTTTAAAGGGGGCAAAAAGTCATAAAAAAAAATATCTGAAAATTCGTTGAGATGTATAGGCTATTGGTGTGGTCAAACTAAAATGCTGGTGTTCAACTTTGCGTTTTAAAAATACAACAACCGTTCATTTTTCGTTTTGCAACGACCTTTTGGACATAATACAATAAGATAGAGTTCTTTATTAAATTCATTAAAAAAAGAAACAATAATTACAGGAATAGCCTCTCTAAACCTCAAAGAAATGCCATCAAGACATCGAAGCAGAAATAAGGGAGAAACACCAGGAACTCCGCCATTAATGCTTGGAAAACGCACGTCTCCTTCCATTAATAATAATAATAATGTCTAGTGCGGTGCATGGCTGTGAAATAGGTTATAAACCTACCAAAGTCCGTTGCCATGATTTTTGGAATGACTTATCGCGAGAGGGAAAAAATGATGTTTTAGTCGCAAAACATCAGTTAATGGAAACACCGTCATTTCGCAATAGTTTTTTATCGACATTTGGAAAATATCGCAAAAGTTTTGCGCAAATCTGTAATGGAAACGTGCCTACACGTGCCTGTAAATTTTTGTCTCCTTAATTCATCCACACATCTGTAGTCATCAAGACTTGGACATGAATGTGCTGTTAATACTTTTTCTGTGTGCAGTATAAACTAAAGTACTGGAGTGGTTAAAGTATTTATACTGACACATCATTTAAGTGAAGTTAAAGGAGAACTCCGGCGAACAATGAACCTTTGGTCTAATAAAACATCGGTACCTAGTCGATCGTTCTCTGAGATTTGTTTTCATGATAATCAAATGTAAAGAGTTTTATCTCTAAAAACTGTTTAGCGTATAATGCTAGTACTGGGGGCATAAGTCGATCCCGAACGCCGTTCATAAAGTTCAGAAGTTCGCTGAACTTCATACAGTTCAGCTCACTCAGCACGACGTTCGTGGTTTGACTTATCAAGACTATTTTCTAAGATGGCTCCTGTCTGTATACGTGAAGTGAAATGTCTTTATAACGTATCTTCTTATTAAACCGTCTGTACACTTACAAAGTTCTCAATGCTTCGTTTTGCATGTATGGACACTCATTATGTTAATGTGTTAGTGTGGGGCTATTTTGAGCCTTGTTAGTGGTATAAACTAGCGATTTCTTTTTACTTAGTCAATGCCCCCATTACTAGCATTATACGCTAAACAGTTTTAAGAGATAAAACTCTTTACATTCGATTATCATGAAAACAAATCTCAGAGAACGGTTGACGAGGTACTGATGTTTTATTAGACCAAAGGTTCATTGTTCCCGGGGTTCTCCTTGAAGTCTATGTAAAACTAGTTCAACTGAGTAGGAGGGTATGTTCATCCCCTTCTACCTAAAAAACTAAAACAAATGTGTTTATTTTGTTTTCCTTGTCTTCAGGTTGGGACAGCGACATGTCTTCCATTCTGATGCTGGTTCACCTTTTGCCACCCTCAAGTCAAGGCCGGGAAAGATCTCAGTGAGAAAAGCGTGATTGTCTTGTGAAATTCATCAAGGTGAAGCTACTGATGAAGCAGATAAAATGACACTAGTTGATAATGTTGTGTTACTGTGTGACCTTGAACTTGTGTATTTCTCAGACAGGTTCTTATAGATCACCTACCATCCAAATTGTTGTTCTTGTGCTATTCTTACTTAGTACAGTAACAATCTGTTGGAAGTATGTAATAAAGAAAATTGGGGGAAGACACAATTTCATCACAATTTTTGACTATTTTATTATTATTGTTAATTTTTATTTTATGTTTTTGATCACAAGTGAATTGAGTGTAAGTGCAACATTGTTTAAACGGGTGCTTGAAAAATAAAATTGAGACGAGTATAAAGTTGTTGATTTTTTTTTCAGACAAAGCAAGTTTTTCATTTATATTTTTATGACTTTTTGAGGGTAAAACATGAATGGTGTAATTCAGAAGAATAATTTATTCTTTATAGTTTACTCATAATTGATAATAAACAACTCTGGAGGAAAAGTAAATTGTGGCAGAGTCAATTTAAAGTTCCTCTGAACAGAGTTAAAAAGTAGTAGAGTCATTTTCTTGTAGCTCTAAACTGAGTAAAATAGCATAAGAGTTGATTTTAAAAAACACTAAATAGAGTTAAATATCGTAGGAAAGAGTAAAATTGTATCACTAAATTGAGTATAATTAACTCTGGAAAAACTGCTCTATCAAAAGAGTAACTTTTACTCTTTTCAGAGAGGGACCAAATGTTATCTGACATAGAGTAAAATTTTCTTCAATTTGAGTAAATTTTACTCTGACAAATTTACTGTGCACTTTCATTACCATACAATGGGCTATAGACAGGGCTTTATAATTAAAGAGGTCCTACATTTGAGGTGGAAATTTGGGGGTTAAATTTTTCAATCTCTGATAGGTGCATTTCAAGACGTTTGAAGACCAAAAAAACGACAAGAAATAGCTTTAAAACTATGTCAGTAGACTATTTGTCAATACCTGCTGTCTCCTCATCTCCATCATCCTTTCTTTCTTTTTTTCAGTCTCCTCATCGTGCTCTTTCTCTTCCCCTCCTAAAGCTGAGCTTTTTTTTATTTACTAAAGGCTACAATTTGTATTATATTTTCAATATGTACACATTCATTATTAATCCTGTACCTAACATGATGAAAAAGGCTTTGTTCTTGTCCCTTCACAATGACAAAATGATTACATTAGGCTGACGTTACATTCCTAATTTCAGTTCAAAAGGGTGAAATTAGACAAAACTATATTAGTTTTCCTGATGATTTTTTTTGTCATTCGTTTAACATTTATGACCTCAAAAAACTGTCAAATATGTAACGTTATAAGTTTAGCTACATCTTATCTCGCACAGTCGCACTTGCCCGTGCACAAGCGTTGAGTCGTGCTGCTAAAATATGCGCTCAGCTTCTGTGAATGTAAAGCCCGCCTACTTTAATTTGATTGGTCATCTCAAATATTCAGACATTGACGAGCGGTGACAGACCAATGGGCTCAGATGAACACACACACAATTTCCTCTGTTTTTGACGCGCTCTCTGCAGATTTAAGATGAAGAACGCGCTGAATCTGATTAAAACAAGACTGAAGCGAATACGAATTTGTGTAGCATATTATCACACATTTTCAGGGGGCTAGGCATAAATTTGAAGCCCCCTGAGAAAGGGCCTAGTGACGCCCCTGGCTGTTACACTTTCTCCAATGTTAAAACCACAGACCCCCCTTAATCTCTCCAATAATAAGACAATCTTATTATAAGACAGACAGAAAGCTGGAAATTCTCGTCAATGGCGGGAAAGCGTTGTCTCATAAATGACAGAAATTTGGCGAGGAAATGGAAATGGCGAGGAAATTGTACTTCGGCAAGTTAATGTACCTCTTGTTGTTGATAACAAAGAGTGGAATACATGTTCTTTATCTTTGCAAATCTATATCAATATGCAACAAGATTATTCAAATCAATGTGATCATTTTGTCAAAAAATAATCACGTTATATTTAATAAAATGTGCAATGCAATAGATTATGTTTCTAGATACAATTTCCATCATGTAATTTGTATTCAGTAATGGGGTGCAGTTTCTAAGTCATACCCAGCACTGCGTGTAATAAACATTTGGAATTGGCAACAGTGCTGTGTGACTTAAATAATAGTTCTCATGATTCGGAAAAAGCAGAAAAATATCAAAATGTATATTTTTGATATTTCACAAATTGGAATCCACCTACTGAATTTCAGATATTGAAATTCTGTTAAGCAACCAAATCCCTTAAAACGGGCTGTTTAAACCTCATACGCTAAAACAGAGGCCTTACTGAGTGCATAAGGACTTACTGACAAACTAGCAAACTGCAAAACAGATGCTTCCCTTTGTTACTGCTGTCTTATACATCATCCAACTCCTTACATCTCGTCTAGTTTCCGCCTTTATGGTTCATTCTCCTTTATCAGAAGAGCTTAAAGTCAGGGTGTGTCACTTTAAAAGGGGTGAGCCATCTAATGAGGCTTTGTGGCAAAGCTGCGGGCACCTGTGTTTGGAATCGGACGTGTTTTTGGACAGCTAAGATGATGCTGCTCTGAGCCTTGCCCAGGTAATGCTGCTCTTAAAAGAGCAGATTTGCCTAATGCAACCTGAGCTTGTCAATCAGGATGCCGGCTACAAAGAGCTCCCCTCAAACATAGCTGGAGATTTTTTACATGTTGAGCTTTAATTGGTGCTTATAGAAGACAGTAAACTGAACCAGAAAGCAGGAACGACAGAGATGATGGGCGTGTTAGTTCATTCAGAGCTCAGAAGAAATGAACTGCGCTGCAAACGTTCTGCTGATGTGGACAGTCGGCACGAGGTACAAATTAGGATGGCTGAGACCAAAAGCTAGCATGAGAAATAGGGGCATTATTATCAGGTTCTAGTCACACTCTGTGAAAAGGAAGTGTGCTTAATTGTATTGAATGTGCAATTCTTGTGAATATTTGAGTTTACCATTAATGCTTGTCAGTAGATTCAGCAGTATACTTTAAGCATTATAAAAAGACAAATGAAGAAATTATGATATTATATACAAAGATGTACATAAGCCCTACTCATAAAGCACTTTAAAGTTTGGCTAATTGATTTTAATATAAATTAATACATTTATTTTAATAATAATTAACATGCAAGTAAGAGTCCCTAAACATTTAGTTGGCACTTTACTCTTAAACAGCATTTAAAAACAAAATTGCTTGCCACAGCCAGGATTTTTTATCATTTTCATCAAAATTTTCATAGCCCCCAGAAAATTTTGTTATACAGTGGGTCTGCAGCCAACCAGTATGCCTATCTTGCCGCCGAGCCGATACCGCGCAGAGTGTGCGCGTGAAAAATAACACTTGCCGCATTTCAGGTCGTTCACAGAAATGACCGCCAGGTGGCAACAAAGGGCATTTAGCAAAACAGCCGCAATTGCAGCGGCTGTGCCAGTTAGCAGTAAGGATGAAATACTACAACTATGGCAATTTCCAAATAACCAACAAACATGAAAAATTAAAACAAGAGCTATTTGCATTTTCTGTAGGCTACAATAATGAAACAAACAAAGATTTGGCGAAGTTGAAACTGCATGTTAAAGTAATAATTGTATTATTAATTAAAGACAATATAGCATGTTTATTGTCGAACTATGTAGGCTATATATCTCTGTTTGTATCTGTTTATTAAAAAACACAGCACAAGGTCTTGTAAAAAAACAAGAATGAGACTTGACTGAATATGTAAAAAATAAACAAACGAAACAGAATAGAACAAACTTTAGAACAAAAAAATAATAAAAATAAAATTATTTAGCCTACAACAGCTTCGGTTAAATTTAACGAAAGCAAAACTTAATTAAGTAAAAGTACATTTAAACAGAATATACGTGTAACAAACTTTTAGAGCAGAACATTTTATGATATCTGGACATACAATTTATCAAAAGAAAGAACAGAGCCTCTGCTTTAAAAGCGTTTCATTTTACTTCATACATTCTTTTTATCAACACTAACAAACGAAGGAACATTTTGAACAAAAAGCTGATCAGAAAATCGTTTTTGTCTAAAAATACAAAGTGCATTAGCAGTGCTTTTATTGCTTGTTTCTGCTTATTTTTTCCTGTGTTTTGATTCTGAGATTCTGTACTCTTTCAGAAGATACGTAATAGCGCCCCCTACCGTATAACAGTGAACATTTCTCAGGTTATGGCTGTAACCATGGTTCCCTGAGAAGGGAACAAGATGCTGAGTTTGATGTAGATGATATGGGAATAGCCTGGTAAGACCAGACTCTGCTATACGTCACTTTGCTTCGTACACAGAGTCTGGAATGGCATAATAGAGAAGTGTTTCTCTCTCGCAAGGGGGCGCTTGTCTGAAGTTTAAAATCATTGGTTACCGTAAGCCAATCAGATAAGTTTATTTATGACGTATGTTATGCGCCGACACGTTATGCGAACCACAGACATCATGAATCGAACTCAAATCTATGATCGAACTTTCACTGTAAACAGGGAGTGGCGCTTTTGTAAGGGCTGCAAAATGTGTGCCAACCGGGAATGAACAATTCGCAAACTAGGTTATTTATATGATTTACTGAGCTGCGGCCACCCCGCAGCGTCGGCGTGCCCTGCTCTCACGAGTCATGACTGATTTCAGCGTCCGCGCCCCGCAGCGCCGCAAGGGCGAGCCCGAGCCCCTGCTCTCACGAGTCATGGCTGGGTAAAAGGAAGTTCATTTAACTGACTATCTGAGGCATTCTGGGTCATGATTCTGCCATTAGGTCTGAGTTCTAGTATTGTGGCAGGATCATGACAGACCCATGTTCTGTGTGCAAGCACATGGCCTTGTGTTTTGGTCATGTGCTTGGGTTGTCTCGTCTTGGTACCCGCCCCTTGTTATCCTGATTCTGTCATTAGTGGTTCACCCGTGTCACCTGTTATGTTTGATTAGTCTTCCTATATAATCCCCTTGTGTTTGCTGTCTTGTGTCGGTTCATTGTTATACGTTGATCGTGAGTACCCTGTGTACATCTAGTCATTGTTAGCATCTCTTGAAGTCTTGTTTGTTTTCTTGTTCATTCGTTTTGTCCCCCTCATGGGTTTTGTTTTCCTGTTTTTGTCATTAAACCGTGTCTTATTTTATACTGTCTGCGTTCGGGTTCATCTCCGTGTCTCACCGTGACAGAATGAACCGACCCATTCTGAAACCCAGCGGATAGTATTTCATCCCCACTAAGAGAACAATCAGCTGACCAGGAACTATGGTGGCAGTCAGCTATCAACGACAGCAAGTTGGGCAAGCTTCCTTTCCCTCCCCAGGGAGAGAGGTCCCTGAGAGGATATGCTCAGGCCATAGAGGCAAAGAGAAATTTTTTACCGGAGAGCCTGGTTAACCGTTACCTCATCGCGGGTCTCAAAGTTCCTCCACCTCTGGCGGAACGGGAGAGGCTGGCCCACCGCCCGTTCCGGGATATGGTGGACTGCTTGGTTCGTCGGGAGTCACAGGGTCCCATGGTGTCGTCACCTCCTGCCTGTCTGCCGGTGATCCCGGAGGGTCTGAGGTTAGGCTTCGTGAGGCTTGGAGAACAGACTCGTCCCAGTTCGACTCCCGAGGCATCATCGGCTCCGCGGACCAGGAAGAAGAGGAGGAGACCTGCATCTGCCCAGCCAGAGCCAGTTCACGTTCCGTCTGTCCAGCTAGAGACTGTTCACGCCCCAGAGCCCGTTGATCCTGCGCCAGAGCCCACTGATCCTACACCAGAGCCCGATGATCCAGAGCCTGAGCCCGTTGCCTGCCCGCCAGAGCCTGAGCCCGTTGCCTGCCCGCCAGAGCCTGAGCCCGTTGCCTTCCTGAGCTGGGACTATCTGGAGCGTCTGGCTCGGATCTTAGAGAGGCCGGTGTTCGGTGTTCGGAGCTGAACCCAGTGCCCGTTCCAGAGCCCGCTGCGGCAAGCGCTGTTCCAGAGCCCGCTGCGGCAAGCGCTGTTCCAGAGCCCGCTGCGGCAAGCGCTGCTCCAGAGCCCGCTGCGGCAAGCGCTGTTCCAGAGCCCGCTACGGCAAGCGCTGTTCCAGAGCCCGCTGCGTCAAGCGCTGTTCCAGAGCCCGCTACGTCAAAGTTCCTCCACCTCTGGGCGGAACGGGAGAGGCTGGCCCACCGCCCGTTCCGGGATATGGTGGACTGCTTGGTTCGTCGGGAGTCACAGGGTCCCATGGTGTCGTCACCTCCTGCCTGTCTGCCGGTGATCCCGGAGGGTCTGAGGTTAGGCTTCGTGAGGCTTGGAGAACAGACTCGTCCCAGTTCGACTCCCGAGGCATCATCGGCTCCGCGGACCAGGAAGAAGAGGAGGAGACCTGCATCTGCCCAGCCAGAGCCAGTTCACGTTCCGTCTGTCCAGCTAGAGACTGTTCACGCCCCAGAGCCCGTTGATCCTGCGCCAGAGCCCACTGATCCTACACCAGAGCCCGATGATCCAGAGCCTGAGCCCGTTGCCTGCCCGCCAGAGCCTGAGCCCGTTGCCTTCCTGAGCTGGGACTATCTGGAGCGTCTGGCTCGGATCTTAGAGAGGCCGGTGTTCGGTGTTCGGAGCTGAACCCAGTGCCCGTTCCAGAGCCCGCTGCGGCAAGCGCTGTTCCAGAGCCCGCTGACGGCAAGCGCTGTTCCAGAGCCCGCTGCGGCAAGCGCTGTTCCAGAGCCCGCTGCTGGCAAGCGCTGTTCCAGAGCCCGCTCGGCAAGCGCTGTTCAAGCCCGCTGCGGCAAGCGCTGTTCAGAGCCCGCTGCGGCAAGCGCTGTCCAGAGCCCGCTGCGGCAAGCGCTGTCCAGAGCCCGCTGCGGCAAGCGCTGTTCCAGAGCCCGCTGCGGCAGCGCTGCTGAGCCTGCCGGAAGCGCGTTGCAGAGCCCGCGACGCAAGCGCTGTCCAGAGCCCGCTGCGGCAAGCGCTGTCCAGAGCCCGGCTGCGGCAAGCGCTCGTCCAGAGCCCGCTGACGGCAAGCGCTGCTCCAGAGCCCAGCTGCGGGCAAGCGCTGTTCCAGAGCCCGCTACGGCAAGCGCTGTCCAGAGCCCGCTGCGGCAAGCCGCTGTCCAGAGGCCGCTCCGGCAAGCGCTGTTGCCAGAGCCCGCTACGGCAAGCCGCTGTTCCAGAGGCCCGCTGCGGCAAGCGCTGTTCCAGAGGCCGCTACGCAAGCGCTGCTCAGAGGCCGCTGCGGAAGCGGCTGTCCAGAGGCCGCTACGGAAGCCGCTGTCCAGAGGCCGCTACGGCAAGCGCTGTTCCAGAGGCCGCTACGGCAAGCGGCTTCCAGAGGCCGCTACGGCAAGCGCTGCTCCAGAGGCCGCTGCGGCAAGCGCTGTTCCAGAGGCCGCTGCGGCAAGCGCTGTTCCAGAGGCCGCTCCGGCAGCGCTGTCGCAGAGCCGCTACGGCAAGCCGCTGTTGCCAGAGGCCGCTGCCGGCAAGCGCTGTCCCAGAGGCCGCTGCGGCAAGCGCTGTCCAAGCCCGCTCGGCAGCAGCTGTTCCAGAGCCCGCTACGGCAAGCGCTGTTCCAGAGCCCGCTACGGCAAGCGTGTTCCGAGCCCGCTACGGCAAGCGCTGTTCCAGAGCCCGCTACGGCAAGCGCTGTTCCAGAGTCGGTCGCCGTGAGCGCCGCACCCAGTCCTGCCCCGTCACCAACCATGTTCCCTGTCAGAAGTCCCCGGACTGTCTCCTCGTCAGTCCCAATCTCCACTAGTCCCCGGACTATCTCCCCGTTTGTCTCTGTCTCCACTAGTCCCCGGACTGTCTCCGCATTTGTCCCTGTCTCTACTGCCCCCGGACTCCCGTTTGTTTCCCCCGTCATGGTTCAACCCAGGACGGTTTCTCCGTCTACTCACACCACTCCACCCAAGTCCGTTCGGGTTCCCCGTCCTAAGCCCACACCCTGTAGTCCCAAGATCACCGTCCCGCCCACCCACCCTGGACCCTCGCTCAAAGACTCTGTTGTCCTTCCGCCTCCCCTTCCTTGTTTATTTTTTCTGATGTTTCACCCCAACCCGGTCATTGTTCATGCTTGTATGCCCCTGTTATTATTTGTCATGTTTTGTTGGGTCTGGTCTATGTTTCAGTCAGTCTTGTCCCGCGTTTAATGTCTCCTTGGGGAGCGTCTGGTAGCCGCTCTTTAAGGAGGGGGTACTGTCATGATTCTGCCATTAGGTCTGAGTTCTAGTATTGTGGCAGGATCATGACAGACCCATGTTCTGTGTGCAAGCACATGGCCTTGTGTTTTGGTCATGTGCTTGGGTTGTCTCGTCTCGGTACCCCGCCCCCTTGTTATCCTGATTCTGTCATTAGTGGTTCACCCGTGTCACCTGTTATGTTTGATTAGTCTTCCTATATAATCCCCTTGTGTTTGCTGTCTTGTGTCGGTTCATTGTTATACGTTGATCGTGAGTACCCTGTGTACATCTAGTCATTGTTAGCATCTCTTGAAGTCTTGTTTGTTTTCTTGTTCATTCGTTTTGCCCCCCTCATGGGTTTTGTTTTCCTGTTTTTGTCATTAAACCGTGTCTTATTTTATACTGTCTGCGTTTGGGTTCATCTCCGTGTCTCACCGTGACATTCGAGGTCATTTCGTTAAGTGGCCTTAAGTATTATAATTTTAACAGCCAAATTCCCCGATCACATCCACCAACACAATGTTGATCATGAATTAAGAAATCATAATGCAGTTAAAAATGATTTACAGGGAACATAAATAATTACTTTACCTTCCGAGTCTTACATGTACGTTCATTGTCACGTGACAGATCACGTGTTCGAACGAACACGTGATTGTTCGTCGCAATGAACAGATCGTTCATCACCTATCTGGGACTGATGCAGCAGGATGTCGAAACGAAATGGTGGATTGTTTTATTATTATGATGATAATAATAATATGATAATAAGAGCACGCCTGGAGCGTTCACAGCCGAGGAGATCGACGTTCTTGTCATGGCCGTAAAAGACAGAGAAGTGACGTTGTATGGGGGCAAGTTGTCCTTACATGTGTCTTGCCACTATTGGCCAAACAGGTCTGATCCGTCATTACTTCAATTAGCCTGAAAAATTTGGGTAGGCAAAAGTGTAAGCTTGAAGTGTTCATATTTTTCCTTGTTATAATGTATGATTTGCAAAAAATAAAAACGGCTACATCTGTGTTGATGAGAGAATCAAATTGTATGCACGCTGTGCACAAGCTACAAAATGGCCAAGCATGCCCCCTTAAAATAGCATTATTCTCAACGTGCAAAGCGCCACTGACTTTAGACTAGTTTTTTCGCGTTATATGGCATGTTGGTCTTTGTTTGTTGTTGCTGGTATACGTTGCAAATAGAGGGGCAGCAAAATTGTTCCTACAGCGGCAGAAGTGCACGCACCGGTCCTGGCTGTAAACACTTGATGATGCGAGTGAAATACCGGAGTTAACAAGGTTGTAAACGACTTTTGCTTCAGTTTGGAAAATCCCGGAATGTTCTCCATAACAGAGCATTTGTGCTACTCCATAGCATTTCTGCTGCCGTTTCGGTTTTCGATTTCTCTATCCTACAATGTAAAACTCGGCGCTTAGCATCTACGTCATGGCTCTCAGCCCGCCCTCTGTACGTTGATTGGCCGGCTGTTTTGCAGACCGGTGGAAAACTGCTATCTCAGACTGACTACAGGAGCGAAATGAAATTGGCGGAAGTAGGAAGTCTGACGTAGTCAGGCTAATATGGGAATGCCTGTGTGTGATTGCGTTCTGACGTATCAGTCCAAAGGCATGGCGGGACATCATCATGTGACGTCATGACCAGGAAGCTATAAAATGCACCTGGAACAAATAATGTCAGCTTCTGATTGGCCGTTGCAATTCGATCACAGGCAGGAAGAATGGCAGGGTGACACAGAGTCTTGTTCCATTTTCAGGAGAATGTTAATACCCACTACACCATACTGACCAGTGCCTGTGAATCATGGGGAACACAAATCTAGGACAAAAGTACCTGGGACCCCAGATTGAAGTCCAACGAGTGTTGCTTCTTTTACTTACTTCTCCATGAGTGCGACCAAAGCAGAAACCACAACGACCATAGGCTTTTCATTACGTCCCATCTTCTTCAGTGACCATCGGAGCCAGCTGATATAAGTTACACTTTTCCCGAATCATGTGGGAAGGACGGCAAAATATCTTTCCGATCGACAAATGCCTTGATTGCAGTTCTCTGTTTGTCTATTAAAATTAATGCGCTGTCGATTTATTTTACAACAGACGCGACAGCGGAACGTTGAGAACGTGATGATTACTTGCAGATCAATCTGCCCATCATCGTATAAAGCCCGCCCTGGCAATTTGATTGGCGCGAACATTGTTTGCCTGATCATAATTACTCCTCAATGGATTCGAGTCCAGACCGAACTTCCCGTCCAAAAAATGTTGTGGGCAGAGTTCGGGCTGGCATCCAGGCTAGTCATATACTGATGCTTTTGACATTTCGTCTACATCCAACGCACATGGCACCCTTTAGCGTCAATGTGAGAGGCAGATATATATGGGCCAGAAGGCGCCTCCAAGTGGTCTAACCCTAAACCTACCCCAGATCTAAACCTGCCCATAACCGAACAAAGCTCTGTGCATGTTATATTGATGCTAAAGGGTGCCTTGTGCGTTGGATTTAAACACTATAACATGAGAGTACAATAGGATGAAATAAAACACTGGTGTGTAGAGATGATTTTTTTTTTTTGTTTAAAACTATGAACTGTTGTATGCAAATAGCTATGCCAAGATTCTTCCAAATATCCACAGAATAAATGTGTTAAATGTTTCCCAGAAGAATTCTCAATATTAGGCTTTTTTTTGCATACTTTTTCGGTGCTAACTTAACATTAACTGTTTAAAGTGACTATGAGGAAACTATGGAAAAAACAATGTAGTTTAGTTTAGAGAACTGTTTTTTTTTTTACTTTTTACTTTACTGTTTTTTATCTCTTTCCCAAACACAACTCTTCCCCACCGTCTCTCTTTCTCACACCATGAGTCCCTGCTGAAGCTTTTATGGCCTGTGCAGCCTCACAGAGCCGCTGGATGAATTGTTTGATAGCCCAAGGCATGACGAAGAGAGGCCGGCCATAAATAGGATTGAAGTTTAAATGGAATAATATGACCGGGAGAAACAGAGGGGATATAGAGAGAGAAAGAGAGAGAGAGAGAGAGAGGGAGAGAGAGAGAGAGAGAGAGAGAGAGAGAGAGAGAGAGAGAGAGAGAGAGAGAGAGAGAGAGAGAGAGAGAGAGAGAGAGAGAGAGAGAGAGAGAGATGTGTGTGTGTGTGTGTGTGTGTGTGTGTCTAGGATGAAGAGGTAAGAATGAGGTGAGAAGTTCGTGCAGAAAGCTGCTCTCTCATTTTGAGTTTAGATCAGTATTATGAATACTAGTTTGCTCTGGATGCAAAAGCTGAAAATGAGATTCAGTTCAGTTTGATTCCTATATAGTTAAAGTGAAAACTTTAATATTAAGTTAGCCTGGGTCACATTGCGAGTTAGCCTTTTGTCCAAATTCCTAAAGGAATGCTAATGGAAATTCTGTCATAAATCAGGATTCCCAATCCTAATGAGGAACAAGAAAGGACTTATTATTTTTTTCTTTCAGAACTGCAGTTTATCCAGCAGGATCTTGTTTGATCATATGTTGTCAAGGGTGAGTGGATGTGAATGTGATCTCACATTAAGAACAGTTCTGTCTCATTGATTTGTCTTGCACAGAGTGACACCTCGCGCTGAAGATTAATCGACGGGACTGAGCCCGTCACACCAGCAGAGCTGACTGTCCTTGTCACAGCACTGATCAACTGAAAGTCATTGAAACTAGAATATATGTAGATATCTGTGTTTACTATATATATATGTATATGAAAATAAACATCTGGATTATTTTAACACAGATAATTAAAAAAAATCTGAAAAAAATAGCACTCTTGCCTGAGTGATTTTGTTTAAATGGCGGATTCCAACTTTTGCTATTACTTTTACAATTGTTTACCGGTATAAATATTGAATTGTTTAAACACATCAAATAAGTAATTTAAATCTTTTTTTTTCTGCCCCACTCTTTGTTTCTAACTTTGATATATTAACAAATAATATGTAAAATCATCAATTGTTGATGGAAACTAGTTTTCATCAAAATTCATTTAAATATAAAATAACATGAAAATAAAACATGTTGTCTTGACACCCTACCGCTGTAATGTATATTCTCTAAAATATACTTTAAGATTACTTTAAAATATCAACACTGTAGCTATGGTTTTGTATTTTAAAGCTGATACTTGAAAAGTAAAATGAAAATGAAAATTATGGCATAATATTCTCTTTATAAGAAGCACCTTATACTGTAATTGGCTTGTGACAAACTATAAAACTGTCAATCCTGATACTGTAAACTGACTCTATACTTTTCATATTTTCCTCCCAATTTAGCCAATTTAAACAAATTATTTATCCAAAAAAAATCAATCTGGAAAAGACATTTTAATAAATGTTTAGAAATTGAATTTTTAAAGGCTTATTCACACAAAGAATAACAATAAAGATAAATATAACGATAGCTACATTAGTGTCCTCATCAACGCACAATATCGTTCTGTTTCTGCCTGGTGCTTTGAATATTCAAGCTCTTTAAAGCAGGAAAGATTTTGATTGGCTGTAAAGTTTTTACCATTTATCTGTTGGAAAAAAAGTGATTTCAACGATATCGTTTCGTAATTTATAGAGTAGGCCAGTTGGGGTGTGGACGATTTTTAGACATTGATCATCATCGTTATAACTATCATCAATGGTGTGCACGGGACACGTGGATACTGGAAAACCAGACAAAGATACTCTGATCACACAGACCGTGTCCCATATTCCAGTTGCACCCAAATGAACCTCATTACATAGGGCACGTCCTTTGCTTTTTGGCCAATTAAGCTCATTCTTCTGAATAACCTTGTAGGTATGTGCTGGACCACAGCACATTTTTAACATCACTGATCTGTAGCCCCGTCTTCCCTGCTATTAATAAAGCATTCCGTGGATCTTGTAAGCATCATTAGGGAAGTCCCCAAACATCTCCAACCTCAGATAAACTTCACAGTAAATTAGCCACAATTAGCAAACACGACATCAGTGCTACGGCCCTCTAATGCCATTACAAACCCACCCAATCATAACTTACAGTCTACTGGATCATTTCTCAAATCAATGATCTTAGTAAGTACTTGTAAGAGGGCCCTATTGCCAAATCAGCTGGATACGTCCAATTAAAAAGGAATGGAGAGAGGGAGGCAGCCCAGCGTTGATTAGCACTTAGCTTCGGGGCACCAGTGTTATTATGCAGAGAATGCAGCTCCGCTAGAGTCAGGTTAAATGCTTTTAATTCACAAAACCTCCCACTGACTCTCAAAAAGGCTTGAGTGATAATGATCACCGTAGGTATAACAGCCACAAGACATCTAGTGTGTCAGTTTCTTCTGGTAATTCGCCCAAATGTCTTATGTATTTTTTACTAAGTTGTTATTACTGTGAATCAGATCGGGGGGCTCTTTCAAAAGCATCAATCTTTCACCAAAATACAGAGTGGAACCATTGTTCTTAGCATAATTGTGCATACTCTTACAAAGCATCACTTAAATAATAATACTTTAAAAGAATATACTTAAGTGAGAACTAAATGTAATGTTTCAGATCATTGCATGTCATTTGAAATTAAATGAAAAGGTATACTGTAGTTCAAATGTATAATTAAATGCACAATTACATGCAAATAGTTCAACATAATAGGGCTTTTTTTTACCCACTTAAGTTCATCTTATTTAATGTAATAATTATGTTGTCTTTGAAATGTCGAATGTACTGACAAGCATTTACGTATATTCTAATGTCATCACTATTGGAGCTTATATGTATTTAAATTAGCCTATATTTGGCCTTTACATATTTGTGATGAAATTTAGAACATTTAAAATATATTAACTCGAAATGTAATATCAAATAGCACATTACAGTTAAAATTAAAATAATAATTCAAATGTGCTGTATGTTAGAAAACACATCACAATCAGTGAACTTCTTTAAAGCATGCAAAAGGTTATTAAAACACGATTTAAAATGCACTTTATGGTAAAATGTTTGATTTGACATCAAATCATGTAGCAGTTATGAAAGTGTTCTCTCTTTTCTTTCTCTTAAAGGTGCAGTGTGTAAAATGTATCTATTATTCATTCATGGTTGAGTATCTATTTTCAGAAATCCATTATAATATACATAACTATGTCTTGAGTGTTGTACCTTACAAAATGAACCGTTATGAAAATTTGCTTACCTCGCCATTTTGAGCTGCCATGTTTCTACAGTAGCCCTAAATGGACAAACTTCTTTACAGAGTGTGTTTTGTCACCCTGTTGTTTTTGCTTCTTCTTCGTTGGGGTTTTTGGAGGCAACTTGTACCATCACTACATTGAATACGCAAAGAGAAGAAGTAGTAGTAGTAGTAGTAGTAACGAGGTATGATTGTAAACAGTGAAATTTGAACTAAAGGAAGATCACACATATAATTTTGCACAAGAGCCGACAAAGGGGCAGTCTTCGTCGGCATAGAAGAGAAAACACAATGCAGCCAGGCGAAGTTGGGACACGTGATGGAATAAATCCCGTATTAACATCGTTGGGGCTTTTTCCAGATGGAAGATTTTAAAGCAGGATTTTTTTCCCATTTTTTTATTTTTTATGAACAACACCGAAGTTTTTTTCTTCTGCTCAACAGGTAAGTTAGTCCAACTTTAGCACTTCTGTGGTACAGCAACAGTGACAATGTTACATACTCTTGGCTTACATTACATTTAATTTCAATTAATTGACAACCATAACAATGTTAAAGGCTCAGGTAAGAGACGAAACCAGAAATCAGCAGCCCAGGGGCGATTTTAGGATTTTCCTTTCAGGGGGGCTAAGCCCCCAATAAGGGTATGATTTAAAAAAAAAAAAATAATAAAAAAAAAAAGGTCAAATGCTCACTGTCATGACCATGCAATTGCAGGGTTTTATAATCACTGTAGTCCTGAATTTGAGTTGTGTAAGTTAGGGGGTTCGGGGTTTCCCCGAGAAAATTTTTAATTCTATGAACTATTATGTGCATTTTAAGATGTTTTGAAGGCAATATTTTTTGGGATAAAACCATGTCAGTGGGCAGCTGATTATTTTTCTCTCCTCATCAGCATCACACTCTTTTTCTCTTTGTTTTTCTCTTGCCCTGTCTCTTCCCCTGCTAAAGTTGAGCTTTGACTGATAATAGGCTTTTCATTTTTGTCTGTCAGTGAAGAAATTAAACATGGGGTCCACTGGTTGATTTTGCCTATTAATCATTTTCTCAGACATGTTCATTTACTGAAAACTATTAAGGTAGCCTAACTATTTATAAAATTAATTCACATTAAAGGCTACACATTCATTATTGATCTTAAGCCTTATCACATATCTATCTGTGCACTGGAAGCATCAGCACCAAAACAAATTCCTTGTGTGTGCAAGCACACTTGGGATAAAGCTCTTTCTGATTCTGATGCCTAATACAGGTCCTACATTTGAGGTGGAGGGGTTAAATTTTTTTTTTTTTTTTTTTTTTAATCTCTGATATGTGCATTTCAAGACGTTTGAAGACCAAAAAAAAGGATACAAAATAGCTTTAAAACTATGTCAGTAGACTATTTGTCAATACTCTCATCATCTCCATCATCCTTTCTTTTTTTTTCTTTTCTTTTTTTTCAGTCTCCTCATCGTGCCCTTTCTCTTCCCCTCCTAAAAGCTGAGCTTTTTTTTGAAAACGGAACGGAAATTTTTTTTGAATGTTTCTTGTCCCCTCACAATGTAAACAAATTATTATATTAGGCTGACGTTACATGCCTAATTTCAGTTCAAAAGGGCGAAATTAGACAAAAAAACTATATTAGTTTTCCTGATTATTTTTTGTCATTCGTTTAACATTAATGACCTAAAACAAATTATATTATATACGTTATAAGTTTAGCTACTTACATCTTATCTCGCACTTGCCCATGCACTGAAGCGTCGAGTAGTGCTGCTAAAATTCGCGCTCAGCGTCTGTGAATGTAAAGCCCGCCTACTTTGATTTGATTGGTCATCTCAAATATTCTGACATTGACGAGCAGTGACAGACCAATGGGCTCAGATGAACACACACACATATAATTTCCTCTCTTTTTGACGCTCTCTCTGCTCGGCGCCACTGCACATTTAAGATGAAGAACGGGCTGAATCTGATTAAAACAAGACTGAAGCAAACACGAATTTGTGGAGCATATTAATCAAAAATGTTTAGGGGGGCTAGGCACAAATTTAGGGGGGCTGAAGCCCCCCTAAAAAGGGCCTAGTGACGCCCCTGCAGCAGCCCCTCACGGAGTACCACGTGAATTAAAACAAAACAACAACATAAAATCCAGGCCTGGTCCTCTCTCGTTTCCTGCAATGTTGTGACTCCTCCTTTTATCCTTTCGGAGCTCCTCCATGAGACTCGAGACTAGTGTGGCCGGCAGGTTAAGTCAAGTCACCTTCATTTATAGTAAAGTGGGGTTGACTGCGGTTTTACTTTTTTATTTTAAATAGTGTGTAATGTTGCTGTTGGTGCATGAACAGTATCTGCAAAGTTGCAGCACTGAAAGTTCAGTGTAAGCAGAGATATTGTCTTTTAAAAATCAGGAAGTATAATTGCCTGCAAAAACGACTCGATTGGGACTACAGCTGGGTTATGGTACGTCACTAACCTACACATTTGCATCAACCCCTCCCTCCGGAATATGCAGAAAAGGGCATGACCATATTTCAGCAGCTCTTCGTCGAGTGTGTTGTGTTCGAGCAGCTGTCAGGTCTTCTGTGTTCGAACTTCCCACGGACGCTGTACTTCGTCAACAATTGATACATTTTATGTTTGATTATGTTCCTGAAAATGACGATAGTAATCTAGCTCTCTGTGCTGCACATTTTACGGAAGACAGCTTCCAGAATCTCCACGAGTTCAGCACCAGATTCAACAAGAAACTGTTACTAAACATGAAGCAGATCCAACTTTAAAACCAGATGCAGCAGTTGTTGGGACACAACCTGTAAGTAGGCTAAGACTTCATCATTTTACATGTATTTGCATGTAACATTATAATTCCAGATGTAGCGTTGTGTTTTATTATTTTTCAAATGCCAGCGCTGGCTTTATAGGCTACTGGTTATGCTATTTTTTGTGTCAACGACAAACGCGTACAAACATTATGGACCTGAATTTTGTATAAGTACTAATGTTGTAAATGTATTTTTCATGTAAATATGTTTTATGACGTTGTTTTCGATTTGATCAAGAACGTAAACTTGTCAACGCTGTTTGTGTTTAACATTAGTAATGTTAGCCAGTCAGTTGCTATTGTTGCCAGTCAGATGCTATTGTGTAAAACAAATGTGCATAAAGTTATCATTCAGAAACGTTTATTTAAAGCCGTGTGTGGTGACGTTCTGTTTGACTCTCTTCATCGCGACTTTCTCGGTCTGATTCTGCCTCAAACTGAACTGCAGTTCGACACCATTATTTACATCTGGACCGGAGCTTCGCGTTTCGCCCGTAAAGGTAATGGGCGTTAACCTTCCGGACAATGTGATCGACAGTTTAGCCAATCACAACACACCGGGCCAAACTAACCAATCTGAGCTCATGACGCGTTTCTGAGGGAGCAGTTTCATAGAATCAGGAAGTGAACCGCTCGTTCAGGGGACAGAGGAGAGCGCGGCTGACAAAAAAAGTTCAAGTTTATGAAAAATTAGACTTAAAAAAAGAAAAACCATGAATACATGTTATATTGCACCCCATAAACACAATCATGCAAAGAAAAAAAGCAGTCAACCCCCCCTTTAAAGGGCGGGTTTACTGCAATTTCACTTTTTTTCATTTTAAATAGTGTGTAATGTTGCTGTTGGTGCATGAACAGTATCTGCAAAGTTGCAGCACTGAAAGTTTAGTGTAAGCAGAGATATCATCTTTTAAAAATCAGGAAGAAACCAAACTCCATCGCACACCTGCAGATGATAGGTGCGTCCAGACAAGACCAGACTGGCTAGTGATACTCCTGATGAAGGTCGTGTGACCGAAACGTTGAGTGTGAATAAAACACTGATTTTATATTGCAAGTAACTATAGTGTGCGAGAGTTTCTTATCTGCTAAAAATCAGGAAGTAAAATTGCCTACAAAAACGACTCGTTTTGGACTACAGCAGGGTTATGATACGTCACTAACCTACACATTTGCATCAACCACTCCCTCCAGAATATGCAGGAAAGGGCATGCGTCGAGTGAGTTGTGTTCACGCAGCTGTCAGGTCTTCTGTGTTTCCTGCTTCCCACGGACACTATACTTCGACAACAATGGATACAATTTGTGTTTGATTATATTCCTGAAAGTGACAATCATAATCTAGCTCTCTGTGCTGCGCATTTCCGAGACAGCTTCCAGAATCTCCACGAGTTCAACACTGGATTAACGTAAACAAGAAACTGTTTCTAAATCATGAAGCAGATCCAACTTTAAAACCAGCAGTTAAAAGTCAGCAGTTGTTGGACACAATCTGTAAGTAGGCTAAGACTTCATCATTTTAAATGTATTTGCATGTATAATTCCCGACGTAGCCTTGTGTTTGTTTTTTTGTTGTTTGTTTTTTCAAATGCCAGAGCTGGCCTTTGTAGGCTTTATGGGCTACTAGTTAGGCTATTTTGTGTCTACGGCAAACGCGTACAAACATTATGGACCTGAATTTTGTATAAGTACTAATGTTGTAAATGTATTTTTCATATATATATGATTTATGACTTTATTTTCGATTTGATCAAGAACGTAAACCTGCAAACGCTGTTTATGTTTAACATTAGTTAGCCAGTCAGTTGCTATTGCTGCCAGTCAGATGCTATTGTGTAAAACAAACGTGTATTTTGTAAATGTGTTCAAGTTAAAACATGAAGCAAATTATCATTCAGAAACCTTTATTAAGAGCCATGTGTGGTGAGGTTCTGCTTGACTCGATTCATCGCGGCTTTCTCGGTTTGATTCTGCCTCAGTGATACTGCAGTCTCGACATCATTATTTACGTGTATCCACCGTCTATGGTATCCACATTTGGCATGCCCGCCCGTTTCGCCCATAAAGGTCATGGGCGTTAATCTTCCAGACAACGTGAGCGACAGTTTAGCCAATCACAACACACCGGCACAAATGAACCAATCTGAACCCGCTACGTCATTCTGAGGGAGTGTTTTCATAGACTCAGGAAGTCAACCGCTCGTTCAGGGGACAGGGGAGAGCGCGGCTGACAATAAAGGTGAAATTTATGAAAAATAAGACTTTAAAAAAAAGAAAAAACACGGATACATGTTATATTGCACCCCATAAACACAATCATGCAAAGAAAAAGAGCAGTAAACCCGCCCTTTAAAGTCACTGTAAAGGCAATTCAACAAAAAATTCTAAACACATTATAAATGCTACAAATGTATTGCCAAAACATATTACAAAGACTGTGAACTGTGAAGTACTGAAATACAGAGTTTCGACCGCTAAACAGTTTTTCACCATTGCTATTTTACGGATTTTTGGGGCGGGGCTAAAACAGGGCTCGAATGACGCACTGGAGCCCCTGAGCTCGTGGACACGCCCCTACTTGATGACGCACTGAGGCAACTGAGGCTGATCTCTCCCCTAACAATAGAGCACATTCGCATTCGCCGCTCAATCGCGAGTGACTGTCAGTACTAGTAGTTACTACAGCCTACAGTTTGCTAGCCTTCAACAAGGAAATGCATTGGCTACTACCTGGATGTGATCATGTACAAAACAGATCGGTGTCTTTATTTAAATTTCCTAAAAACGATCACTTCAAGAGGAGGTGGATTAATTTTTGTGTAGCCAACCTTGATGAAGAGCTGAGGATCACCGCCCACACCCGCCTCTGTAGTAATCATTTTACACAGGATCGTTTTATAAACTTTCCTCAGAGACAACTGGATTTACTGATAATCCACTGTATCCGGCTTTTTTTATCATTCAAATTTGGCTGGGTGGCTAATAACACATTTTTCTGTGGTGTGACAAACTCTGAACTTTACAGGGACTTTAAATAGGTTAAACACTCATTTGCACTCGCAGAACCGGCCTCGATTTCCTTCCCACAGCTCTCAGCCCCGCCCAGCTTGCCACACTTACATTCACTGTGCTATCTAGATAATCAGCTTGCTAACAATTGTGGAATTTTGGTCAAATACAGGATTTTCGCAGTGTATCACTGATAAAAATGATTTTGTGGTGAAGTAAATTCTACAGAAAAAAACAATGTAATTTACATGAAAAAAGTTAGTTCAGGCAAGAATAAAAAAGTAAATTCTATAGTACTCAATTCAATTGTGTAGAAATGAAAGCGTAAATATCAATATTATAAAATTAAGTAAAATTACTCAAGTTTTCTGATACTGGTGTTCCCATCATGCACTGGGCCATGAATAATTAATGAGGTTGATTTTTCACTTTTTTCCAGCTGTATTTACACTATTTTATCATTACTTTTGTTGTTAGGATTAGTCATTTGCCATTTTGTGACATTTGGAGTTCATTTTCTACTTAAAATGACACATTCAAACACAAAAATGATCTATCAATTGTTACCGTCATTGTGTATTGTCTACCAAGTATTAAGGTCCGCGTTCACACATGCTATATTAATAGTGAAGATGTGATGAGACACACTGCAAGTATTGATTATTTAAGCAGTGTGGTCTAATTCAATGTTATATTGTTTGAATGAAATGTTGTACTAAGAAAAAATCAATAAAATAGAATAGATATTATTTAATCTTAAATTAGCAAAATAAAAATTCCTTAATTTCTTATGTTACTTTCACTTAAGTATAGGTTACTTAACCCTCAGGTGCTCTTCGGTCATTTCTGACTGAAAAATTTTCTGTTTTGAAATTTTAAAAATCACAGCTTCATCGGAATGTTACGAAACTTGGTGACTTTTATGGCATTGGGTATGTGAACGCAAAAAAAAAAAAAAAATGAGGTCATGATCCGAGCAGGCTAAGTGGTCGTAAAAAAAATAGTCACACTTGTGCTCTTCGGTCAAAAATGACCGGCCATAGGAAATGAATGGGAAATTGACAAAAACACAAAAACTTTGAGAATTTTTGTGTGTACAATCTACAAATCGGCCACGATGTAGAAAAAAAGTGCTCAGCATTGAAGGGGTGACACTCTAAAACATCAAGAGTGCAAAACAGACATACCCACCCCTACACACACACACACATACACACTTTTATACACAAAAACACCAATAAATTGTGATTAGAGAAATCTGTTTTGAATATTTAAAAATTACAGCTTCTTCAGAAAATTACGAAACTCTGTGACTTTTATAGCATTGGGTATGTGAACACACAAAAAAAAACTGAGGTCATGATTCGAGCAATTTAAGTGGTCGCAAAAAAATGAGTTACACTTTTGCTCTTCTGTCAAAAATGACAACCCATAGGAAATGAATGGGAAATTGACACACACAAAACATTCTCTGAATTTGTGTATGTACAATCTACAAATCGGCCACAATTCTAAAAAAAAGTACACCGCAGGAAAGGGGTGACACTCTACAACATCCAGAGTGCAAAACAGACACACCCCAACACACACACACATACAAACACACTTTTATACACGTACACACCAATAAATTTTGATTACAAAAAGTATGTTTTGAATTTTTTAAAATCACAGCTTCATCGCAATGTTACGAAACTTGGTGACTTTTATGGTATTATGTATGTGAACACAAAAAAATTAGGTCATGATCTGAGCATGCTAAGTGGTCTTAAAAAAATAGTCACACTTGTGGTCTTTGGTCAAAAATGACCCCATAGGAAATGAATGGGAAATGGTAAAAAAAAAAGAAAGAAAACAAAGTGAATTTTTGTTTTTTTTTGTCACTTTTTTAATAAGAAATAGTTTTTGAGATTGTTTCAACTATATATTCAAATCCACCAACAACAACAACAAAAAAATGTGTTCATAAACAGCTGGGGAATTCACATGCCTCTCAATAGAGAGCTGTACATGATATCTAGTGGTTACACCATGATTCTACGCTTTTTCTCTATACTGTAACCAGATGGTGCTAATTTTCTTCAAAAAAAATATTGTTTTTCTGAAGGCCTAGACTCTATATTAAACTAAAATACTTCCATGGCAAAAATAATTAATAATAAATATTGCATAAATATTAATAAATTAAATTAAATTGTCTCAAAATACTAAATTAAAAAGAATAAATATTATAGAACAAAAATAAATTGCATTGGTTTTACTGGGATAGAGAAAGTTTCATTTTTAGGTGTCCGGTCACTTTTGACCGGGAAGATAACAAGTGTGACTCCGAAACGAAGAGCACCTGAGGGTTAATTATATGTGTGAAATTTACTCAAAAAATATCAGTGCAAAAACTTGCCTTGAAAAAATTAAGTCAATTTTACTCATTGTTTTTTACAGTGTACAATATGCTTCAAATGATTAATCATATATGTAAATATGCACTACTTTACCTTTAAAGACAAGGTGATGTAGCTTTTGTGTAAAAAAAAACAAAAACAAATTAAGAATATCAGTCACAGAGCATTTGTTCTCCTTTCCGCCATGTTAAAAGTTTATGGCCGCACAACTTGGAAAGTTGGGAATCTAAATTATCCACAAAATTCCTCAGAGGTAAATATTATGGTGTATTACGGCATTCATGTCCAATTTTTATAATATGTATTTACGATAATACCAAAAGCACGTGAAGGCAGCATCCAATGCTGTTACAGCATCATCTGGAAACCTAATTGAGTTCAAACATAATAAACAACTGAAAAGAACAGATACATTTTATATGTTAAAATCATCTGAGGAAACATGATATTTGTTCTTAACCTGTTTTGTTATTGTGTTGTGCTAATGAAAATTTGCATTTATCTGCAGTTCACTAATTCAGTAAATTCCTCTTCCTGTCTATTCAACATTCAACTATGTGTGGCTGTAGTTCATGAGTAGAAAGAGAGACAATTTTTAAATAGCATACTGTTAGAAACTGAGAGTTTACTCCTACAACTAATGCTGTAGGGCATCTTTTATTCATTGTGGGTATTTTTTAAAGCCTATTGGTAATCTAAATATGAGAGCCCTTGAGTGTTTCATTGTTTAAAGTAGACCAAAGATCCGTGACGCCACTCCGTACCTGCACTGCAGTGCGATACACTAACAGCGGTATCGGTATAAACCTATAATGGAATCTTACTGTTATCACACACTCTCATTATGCATGTAGACAGAGCGTCTCAACGCACATGACTGGTTCTCCACAGGCCCACGGCCTCACGGGGGATTTAATACATGTCGTAGTCTCCGCTCCCACCACCCACCGCAGCACCAGGTAGCCGCTCTGCACCTCCATGAAATTAAGCAGAAAACACAGATTAGCTTTCAAAAAGCAAACTAATGTAGCATGAAATGCTGCAGCCATGCTCTAGCAATCAGATGTTCCTCTCCATGACCTATTTTTACATCGCTCTCCTCTCTCGTGTGCATGGCTTTTATCCCCATTCCATTCCCATCTGCAACATCTGGATACTGGGAACGTTTAGCTGGTAATTGGTTTGGGCTTTTTTTATTATTCTAGTAGTAGGGGGGGATTGGAGGGATGAGCGACACATCAATGATACTGGAGAATATCATGATTTAGAATGACAAAGAAATCATTCAGAGACAGACAAATAGAATGAATACAGTGTAGGGGTTGGCGGTCTGACCAGATTATCATTTTATATATCACAATAGTTCAAAGGAAAATGGTTTATGTTAGGGTTTCTGATCAATCAATGCTATTCATCAAATTAATTACATGACATGCCAATGAATTAATAAATTAATCAACACTGAGAAAAATTTGGTTCTTTTTAATGACTGAATATTTACATATGACTAAAGTTTATGGCGGTTGCATCAGGTCACTATTTTTTTTTTCAAAGGAAAATGGTTTATGTTCAGGGTTTCTGATCAATTAATGCTATTCATCAAATTAATTACATGACATGCCAATGAATTGATAAATTAATCAACACTGAGAAAAAATAGGTTCTTTTTAGTGACTGAATATTTACATATGTTTATGGCGGTTGCATCAGGTCACTGTTTTTCAGTTTTTCAGTGACGCAGTGTAAAATTATATTATAAATTAAATTGTTCTTGACCGTAAGAACATGTCATCTATTCATTCTCAATGACAAAGATTTGGAAGGAAAATCCCTCATCATGAAATGTTGGGTAATGTATATTTTTTGTATAATCCAGAGATTTCAATGAAGGATAATTCATCACATTTAATAATTTCTCTTGTTTTGGAACATGATGGATGAAAACTAAAAGAAAAGATTATTCATGAAAAAGTCTGGCATCAAAAAAACTTCGCATTATGCAACTTGAATAACTCAAAACAGTGAGACTAATATTAAAAGAAAGATATACACACATGTGACTGCAGTTGAATTTGCATTAATCATGCTAAACTCCACTAAAGTTATGATGTTGCTTAGCAACAGTAAACAACTAAATTCTGTTTTGCATTAATGCTAACAACCTCTTAATGGCAAGTCCTTCTTCATTTTGACTTGTTTGGGAAACATCCTGCTTTGTTTCACTCTCACATATAATGTGAAGCAGCCCTGTCCATTGAACATCGAACACCTAACATGGTATAAATGATAAAGAAAATGACTAATTTTACCATTTTAAACATTTAACCACGGCACGATGTAGTAAAACTCATCCCTAATATATACTGTGCACATTAGCTATGAAAATTTGATGTATGCATGTATGCATACCCAGATGATTTGCAGTTGCTAAAATATGCAGCATTCAACTCATACTGCATGAGATATCGCATTTCAAAATGCAACACTTGACCTTTAATTTCCAGTGTTGCGAGTCATGATTGGACAACAAGTAATTGTACAGCAAGTACAAAATTGTAATTTAAGAATGTCTTTCTTAACTCATTGTTTGACTAGCAAGACATTTATGAAAAAAATAATGATTAAAACTGAAAAAAATAACATTCTTCAGTTTGAAACATGAACATGAATGTCAGATGACGCAATGACGTAATTAATTCTATTAATGACACCTGTGCGAGACCATCACCATATCCTTGTCTTCAGAAGCTGCTTGGTATTTACTGTGTGTGCAAATCTGTCTGTCTGTGTTGGGACAGAAGGAACAAATTAAATAAAAATCATGTCAAAGGTTAGATGTGTATCACTGTGACCCATTCAATTTCCACAAACATGTATTGGTAGTCAAATAATGAGTCAAGAAGGACACTCTGATAATCTCAATTGTAATTACAGTTCATTCGCCACAGGTCACACAGGAAACTGGAGATGAAAGGTCAAGTCATGCGTGTTGCATTATGAGATACGGTATCTCACGCAGTTTTGAACGCTACACATTTAAGCAACTGGAGGAAGTCATCTGGGCAATCCCCTCCCACCTACTACAGGAGATCTCACCAATATTACTACCCACTCTCACTCACATCAACACATCCCTATCAACTGGAAAATTTTCCATCACTTTCAAGCGTGCTCGGTTAACAACTCCTCAAAAAGGCAACACGATCCCAGAGCAGTTCACACAAACACAGCAGAGGAGAAAAATTTGAAGAAGCCCAGCTAACGTTACTAATTTGAGATTAGTTTATTAATTATTAATATAATTTATCTAATTGATTATAACTATCATAACTATCATAACTTTATTTCGAGCCCATTCTTCATCCTTTATCGTCATTTATAAAACGGGTAGTTCGAATCCTTGATTCTGATTGGTCAAGAGCTGTGCTTTATTCACAATAAAACACGGCTACGAGCCGCTTCACCCGCAAATTGTGGTCTAGCAACTCTCCATAGACGGTTTAGCTGGAAAACCCCAACTCTGGTAGGGCCTATCACATCGTGTATAGAGTCGGCCGGTTGGGCTTAACAAAATGACAACAGAGTTGCGACGGTCAGAGCAAGCTCGGACATATTCGGTTTTAAGCAACGCAGTCTCATCCCAATTCGTCATATAACTGACGTTTTCTGACAATTCGTCAATATACGACTTTTTCAGGGCCCCCTTAAACGTCGTAGATGACGTTATGGGATCCTAACTCTACCCCAGACCTAAACCTAACCCTAAACCCAACTCGTCACCTAACTGACGGTAAAGGTACAGCGTCAGTTGTATGACGACCCGGGATCGTCATCTACCGACGTTTAAGGGGGCCCTAAAACGTCGTATATTGACGAATGGTCAAAGACGTACCAAAACGTCAGTTATATGACGAATTGGGATGAGAATGTGTTGCAACTAGTCGTTCATCCTCGGATGCGGTTGGACGCCGTGAGCGCTGTTACAAATAAAGCTGTGGCGAAACGATCAACTTGTCATATTTGCCACGCTCGTGCTGTCGTTGAGGATAAAGGCTGTCAGCGAGCGCTCTGATCGGCGCCTCCGTTTCCCTCGTAAGTTGATATTAGTATTTAAACATTCTCGATGATATTATTTTTTTAATTACACACTGTCTCTTTCTCTCTCATCATACACACACAAACACACACATACTGTCTCTTTCTCTCTCACACATATGTAGGCTAGTTACAGTATAAACTCTTTAGACTTTTAATGATTAGTGTTTTATTTGTAAAGTTTGTGGGTCGTGTAAATAAAAAAAAATCCCTTATTTTGGGGATGGATTACGGGAAATCTCCCTTATTTTCAATGTTCAATGTTGACAGCTGGACTGGATACGGTAAAAGTTTAATATCAACTTGCTCCGCTGAGTATGTCACCTTCTTCGTTGCTCTGATTGGCTTTAGCGCAATCCAATTGCATGCAGAGAGAATTTGAAAGACAACTGTTTATCCCGCCCCTTGGATTGAGCCCTGTCAATGAAGAGTTTCCAGACCTAATATCTTGATGTAGGTCTGGCATGCCAGGCTAACCGTACCCCACACCTAAACCTAACCATCACAGCGCGTGTTATATTAACGATAACGGATGCCATGTGCGTAGTATAGCGCCGTTTTGTCATATAGTGATCTATATGACGATAAAGGATGAGAATGCGTTGTTATTTCCCAGTGGTCACCGTAGAAAAATGGTGTGAGAAAAGAGAGAACCCTGTTAGAGTAACTAAGAAAAGCATTGTTCTGTTTTGTATTATGGTTTATTGCAACGCATTCTCACCCCAAGGCGTCACCTTTGACCATGCTTTCAATGTTGACGCTTTAGGTGCCCTTTAGCGTCACTTACATGATGCGATCCTACGGCGTCATACTAAAGGAAAGCGTCAGTTAGAGGACGCGGGTTAGGTTTAAGTCTGGGGTGAGGGTAGGGTACACGCGATCCTGAGGGCGTCATTTAACTGACGCTAAAGGACGATTAAAAAAGCGTCAAATATTGAAGCATGGTCAAAATGCTTCCCAAGGCGTCAGTTAGGTGATGCCTTGGGGTGAGAATGGGCTGTTTATTAACCATACTATGTTTTTACTGAATTTGGTTTGTTAATAACACTATCTTAGTAGGCTACATTAAGCATGTACATTAAACGTGTTGCATTCATATTCTGGGCTCATCTGCTATTTTGTACATAGTATGCGTTATTAGTATGATGTTTATATCTTCCCTTTTAGTCTGGGGTAAAATAGGGAATGACGGACAATAAATATGTGGATGGTACTTGAGGATCTTCAACACTTCAGCCCCAGAGTCACAAACAACCAAACATTAGGGTTACAAAGATGGCATGCCTTTTATTTTTACGTTAAGGCATGGGTTCAAAAGTAACCAAGAAAATATTAAATAATTACAAGTAAACCAAATACAAAGGAAAACATTACCTTGGGAGGAAGACCCAGACAAAAGATACCAAAATATCTCTAACTTAAGGGGATAACATTAACTTACCTAAACATAGCATAAAAATAAACAACATGTATCTTAACTCACTCCCTAACTATCCATCAAACAGGAGAAAAGATATATGTATCCTCCACCCTACTTTACCCACAAGTTTTAATTTATCACTAATGTCTTTAACTCAATTGAACGTTTTGACGCACACATTGTAACCCAACAACAAAGAGCGTGAAGAGCATAAAAAAAGAAACAAATGCTAAAGTGTCCTTCTTTTCCATAATCCAGTTAGAGACTGTATGCGACTACCTCAATGTTTAAAGGTGTTTTGGCGTTAGTAGACACCATGAAGTTTAGCTGTTATGACACTAAACGCCAGCGGCTGTCTCTGGTTAAAAAGGTCAAAAGGAGTTACGGGGCATCAGCCACAGGGATTCCTAGAAATCTTGGATAATTTACTACTTTAAAAGTGAATACACAAACCATGAAATATGCTTGTTCTCTGTCTTTGTATCACTGTTTTGCAAGGATTGTAATAAGAAGCCAAAATATGTGTGTGCGGCACTGCTTCTGTTGATTCCCATCTCGATCAGCAGATGGCCGAACACTATCTCCCGTCACATGCGTGGAAAGGGACACAGCTCAGCGAGAGCAAACGATTTGAGGCATATGTCAAGATCTTACAGACTCTAAACAAAGGCGTGTCATGATGGCGGGCAGCAGAGAGCTCGGGAACAGAGAGCCATCCGCTCCAATCGCAGCCTGCAGAATGCGGCGCGTACTGCGCTCTGAAAGGCTCAGGGATGTTTGCCTGCGAGCGAAAGAGAGTCCAGGAAGCTGCGAGACGCAGTCCACTTCTATTATGCAGACAGAGACAGAGCCGAGAGAGAAAGGCAGAGAGATAAAGGAAAATGCAAGATACACCTATATGTAACAAAGCATATCTAAATGTATTCTTATTTATACATTAAGGCAGGAACATTTGAAATAACTCAGATAGCATTCAAAGCTTTTACATGTCTTATATTATATGTATATGTCACTTACTGTTTAATTCACCACAAATCTCATTAAAGTGAAAAGAGTAAACATAAAACATAAAAAGAAAAAGAAAAACCTGTAATGTGTACTTTCCAAGTGAAACAATGATCATTCTTAACCTCCCTGTTGAAAAAGAAGTGTGCTTAATTAAGTATTGAAGTATATCTTAAAAGTAAATTAGTTATTAAAATTCACTTACTGTATAATATAATACTAATGAAATAAAAGGTCATTTAAGTTTACCGTAGAAGGGAGTTAAGTTTTATAACTATTACTTTTAAAGCGTGCACTTTGCAATACTGAATTACAAGTTTTTACCTAAAAATAAATTTCAAAACATTGTTTTGTTCTTTTGTTGTGCTTTTAAGAATTACACTTATTTTGATGTGCTGACTAATGTGCTAAAGTACATGCAAATAACTTTATCATTTTAACTGTAGTGTGTAATTCAATATTACATTTAAGGTTAATATATCTTAAATGTACTAAATTGCAACTTCGTCATTACAAATGTGTAAGTACAAATAAATGTAAATACTTGACATACATACAGGTTTCAATAGAAAGTACATTATTTTAGTTTGCCATAAATGTTTGTCAGTAGAGTTGTACACTTGAACCACATTTCAAAGACAACTGAAATAATCATGAAATTAAAGTGCTGTCAAATTATATATATATATATATATATATATATATATATATATATATATATATATATATATATATATATATAATATATATATATATATATATATATATATATATATATATATACTATAATACTTTTATTTTAGTTGTCTAATTATTATTTAATATGCATGTAAGAGTCTGGTAACAATACTTTTAGCGTTTATGTTCTTTTAAACTGTATTATTATTATTAAGTATATTATTATTTAAATTAAACTTTAAATAAATAAATCTAAATAAGATGTGTACAATTTTAAAGGGATACTTTATTAGTAGAATTATTAGAATATTATTAGAAAACCTGCGTCCTCCGATGACGCAACAATCGATTGCTCATCGGTAATCACGCCACCGGCCTCGCGCCATTCTCCCGCAGCCATAATGAATGGCGACTGTAGAACACAAAAGCCGAATCTCAGACATTTTGGGCGATCTCGAAATCCTGGGCAGACTCACGGAGACTCACTAGTAGCCTAGACTTGTTGTATAACTTCTGCGTTCTGTTACCGGTAGGCGTGACCTCCTAGGGCAGCAAAGCAAGTGCATTCTGGGAGTTGTTGTCTTTCATCTGCATAAGCCAAAATACATTTTCTGGCTTTTCTCAGTCTAGAAAGCTCCAAATACAAAAATTATTTCACATTACTTCTACATAAATGAGCCATTTTAAATACACATTCATCTTTCCAGAGGTGATTTTGATGCTCCCCAACAGACATTCTGACTATAAATATCTTGGCAACTACAAGTCAATTGTTTCTCTTAACCCTAACACCTAAACAGTCTACAATCTACTAATACTCTAATAAGAGATAGTTGACATTTAGTTGGAAAGTTACTTATAGTTAGTAGAATGCCTAAAGTGGACTATCAAAATAAAATTTAAACTATTCCTATATACATTAACAAGTAATATATGATTGTCTTCATGTAAATGTCAGTGAAATTAATTGCAGTGCTGTTTTATGGAAATAGCAGAATGGGGGTGAAGTACTGTCTAGTACATACTGTCTCAACTGTCTAGTACATCTGTTATTAAGAGTCTGATACACGGCTAGTCTGTACTATGTGGCAAACAAAATAGTTAAATAAGATTTTATGTAGTTTGCTCCAGGGCAGTGTTAGACTCTGTGGTTTGCCCTCTATGTAGTTTGCTGGCCTCAGATAATCATAATCCAATATTACAAAATATTAGGACTCTGTAAAGTAAGCCAGGGATATTAGCCTTTGTTATTTCCCATCTGGATACATTTACTTCTTGCACAACAATATTGGCAAGATATTTACTAGACAGGAATTTGGAGCATCATCCCAACTGTAATTAAGTTTGTGTTCTTAATCCGTTAACTAATAGGAAATGATCTGCAGAGTTCTATTAAACACAATGGAAATAATGTAACATGGCATTTTATTTTTTTTTAGAAACCACATTATTCTCAGAGTCACTGACCCTTATTGTAGGATATATAATAATGCAATTAAATATAACAACAACAACAATAGTTGGTTCATTCCAGTTCTCCACTACATTTTGAACTGTTGCACTTTAACACAGAAAGTTAAAGTTAAATTTTAGTTATAACTTGATTGTTACACAACGACAAGAAAACAACATGATTGCAAATAGGATGTTCAGTTGTTACTCATTGAGAGGCTGATAGTTAGCTTAAGGATATTGATTAAAGTTATTTTGTAAATATTTTTAAGTGTCCCTACTCTGCAATTTTAAAGGTTCTTAACTTTGTTTTGGAGGTCTCCTACAATAAGTTAACATGCATCCAAATCTGAAAACGTTTTTCTGAAGATGAATAAACATGAACAGGTCACTGAGGACAGGAAGTGAGACTGGTTTTGCTGACAACTCGTTTCAGCAGATCAGAATATTTTTTATTATTATTATTTTTAGGAGACAATACATATTTGTCATACACTTTTTAAAACTTTCCAGACCTTTTACATTCACAAAGAACTATATTTCACTCTGAATGAAAGGTAATATTCGAAAAAGCATAAAAGGTGCACTTTGATAGAAATAAAATCATACAGTTTTGGAACAACTTGAGGGTAAGTAAATGATGACAGAATTTAAATTTTTGGGTGAACTCTTCTTAAATAAATCTGATTTATTTCAATTTAAATTACTTTTCAAATTTCAAATAGCATTAGTTTTTTCATTATTATTGTTATAATGCCATCAGATATTTCTCATTAAAGTTGCATCCATTGGTTTACTTATAAAGGGACGTTTTATTTTTATTTATATATATATATATATATATATTTTTTTTTTTTTACGTGGACTTCATAAGGTGCCGGATCTTCGACACAACTGCTTTAATCGTGTTTCAATGCAAATGATGCTAAAGAGCGTAAACAGCCTCTAACGCTTCTCTCCGCAGGCTGTCGTAAACTTTCCCAAATGCTATTGCTTTCTCCTTTATAAACAGACCACACTAATGATGTTCTTCCACAAGCTACCAGTTTGTAGGTCCGATGATAAATGGGATGAGTTGGGCAGTACGCCGGGGTTTCTGATAGAGCACCAGTCGAGTCACTTTAAGTCAGTCTGGGGCACTCAAATGACATCCACTGCAAATAATGATGATAAACACTTTATTTTTCTCGACCGGCGACTGCACATTACCTAATGATGTTCAATGGCTGGGCTAAGTGGTAAAGACAACAAATACATTACAGCCATGCATTGTAAATGGGAGTCCCCAAGGAAAGTGATCTGAATTTTAAATGTTGTCGCTATCCACATTTTTCATATGGAAAACCATGTGGCGAGGCTCACTTCAAACAACTGTGTTCTTAATGTGCCGTTTTCTAAATTCTTGGTGCAGCCACTAAGGTGTATATGTATTTATTCTCGTAAAATATGCAATCGAGCACACAAGAGCCATGTATCAGTGTGGGGAAGCTACAAGCTACTTGTAATTTAAAATATAGTTAAACAACTGTCAAGCTCCCCTTTTGAAAAAGTAGTTATGACACAAAAGAAACTAGGGCACACTATATTTTAAATTATTCTTATTATATAAATATATTTCTGAAAAGAAATCATCTTTCTGCTGCAAAACTAAAATAACAAAATAACAAGTATAAATTATTATAAGAATACGGATCAATGGAAGGATTAATTGCGATTCATTTTTGAATTTTTGAATTTTGTTCATTATATAGTAGTGTTGTCAAATGATTAATCGCGATTAATTGCATCCAAAATAAAAGTTTTTGTTTACATAATGTTTGTGGGTGCACTGTGTATAATTATTTTGTATATATATAAATACACACACATGCATGTATATTTTAGAAAAAAATATTATTTATATATAAAATATTTATATTTACATATATAAATTATAATAAATATACATATTTCAATTTATAATTAATTTGTTTATTAATTACAAGTAAATATATACATATTTCTTATTTATTATAATTATATATATATATATATATATATATATATATATATATATATATATATATATATATATATATATATATATAATTTTACACAGTGCACCCACATATATTATGTAAACACAAACTTTTATTTTGGATGCGATTAATCACGATTAATAATATATATCCATCTGTTTTAAAAACAATTTGAGAATTTGAGAACTCGTCCTTCACTTTCTGCTGTGAGTAATTTGTCGAGGCCTGTTGTAAGAAGCTTGGGCTGACTGCAAACTCTCTCTAAAAAAAAATTACTTCAAGCTTGAATTGCTATTATATTAGGAAAATCCTCTGTGGAATTTTTGTGTCAGGAGAGGATTTCTTTAATTGTATTATTTTTATATGCTTCATCACAAAAAAATAAACACATTCAACTGACAGCCCTAATTAAAACAAATGAACTTACAATGAAATGGTACTGAAATGTGCTATTTCATTTGGACTTGAAGGTAAACCTGTCTATTCAGAGGACAACAAAGGTTCTTTCATTATGCATAGAGACGGCCATTAGGGTACAACATTTGCGAACCCTGATCCTCTTTATGAAAGAATAGCTGGCACTGGCAAAGAGAAGCAGTGGAAAGAAATGAAGAACTATTTAAGGTCACGTTTATGTCCGCAGAGACACACGCTGAAGCCAGCAGTAGAACTGGAAATCCATTGTGTGATTGAAAATGAAACAGAGAGGCCTGGCAGGTGTATCGGATCCAACCGGAGAGCTCTGGATGTGCGGAGAAAGGCTGGATTGAGGTTGCTTCTCTGTATTTGTGTGGATTTATGTGTGTGTAGAAACGGACTTCCTCTGGAAGAGGGACTTTAAAGAGGAAAGCAGGATCTGCTGTCAGAGAATTACAGGGCTTCATACAAAACTCCATTGTTGTAGCACTTCCATAGTGCTGTCATCACCCTCCATTTAAAGCAGCACATCCAAACCTCCCGACGGGACACGGATCTACTGAGAACCTGGAGCACACGGACAGGACAGATGTGGAAATACTTGCTATCAAACACATTAACTATCGGCAAAAGCACATGTAATCAATAAAACAATCTAGGAAAGAGTACATCTAGATTTATTGAGATTTTTTTTTTTGGTAATGCATGAAACATGTTTTTAAAAACTATATATAAGAATATAAAGAGTAGAGAAACGTAATGTAATGATGTTTTTCTGTCTGCTATTGGGCACAATATATGTTATGATGCAACCTGACACGCTGATATTTATTCCTCAAGTTTGAATGCTGGATTTTTCACAGAGAAACTGGACCTTCTTTTTTTTTCGAGAAGGAAAGTAGACCAGCTATAAATAAACAGTCTCAAGATCCGTTCCTCAAAATCTTTCATTGGTCCTGAAAACAATTCGGACACATGAAAGTCAAAATACACACGCACTCTCGAAACAACATTTCTCCAGCTAATTAACTCAATTCTAATTTTCCAGAGGAATCATCAGCATGAAAAATTTAATTTGAGCTCAAGTAAAAGTTTTTTGATGTGGTTGGAGTGCTGTGGCCGGCTCTTTCCTCTGGGACGGTTTCAGATACAGACTCGCCGTGCAAGGGTTCGCTGTCTCCTGAGGTACAGCAAAACATATTACATTCTACATTTTTGCTCCATTGCTCTTTGGATTGTCCTTGATGCTGAAAGTATGTCATAATGATATCGAGGGGATAGCTATTAATCTGTCACCGGGGAAGGAACGGGAAGTCTAAAAACAGTCATCTGCCATCAACAGAGGCGTCCACCAGAATGCCCTGTTCAGATCTGAAGTCTCTGTTTGCTTTCTTCTTTTGACGGTCGAAATGAATGCAGGATGCATCTCTGTCAGCATGCAAACACGCATTTGGTCAATGATGTTCACATGACTATTATAACAAATTTGACTGGCCTGTCAAATCAGTTGCCACAGCATGAAATATAGCTTCAATTCTAAATGCTGATTAGTCACAACAGAGTTTCAACCATGTTAAATTACCCTGTTAAGTAACAGCTTTGACATGAAACACTGAATCTAGTGTTGAGACTAAGCACCCATAGAGACCAAGTACTCTCCAAAAAATGCTGGGTTGTTTGAACCCAAATTTGGGTCAAATATGGACAAACTCATATGTTGGGGAAAAAACTGCAATTAAAAATATTACAGTTGAAAGTGAAAGTTGAAGGGGTTAAAATTTTAAAATACATTTTAACCCAACATTTGGGTTTGTCCATATTTTACCCAAATTTAGGTTCAAACAACCCAGCATTGTTTAGAGTGTATTAACCAGGTTAATTATTAACTTTAGCTTAAAGGGGTGATGAACTGAGGAATCAAATTTTCCTTGAGCTTTTGACATCTAAGAGGTCATCATATTATAAGAATATCCTGTAAGTTTCAGAACTGAAAATGTCCATGTTAGTCCAATAAAAGCTTTTATTGACACCAGCCTCAACAAACGTCTCGTTTTTGAAAGCGTGGAAGTATGACGTCAATGACGAAGAAACCCACCCGCTCATCAACGCCTACTTCAACACGGCCGGTTTAGCCCCGCCCACCGATTCACGCATTAACGCATAGGTAAACAAAAGCATACCTCGTGATGACAACCGGAGCGAGCTACCAGCAATAAACATTCTGTTGACAAAATGTTGTGCCGTGCCTGGCTGTGGAAGAAGACAGTTGCTGCGTAAGCTTCCTCTGGATTCCAATATTAGGAATGCCTGGTTAAAATTTGTTTTTAATGACGTTCCAGCAGATGAGTGTAAAACATTATCCGTATGTTCGCTTCATTTCACCGAGGATTGTTTTGTCAACAAGACACAGTTCGAGGCTGGATTTGCAGACCGATTAAGAGAAAGAACGGTGATGTGCCGTCTATATTGGATCTGACAGGAATTGTGCAACACATGGACTCTGGGTCGAACATGTATGGGCGAATCCGGCTGCCATTTGACAACACTGGAGGTTTTCCCCACGCGTGCACCGATGAGTGAGTTAAACTCATTATAATATAAGAGGGAGAAATGAAGACGACACAGATATGCATTTTGTGTATGACCTAGAAGTATTTACTCAGCGATCGGCAGTTAAAGTTCATCTGTACGGAACATCATTGTTGTACGGAACATGATTAGTCTATGTTACCTTCTATATTGGATCCAACAGGAGTGGTGCAACACACTTATGTGAGTAATATTTTTTTTTAGAAATAATAATCTACTCGGCTAGCATTTGCATTGTTACATATACGTTTGATATCTAATAATTATGTGGTATGTGTCTACAGATATATCGTTGTATTCGAGGTGCTGTTGGTTCATTGTCCTGCGATTCGGAATCGGACTCTGGGTCAGAACATGTATGGGCGAATAGCATTCCGGTTGCCATTTTACAACAGTGGTTTTCAAAACAAAACTCCCCACGTGCACCGCCAAAACCGACGACAGAGTTGAAGCTGATTATAATATGCAAAACTGTTATCCACTCACAGCAGTGGGCCATTGGCCTTGCATGCATTATATAGCATTTTTAATAATTTCCGTCGATCTGTGTGGACGGGATCTTTTTGACAATGTTGTCATCTGTCAGTAAACTAGGGAGCTGATTGAGACTCATCCTTTGTCTGATCTTAGTTGCAGGACTTCTGAGACTAACCTCTGTTGTTTTAAAGATTTCTAGGGATATTTCTGTGATTATGGTGATTTTCTGTTCCTGTTTTCTCCTGTGTATTTTCATAAAGAAGTGACTTCGATTTAATCATTTGTTTCACCCAAAAACTTCCTGTTGAATATCCTGTGGAAATGGAAATGATCTGTTCTTACCTGTACTATTAACCTGAGCTGGATATTGTCTGTGTATGCTTCTGTTTATCCACAGTGAAGAGACTGTGTCCGATTGGTTCATCGCCCAACTATAAAAGATCTTCAAGCAGAACCTCACCACACCACACACTGCTCTTACTAAACGTTTCTGAATGATAATTTGCTACTTTTTTAACTTTATACACGTTTGTTTTACACAATAGCATCTGATTGGCAACAATAGCAACTGACTGGCGACTAACATTATACTCAAACAGCGTTGGCATTAGTTTACGATATCTTGATCAGAATCGAAAATAATGTCATAAAGCATATATACATGAAAAATACGTTTAAAACATTAGTACTTATACAAAATTCAGGTCCATAATGTTTGTACACATTTGTCGTAGACACAAAATAGCATAACTAATAGCCTATAGTGGCTATTAAGCCACGCTGGCATTTGGAAAAAAAATAAAACACAAGGCTACGTCTGGAATTATACATGCAAATACATTTAAAATGATTAAGTTTTGGCCTACTTACAGGTTGTGGCCCAACAACTGCTTCCTCTGGTTTTAAAGCTGGTTCATGTAAAACTGCTTCATGTTTTAGTAACAGTTTCTTGTTGAATCCGGTGTTGAATTCGTGGAGATTCTGGAAGCTGTCTTCCGTAAAATGCTTAGCACAGAGAGCTTTTTCTTCAATAAACGCCCAAGACTGGGTTTACTCCCTGCCTCTGTGTGTTATACGTAGCTGCCTGTCCTATAAACTGTAGTATGCAAGATTAGTAATTTGTGCATCTGAGATTATAGTTTGTTGAAGATACAACCCCATCATTTGCAGAACACAGAATGAGGACATTATATTTGTGATGGTTCACTTATGACTAACAAAACCACATTTAATTTGTAAGAATCAATGACATGTACTTTTATGACATGCAATGTGTTCAGTACTGCCCTACTGCTACAAACTCCTTACTTTTTACTCTTTACTCAATACTTTTTGTGCATGGTAGTATATAAAAATTGGTGTTGAGATTATGTGAGGTGATTTCCAGTCCAAATTTAAACTAGCAAATGGTCTGTACCTACTGTCGTATCTTACCATGCCCACCATTCGACAAAAAAAAAAAAAAAAAACTTAACCCTTGTTGTCAACTTCATGGTCACCATGACCTCTTCCACTGTTTTTCGTTCCTCTTTGTGTTCTCCAGCAGTTCTCATTGCCTGCATTTGCTCGTCTCTTCACCATCTGTCTGTCTGTTCTCCACATCCCTCATTTGGGCTCTCAGTAGGACTGTGTTGAGTGAAGTGCCAGTGGTGTACGGCTCATGTGGAGGTCGTCAATTAGTGTATTAGCTCTTGGCACTGCCTGAAGAGTCCCTCTACACTACACACACTTTGCTTTCCCTTTCATTCTGGTCACTTTCAGAGGTTTCTGGCTTCAGCTAATGGCAGTTCCTTTCAATGGGCCCCACATGATGTGCTACTGAGAGAAGAGCAGTGCAACTCTGGAGAATTCCTATTTAAAGTTCAAAAGACAGCTCTGTTTGGGGCTGTTTACACCTGGCCACTTCATGAGTTTTCTGTAATCGGAATAGCTATCCAGATCGTGAAAAGACCAGGGGCCTCATTTATAAAACTTTGCGTATGATTTGCATCCGAAGTGGCGTACGGATGAAACATAGGACGTGGGTACGCACAGAAATATTCGGATTTCTAAAACCGTGCACACGCACATCCTACGCATTTTTCCCTTAATAAATCACAATCAATTCTAAATGTAGCGCAGCTTTTGCGGCTTCATGTCACGCCCATAGTTGCCCATAAATAGTCCGTGAAACGCCCATAAATAGTCCGTGAAACGCCCACAAGTTAATATTCATCGATTGCGAAATCATGTTAAACACAGAGAGGAAATAATAAAAACGTAACTTCACTCAATGTGAAGTAGAAGTTATCGTTGGCGAGGTGGAAAAGAGGAGAAAAATGTTGTTTGGAGGGCACAGTGCGGGCATTACTAATGCCAAAAAGGCACTTGAGTGGCAAATGGTTGCAGACGCCGTAAATGCTGTAGCCTCACAACCTCGGACTGTGGCCGAAATAAAAAAGAAATGGTCGGACATCAAAGTCGAGGCAAAAAAGCGTCTAGTCATTAATTCAATTAGAGAGGTGGCCAAGGAGTTGGGTGAAATCAAGACTGTCCTAACTGAAATAAACTGCACAATGAGGGAATTATTGAATAAATAATATATTTTTTCCACACCTTTTGTTGTGAAGATGACACGTTCACTCTCAGACTCGAACAATTCCATTTAATTTCCACATCTTCTAAGAGTGCAATATCAGCCATTGTGCGTCATTACGCATTGTGATGGGGCATTTTATTTCCATCCATTTAATTCTGCATCTGACAAGCCACAGATGTCGGTTATAATCTACTTGGAAATGGGAAATAGTTCAGCGCAAATGTAATTTATTGCAGCTTTCTGAATGGTTGAGACATACGTCATACGTTACTTTATCAAAAATAAAACAAACTAAAGGCATATGCATGAATACCATGATTCCGTAGCTGATGAAGACATTTTTACTATGAAAACAACTTTCCCCAGTGGACAAATAATGCATCTATCTATTTATCGATCTATCTATATATCTCCCTAATTATCTATCTATCTGACTGACTATCTAATTGCTATATATGCTCCGTTAGACAGACACATTGGCGAGAATATCAGTTTTGTACATTATTTCATTCTGTTTACCATCTTATTTATGAGGATGAATTGTGTAACATGTCAATATTATTGCAGAACATATTTCACTTTCTTTTTGGAAATAGGCCTATGTGTTAATTTGCATTTCTGTTGCAGATCAATCAAACGGGTGTTCGTGTAGGCTGTTAATTGTAAGACTTGCTTTGTGAAGTCTTCGTGTTATTTATGAGAGGCAGTATTGCCATTTATTTTACACAACCGTCTGCAGTTTCACACACTTTCACGTATTTTTTCCAACTGCCGACGGTGTCGCCGTTTCTCATTTGGGAATGGGAAGATTTCAGTAATAAATATTTAACATCCCCACACAAAAGCTAAGATAGGGTTTCAGAAAGCTTAGAATATAGCACTTTTGCCATGTGGATTATTCCATGCTGTTTTTGTTTATTCGAACGCTGATTCTACGACCAAGATTAAAGTGATTAAAAGGTGGATAATTCATACAAATTCGAACCACCTTAGTACAAATCCGTATGATTTGTCTAAACCTACATGATGGGTGGGTTTAGGGGCGGGGTCAGGGGTATGTCATTTGTATGAATTCATACGAACTGGGAATCTCGTAAAATATCTACAATTTAGCAAAAATCGTAATTCATACAAGTGATGCCGTATTAATTCATACGAATTAGCCACCTCGTAAAATTCTGGTACAAATCAAGACGTCATATAACTGACGTTTTTGATCATACGTCAACATTGCAACGTTTCAGGGTACCTTAAACGTCAGTTAGATGGCGATCCTGGGAGGCTCGGTTAGGTTTAGCTCTGGGGTAGGGTTAGGATTAGATACTGTCATCTAAAGGGTACCCTAAAACGTTGGATGTTGACTTATGGTGAAAAGCGTCAGTTGTATGACGTCTTGGATGAGAACGGGCTGTACAAATTGCTGTGAGATCGGGTTGGTTTATTTCTTTATATCTTCATATCTTTTAATATAAAAAATAAAATAGTCAGCCATGGTCATATTTTGGAAATATTCTTCAAAATATCTTCTTTTGTGTTCCACAGAAGAAAATAATAACAATAGTAATCAAATTTGGATTTGGAACAACATGAGGTGACAGAATTGTCAATTTTTGGTGACCGATTCCTTTAGAGCTGGTCTAATCTAAATGGTCATCTCCATGTGCTGGTGTTCAAGTGAGCCCTGTTAGTATAAGTAAATGAGCTGACATTGAGCACAAGATCAGAGGGCAGAGTAATCAGGGGATGAGGCTGGCCCGCCGCGAGTGGCCACTGGCCTCCAACTCTTTACTGAGCGGCCGGCCCCAGACGACAGGGTCAGACCTGTCACCGTGACAACCGTGAGGGCTGCCATGGAGATTGGAATTGGGGACCGCAATAGGAGCGTGAACCCTCACAATCAGGTCAGACTTGGCAAGTAGGAGTGGGTGATGGGTAAAATGGGGGAAAAATGGGTTGGAGTTAACCTGGGAGAGTAGAGTGATGGAGAGATGGATGTGTGGAGAAACGAGGGAGTGGACGGGCCGTCAAGCAGGCAGTGTTAATTGCAGAGGGACAAATGGAGTTAATGATGCATACTCACAGGTCAAGGATGAATTCACAGGGCTTTCTTTCCTTACTGTTCATTACAACGCCATCACAAAGCACACATTGGCATGAAATAACCTTTATTATATCAGAGCGGAGAGGTTAAAGGTGATGTGTGTAATGTTAGATTCTCCTATCCAAGCTTAATAAACAAAGACAATACAAGTAAGCCATTTGCAGACACTGATTATCAAAACATTGCTTGCTTTTTTAAGATTTCAGTTAAACTGATGGCATTTTTCCAACGCATTCTCATCCTTTAGCGCTCATATAGAACGCTATATGACAAAACGGCACTATACCACGCACATGGTACCCATTTTCGTTTATATAACGTGCTGTGATGGGTAGGTTTAGGTGTAGGGTAGGGTACTCTCATATTACGCTAAAATATTTGACGCCTTGAGTTTGCGTGTTATATAAACGATAAAGGGTACCATGTGCATAGTATAGCGCCGTTTTGTCATAAAGCATTCTATGTGGCTCTATGTACCTTTAGAGTATTAACAGACATGGTAGCTTTACCATCACAGGAATAAATTACACACTGTAAAAAATAATCCTAATTTTAACGGTAAAAGACTGTAAAAATGCTACAGTGCAAAACTGTTAATTGGTTAACAGAAAGTTTCTGTGCAATATACGGTAAATAACTGTGACATATTTTTACTGTAAAATACTGTTAAATTTACAGTTTTTGAAAGTGAAAAAGAACAACTCCTTGTATAATTTACAGTGAAAACCGAAACCATAATTTTCTTGTTTTTTTTTTCTAAATTAGTTATGTACATTAGGGTTTTATGTTACATTTAATGTTGTTAAATGAATGTTTATTGCATTTTTAAATTTCACGTGTGTTACCATGATGGTGTTTAATGTTTGTGTGAATGACACTGTGCAGCTTCTTTATATAAATATCTTCTAACGCAACACAACTTGTGATGAACTTTGATTGCTCATTTAACTTAAATCACTGCTGTGGTGAATAATGGTTGTCAGTGTATTACATGGTACAAAACAGAATGCAAATTATCATAAAATTATTATATCAACAGATTTCAGTAAATGAAATACGATTTATTTCTGTAAAGGTGATTACGGTTTATTACCGTAAAAGTGATTATCGGTTTTGGTGTATTTTTTACAGAATTGTTTGACAACTAAAGTTGCCAGCATTATTCGTAAAAATTACAGGATTTTTTTACAGTGTCAAAATATATTAAAACAGAAAACTATGGAAGCTTGTTTCCGCCACAGAATAAAAAAATAAAAAATGATTTGCGACTTTTTATCTCACAGTTCTTTTCCAACAATTGCGAGTTTACTCTCTCGCAACTCTGCCTTTTTTTCCAAGGATTGCAATATACTTGACAATAAACTTGCAATTGCGAGTTATAAAGTCATAATTGCTTGATATAAAGTCGCTATTGCATGTCATACAGAAAAGTCTGAATTGCCAGTCTTTTTTTCCTCAGAATTGTTATTTTTTTCTGCTCGCAATTGCAAGCTTACATTCACAATTGATTCCGAAGGGAAGACGTCAGGATTACGAGATACTGTGTAAATTGCTTCCACAAAAAAACAGTTATTTCAAATTGTTATTCTATTTCACAGTAATACTGTATTTACTTTTGATCAAATGAATTCAGCCTTGGTGAGCATTAGATATTTTTTTTTCAAAAACAAATCTAAAACTAATCTATCCTTCCATTCATCCATCCATCCATCCATCCATCCATCCAGTGCATTAGCCCTGTTCAACATGCATTTGGGTATGGAATGTGCAATAGGTTCACTCTATTTACATTCACAGTCACATAATTTTCAACATTTAAATAACTTTACAGCATTTACCAGTATGGATGTCTCAGCAGTAGCAATGCGAATTTATATAAAAACGAATTTTTGTTTTTAAAAACAATTATAAAATATACATACATTTTAAAATGATCTATTTAATATTTATTATAAATAAATATTTGAATTCAGTCATATTCCTCTTTAGACCGCAAATGGAATTCATGTGGATTCCTATGCATTTCTATAAAGAGTATATTATTATCATTATGTGTATCAAACATCTCTAAACACAACAGGAGCCAGAGGGCTTTTTCAGTAGCAGCCATGCTAAGTGGCGCTCAGTCAATGTATTTGTCATCTATGCCTTAAAGTCAAAAGTCTCAAAAACACACAAACACAAATGCCTGCATTTACACACCACAGGGCAGAGAGCAGGTAAACTACTTCTGACCCAGACAAAGCCCAGGGTAAAATACATTCAGCAATGTGAATTTTTATTTTTTTTAAAGATAAGCGCATATCATTTCAGCCCTTGGACTGGCATTCATTTAGAGTGGGTTAGGTGTGCTGTTATACGTGAACGAGACCTCCAATTACAGCCGAGCGCAGGGCCACACGGGCCTGTGGGCAGGTGATTATCACCGCAGATATTCTGCATGATCTGAATGGGTTTACAAGGGATGACAGTGGCCGCTGGTGGCCCTTCATCTGAGAAACACACAATGCTTGTTTACCGCTCCTGTAGCACTCTGCATTTGTTATGGAGTGTTTTTTTTTGTTTGTTTTTTTTGTTTTTTTTTACTTTTGACTTTTGCTGGATGGACATCGTGGACTCTGTAGTCTTCTGATGTTCTTGGGGGCAAATATTAAATCACTCATCCGATGCCCATCAGTAATTAGCTTTGTAGGACTTACTTAGTTGCTCTTTTTCCCTTGTTGGTCCCTAATTGCTCAAGGCCTTTTTTCTAAACTTTATTCCCTCTTTTCAAACTCCTCCATAGGATTTTTTTTTTTTTTTTTTTTATCATACAAAGAGAGAAGGGTCTGTATTAATTTTCTCTTTTGGTTCAGAAGATAACACAACCTAACGTGAGGTTAAGTAACATGGACATTTTACATAGTTAGTCAGGGTCAAGCAGGAGACGGTCTCTCGCAAATTTGAAAGTTTTGATAATAATTCGTAAAGATATTGGAAAAAGAGTGTTTTGACACTTTTTTAGTTTTTTTTTTCGGTTTCTGAGTTGGGTGTATACGTTTTCAAATCTAACTTTATATTGCCTTAATCATTGTCTTGTTGGCTCAAACATAGCACCGTTTAAAACATGTCAGCAATTCCTAGCAACTGTTAGCTAGGCTTAATTTATGTAATACACAGCGGGGTTAGTTGTAGCACAGTGTTACAACTAAGCCGCCAAGTGTACAATGATAATCAAATGAAAACAGTATGTTTGAGTATTTATTTATACATTTAACTTCGTTAGACTTTCACAAACAATGTTGGAATTTAAAATGTTTAAAATTTAGTTTATTATGCATTGATCACTTGTTTATTTATTAAAAATATGGCCTGTTTTTAATGCAATAAACCCTTTAAATTTTGATTTTAAGCTCATTTGTATTATTATTACTGTTATTATTATTAATAATAATAATTTTACATGCAGCTGCCACACACAAATCTAATTCAAATGCAGTTACAATATTTTATGATTTTATTTATTATTATTATTATTATTATTATTATTATTTATTTGCAAAAATGTGCAGCCCTTTTCTATGTCTCTATCCATGATATTGATCATAATAGAAGGATGATTGGATGAGTGAGGATGTATTGATATCTATCTACACAGATGCACAAACAATATCAAACTTTACAAATAAAATTGTACTGAATTATGTGTGATACACACAAGTGTTAAAATTAACCGCTCTGTCTGTTACAATTAACCCTGCATATGGGGTAAGTTTGCAACATTTGCACTTCTGTCACTTTCAGTGCAACAGTACAAAAATGGAAGGTCCTAGAATAGAACTATAAGTGTTCATTTGTAGCAGAGATGTGTATGTTGCTTGTGTAAAAAAAAGTTGAATCTAACTTAATCATTTTTTTAATGATTGAGTCAAAGCAAAATGTGTTAGGTTGTGCCCTGCTCTCCCCTACTATGGTCCCACTGTGTGTTATACCAAATAAATAGAGTATTTTTCACCACAGATAATCTATGATAGAGACTACTATACATTTAGTGCTTTGCTAGTTTGCTAGTTTTTTGCGTACATATGATACGCACTTAATATAATACGCACAAACTCCCCACCCCCTCCCCCCTAAACCTAACCCAGGGTTTTTTAGTGCGTAGCATATGCACGCAAAAAACATTTATGGCATATAGATGCCACGAGAAATGACATTCGTGGTATAGAAACGCATCTTATTGAGACTGTGTTGTAATGTAAGCCCTGTCTGTGAAACCAGGCTAGAGTTATTTAATAATTCAAGCAGTAGCGGTTCTAGGCACGGGGCGAACTGCGCAGTCGCCGGGCGGCATTTCTTCATGTCACATGAGGGGCGGCACGAGCAGTTAAACCTCTGTGTCGGGAAGTTTTTCTATTTTTATAATTTCTATTCAATTATTGGCAATGGCGCTCTGCTTGCTGAAGAAGGTGCCGTGCGCAGAAGCGATGTTAAGGGGATCTCCTGATTAGTTCACGTATCGCGTCTTTTGCGCGCTCGAGCTCGTTATATTTCAAATCCTCTATGTTTCAAATAAGCGCACGGGAAGCGCGCTCATTATGCGCTCACGGAAGCGCGCTCATAAACTTTTCAGTATGGGAGTTCACATGCACCCAAACACTTTTTGTGTTTTTAACGTGTTTTTTTCTCTTTTCCGTAAATAAATCCTTTAGCAGAGCTACAGCAAGCATTTTCTGTGGTGGAAATACATTAGCTACTAAAACTTATTTGTCGTTGTGGAGAGCGCAGTGTAATGAGTGCATGGTTCTATAGCAACGACAGCCATGGGAAAATCGGTACGAATTTTACTATTAATAATAAAAGATAAGCTACTGTGCATTATAAATGTCAGGAATGTATCTTTATTGGGGGTGCTCGAAAGGGGTCTCGCCCTGGGTGTAATTCAAAGTAAAACCGCCACTGAATTCAAGCCATTGTTATTACCATTAATGGGTTAACTAGAATTGTTTCCAAAAAGTTTATGTAGCCTAAATGTCTTGAAGATATGTAATATTCTATATCATATCTATATCATATTCATATAGACAATATCATATTTGTATGTTATGTTTTAGTTTTGTTTTCACTTGAGTTCCTGGTGTTTCCTTGTTTGTTAATTAGTTTCCATAGTTCCTAATTCAACACACCTGTTCTGTTTCTTTTTGATGTACTTTGTGTCCTGTTTGTTTATTGTTCCGTATCATCAGTTAAACATGTTTTGTCTGTTTATTTCTCCTGTGATCTCTTGTGTATTACCGGTTTGGATTCATTAAAGACTATTTTTGTTCCTTACCGTAGTGTGCTCTTTACAGCCACAGTCGGGACAATAGAAGGTCTGGGCAAGGAGGGAGCTAAGGCGAGGATCTATTTGCAGCTTTATTCAAAGAAATAAGATGACATTCCACAAGGAAAGTAATCAAAAGATGACACAAACTTTGGAGCACAAAGGCAACAACTGTCAATGAACTGAAACTAAGACACAGGATAATGATCAACTAGTGTCGCACCCCCTTTTTGAACAATCCGAACTTAAATGGTTTATAAAACAAGAATGCTTTGGAATATAGATGGCGGATTGGACTTGTTTTAAAGAAGACATTTGGTAGATTTTTTGTAGAAGTTCAATACATTAAGAAAGTGAAAATTATAAAAGAAATGAATATTTATGAAAATGTAAAATGTAAAAATGTAATTATTCATATTTTATATAAAAAAATATTTTCAAAACATGGTTTACTCTAAAACTGCAAGAAAACCAAAGCCAAAACTCTGAACAAGTTGTGTTTTAAATAATAATATCTAAAAAAAATTATATCTAAAAAAAGAGCTTTCAGTAAGGTTTTTTTAGGCGCAGTACCAAACTTTTTCACTAGATCACAACCAGACTCCATTACTGCCCATATAAGGGTGCCTTCATTTCCATTTGTGTTTTAAGAAGGCATCCTATTCAGAAGTAGTAAGGGAAGTTTGGCATATTTTTATATGAATTCAACCTCAATAAACAGTTAAAAATAACATGCATGTGCGTTCAGCTCGCTGCCACATCCAACACATTCTCATCCTTTGTGAAATTAGAAATTTTGTCGAAATACACACGGCACCCTTTAGCGTCAATATAACACGCACTGTTATGGGTATAGGTTTAGGTCTGGGGTAGGTTCTGTGTCTCATATTGATGCTAAAGGATGCCAGTCACCTATATGACGCCTTGGGTTCTGCGTGTTATATTGACGCTAAAGGGTGCCATGTGCGTAGTATTTTGACGAAATGTCATATGGCGTCACCTATATAATTTCTATATATTTAAAACATTTTCAGACCTTTTTAAAAAAAAATTATGGATGTTATCTTTTGAACTATTGGCATGAAAACAAACTGAATTTTTCTACCCTTCTTTCATGATTTTACATGTTCATCGCTATTTCAAAATAAAGGTCTTAACACACCTTAGGAGTATAAAAAAGTTATTGTTGCAAATTGATAGATTACAGCTCTTCTGTAATTTATTTTGAAAATCAATCACCAAATATGAAAACTACAGATGGTAAGCTTTCAAATGATATATAGTTTGTCAATAGTTCAGTATAGGATATTACTGTAATCGCTGCAACTTAAGGGTCTTTTAACTACGTTAACTCTGTAAAATGTGTCTTTTGCCTCAGTAAACTCCTAATTACTGCTTATTAGTAGGTTGTTAAGTTTAGATATTGGGTAGGATTAGGAAAGTAGAATAAGGTCATGCACAATAATGCATTAACATGTCGTCGCTGTCCGATGAAAACCGTATATGTCCATTTTGACGATTTTGAGATTTTTTCACGGATAGAATGTCCAGGTTCATTTCCGTATACAGCATGCTTCACATTATCTACATGACCAATGAAAAGTTGTGAAATCATGTCATCTGATTTCCACGTATTTCCATTTGCTGTCAAAGCTGTCAATCACGCAGCGTATCTCCCATACAGTATGGTATATCCCTGCCCTGTGGAGGCATCTCGCCGGTCTCGTCTCTGAGACCCCTACACCTGGTATTATAATGCGATCTGTATCCAGATAAGTTATCCGGATAATAAAAAAAGGTATGTTAATGCAAGGTATAAATACGTTGTGATCGGATTGTGATCGGATCTGCCTGACCATCTGGAGGTAGTCTGGCTCGCATTGTGTTCGGATCTTTACTAGGTGTAAACGCAATCTGGTTGTTGAACCACATATGCATATTTTACTCCTCCCAAAAATGCTAAAAAAAATAAACGAGTGAGAGCATGTTATATAGGCTATATGACACGTTATAGTGAGATATGACGGCGCTACTGCGACACGCATCACTGCAGATGATCAGCTGCGTCAAAAGTGAAAGTAAGTCACAGACACAATCATCTTCACAATCACACAATCATCTTCAAGTAAAGAAGCGAAGTGATCTTACAAGGCAGGCTGTTGCCACACTCTCTTATTGATGTATGTCTTTGATTTTGAAATTAGCTGATGATAAAATGCAGCTCATATCCGACAAAATTACGATAGGATTGTGTAAATAAAGTATCAGTCTAGCATCGCCATGCCAGTGTATTGATTCATTGTCTCTTCATAGTTTGCAAGAGACATTTAATAAACTGAGCGTATTTAATAAACTGAGCATAGCCTATTCATCTGTCAATATGAAACACGATTTGGTCATTCTAATTAATGATCGGAAGACAATACAATATACACGTATGTCCATTTAAACTCGATTTTGGGTCAAATATGGATTATATCATGACACTGGCAAGAATATGGTTACATTTAAAGATGTTGTGCCAAGCATGACAACGATACGTTCAGCTGCTTTTGAAATTACATGTTTTTTCACTTCCTGAAAAGTAACCGTTTTGGACATACGTGAGTTTCATCGGGCAGCGACGATGTGCTTCATAAGTACTAATAAACAGCCAATATCTTAGTAATATGCATGCTCATAGGCAACTAATAGTGAGAGTAGGACCCTAAACTAAAATGTTACATCAGTAACCATATTAACAAACAAGGACCTACTTAGCCACCACAGAAAACAGGAACTAAACACATGATGAATGGAATGGAATGAAATGAACATCAACATAAGGGGGAGTTTACATGACACGTGTTCAACTAAAAACGGAATACTCTAGTTTCCTCAGAATTAAAGTGTGTGTGTTAGGACACTTTCATAATTCATCTACATAATTCATCTACATAAATATAATCTCTTATTACATCGCTGTCTTCTCGGACGGGGGCTTGTTAGGCCATATTTCCACATATTTAGCTTTTTCTCCGGATACACTCGATCTCTCTCTTCAAATAAACGAGTGTATCTGTGACAAACACAGAGTGCTGTCCCTCTGCCCCTCAGCCCTTGGCACTGGACAGCTCACTGGTCATCTGCGCTAGTGGAATAAAGCAGAGAGATGCATTTGAGACACAACATATGTTATTCGCCTTTCCAATAGCCACGATGCCTCGCAGGGAGAACTCCACCATCGCATTATGACACGTAAAATAAAAGAGCCAAGACTATGCCTCGAGACGCACTCACACTAGCCAGAAATAATATCTTCCATGCAGACATCTCCTTCTGGTGACAGTTAGACTGGGCACTTCACAAACAATACAACGAGCTTTCATTTCAGACCTAATATGTAGAATTGCGGCCCTTTTTTTCCTTTAGAAACTCTTTTCTAAAGTACTTCAATTATTCACTGCTTTAATCCAATTGTCATTTTCAATTTATAATTTAAAGATAAGAAAAAACTACATATGAATGTAGCAGGAGGAGGCGGATGAGATGTTTTCTGATGGGATGGTAAAAGGCCCGGAGCTAAAGATCTGTGATCTCCGCTGTAGACTGTCATTCTATCCTATTTTTAGAGTTCATATTCAAGAGAGAAAAGCACAAATAAATAGACACTGTCCCATAATTTAAATTACAGTGCTGTTATATGACAAGCGCAAACAGCGTGTCAGACTGCATATCATTTGTAAATACACAGATGTGTTTACCAAAAAACATTATAATGCTACTTTAATGATTGTTTACCTCTCCTCTCTATGTGTGTAATTTCCTGCGGTTCAGTCATTGATGTGAATTCCACACAACCGAAATAAGTTAAATACTAACATACTTTAAAGCATGCAGTATGGGATGATCATTATAAGATATGATCTTATAATGATCTTATTCCTTTATACTATTTTCAGGGGGAAAATTTTTTTATATTTTGTATAGTTGACACTGCAAGTTTCCACACGCTTCTGAGGTTTGAGAGAACTATTGGCATCTTGAATATTATATAACGTAGAATTAAAAACACATTAATGTTCATCAAATGTAATTATGTTGTAATGACCATTTTCATTATTTCTACAGGATGTTGGGAAGACAAGTAAATAATCTCATTTTCATTTTTGTTTTTTCTACATATTTTAGAGTGGACTGCATTTGTCAAGTCATTCAACCCAACTATAAATCTTTGTTTAGATGAAATTATGAAACATATATGCTCTTTAATTTTATGTAAAATATGTCAGTAGCTACAAACTAACATTTGGATAGGCCTTACTGGACGTTAAATGAATTTAAGCAACATGCAACATTAAAGGGGGGGGGGGGGGTTGACTGCCATTTCACTTTTTTCATTTTAAATAGTGTGTAATGTTGCTGTTGGTGCATGAACAGTATCTGCAAAGTTGCAGCGCTGAAAGTTCAGTGTAAGCAGAGATATCGTCTTTTAAAAATCAGGAAGTATAATTGCCTACAAAAACGAGCTCGATTGGGACTACAGCTGGGTTATGGTATGTCACTAACCAACACATTTGCATCAACCCCTCCCTCCAGAATATGCAAAAAGTGCATGCGCATTTTTCAGCCAAGGCATTCTCGCCCCCAAGGCGTCACCTAACTGACGCCTTGGGAAGCATTTGACCAAGCTTCAATATCTGACGCTTTGGGCGCCCTCTAGCGTCAGTCCATGACGCCCTCAGGATTCGTGTAACCCTGACCCTACCCCAGACCTAAACCTAACCGCGTCATCCAACTGACACTAAAGGAAAGCGTCAGTTCAGATGACGCTGTAGGATCGCGTCATGAACTGACGCCAAAGGGCGCCCGAAGCGTCAGCATATTGAAGCTTGGTCAAAGGTGACGAGTTGGGGTGAGAATGTGTTGTTTCAGCAGCTCCAGCCTCCAGCTCGTCGAGTGTGTTGTGTTCACGCAGCTGTCAGGTCTTCTGTGCTCGGACTTGCCACGGACGCTGTACTTCGTCAACAATGGATACAATTAATGTTTGATTATGTTCCCGAAAGTGATGATCGTAATTTAGCTCTCTGTGCTGCGCATTTTACGGAAGACAGCTTCCAGAATCTCCACGAATTCAACACCGGATTCAATAAGAAACTGTTACTAAAACATGAAGCAGATCCAACTTTAAAACCAGAGGCAGCAGTTGTTGGGCCACAACCTGTAAGTAGGCTAAGACTTAATCATTGTAAATGTATTTGCATGTATAATTCCAGACGAAGCCTTGTGTTTTATTGTTTTCAAATGCCAGCGCTGGATTTATTGCCACTCTAGGCTAGTGGTTATGCTATTTTGTGTCTATGAACATACAAACATGAATTTTGTATAAGTACTAATGTTGTAAATGTATTTTTCATGTTATATGATGTTAATTTTCGATTTGATCAAGAACGTAAACTTGCCAACACTGTTTGAGTATTAGTAGCCAGTCAGTTGCTATTGTTGCCAGTCAGATGCTATTGTGTAAAACAAACGTGTATAAAGTTAAAAAAATGTAGCAAATTATCATTCAGAAACGTTTAGTAAGAGCCGTGTGTGGTGATGTTCTGTTTGATTCTCTTCATCGCGGCTTTCTCGGTCTGATTCTGCCTCAAATTGATACTGCAGTTCGACACATATTTACATCTAGACCGGGGTTCATGACTTGCCCGTAAAGGTAATGGGCGTAAATCTTCTGGATAACGTGGGCGACAGTTTAGCCAATCACAACACACTGGCCCAAACTAACCAATCTGAGCCCACCAAACGTTTCTGAGGGAGTGTTTTCATTGAATCAGGAAGTGAACCGCTCGTTCAGAGGACAGAGGAGAGTGCGGCTTACAATAAAGGTGAAGTTTATGAAAAATAAGACTTTTTAATAAAGAAAAACCACGAATACATGTTATATTGCACCCCATAAACACAATCATGTGAAGAAAAAAAGCAGTCAACCCCACCTTTAACCGTTGTGTATATTTTACTTCATTAAAGGAGTAGTTCACTTTTTTTTTAAACTTTTGCTGATAATTTACTCACCCCATGTCATCCAAGATGTCCGTGTCTTTCTTTTTTCAGTCGAAAAGAAATTAAGGTTTTTGATGGAAACATTCCAGCATTTTTCTCCATATAATGCACTTCAGTGGGAACCAAACGGTTCAAGGTCCAAAAGACACTTTCACTGTTCAGTGACACTTAAAAAAAGAAAAAAAATTAAGTTTTATAAGCTCAAATGTTTGCCTTGCTCTGTTCTGTGATGCATGTTTGTGACTCTCCTGTTCGAACTTGTTCATCAAAATGAACGTATCTTTTCCAAGTCAATTTTGTTTGTTTTCGTTCATTGAATGAACCAAATGACTTGAAAAAGAATTGTTCGTTTTCGATGAGATCGGAGCTCACAGAACAGAGCAAGGTGAGCATATGAGCTTATAAAACTTAAACTTTGTTATTTATTTATTAATTTAGCGATCGTTTCTCTTGATAAGACCCATATTTATTGCCTGGAATCGTTTAAAGCCCTTTGAACAGTTTGTACTGAAAGTGTCTTTTTTACCTTGAATCGTTTGGTTCCCACTAAAGTCCATTATATGGAGAAAAATGCTGGAATGTTTTAATCAAAAACCTTATTTTTTTTTTTTTTTTACTGAAGAAAGAAAGACATGGACATCTTGGATGACATGGGGCGAGTAAATTAACTAAAGTAAATTTAATTAAATTAATTAAAGTAAACTACTCCTTTAAAACCTTTACAATGGAATTCATAATTATGTATTATTTCTAGTTTGTATATGATTTACAATGATAAAATCCCACAAATCAGTGTTTAAAACCTAAGGAGGCCCTAGAAGGACATGGTGGTGATTTTTTTTTTTATATATATCTTTTGCATTATTTCACAAGTTTTGTTTTTGTATTCCCCCAAGAACCTACTGTATGCGTTCCCTCATAACAAACTCACAAATGTTTTGTGAGTTAATGAAAGCTTTCTTAGGGGAACACAAACATTTTGCCAGGAAACGATAGTTTCTTGGGGGAACACAAAACATTTGGAAGAGAACGCAAATGCATTTCAATTTTTCTCATGACCTTATAAGATAAAAAAAACCTTATTCAGATTATTATACAAATTGCAAACCTTGTTTCCAATAAATGGACAAAAAAGTCTGATATTTAGTAGAAAAAAAAAACACACCAAATAACTTAAAATAAAAAGCCGATGTTCAAGCCTGCTTAAATCATCAAATGCATATTGATGCATTATAGTCTTTTTATTTTTGGTCTTCTTGCCATACTGACATCAGCAGCAGTATATGAATTACTAAGGGAATAAGTACTTAAATATGTCAAATGTGTTACTGACTGACACAGAGAGACAGACTAATGGAGAGAAATACACAAATGAAAAGCAGAGGGAGAAAGATGCCGACACAGTCAGACAGATACGGGGTGTATCCTTCTCCTGTCAGAGGTATATTCTACACGGAGGGGCATAACAACTTTAATCGCAGTAAATGAGGTGGAGTGGGCACACAGAGAGGAAGTGGTAGTGGGGTAGTGTTAGTGATGGATGAGACTGAAGGGGTGACACTAACAACGGCAGGATTCCCCGGTGCTTCAAGACCCCCCATGAAGACCCATCATTACTGGATAATGACCCTTCCTGAGAGACAAAGAGAGAGCAAACTACAGAACCAAGCAGACTTCTTTAGCATCCAGCATGTAACTGGTGGTCATAACTGCAAGACTAATGTGCTTGTTTGGTTAAATTTGTTATTGAATGCATGTGTATGCACGCATGAATGCAAGTGCACTGGAAGAAGAAAAAAAGGATGCTTTGGACAAACTTGTAAAAAACACTGTAAATATATATATTTTTTTTCTCCAATTGTATTTATGGTTGGGTTAAACGATAAACCATTTGGTTAAATTTTGATTTATTAATCAAATATTTATGACTATATTTTGGTATAGTAATCAAGTAACCTGTGAAAATAATGATTAAAAAACTTTTGTTTCTTTTAATTTTATTTTATTTCTTTAATTTTATTTAGTTAAAAAAAATATATATATATTCTGGTTAGGATAGCCCAGTTATCCCCTGCTAGTAGATGTTGTATAACTATAAGTATTATGTCGGCCATGTTGCTGTCTTTTGACAGAATAGTTTTTTTATTAGTGACATAAATTTCTTTAATTATATATGTTTTGCCAGTGAACATTTTTTGAAGGCTGTAAAAACATGACTGTAGTCTTAAAGCTGATGATATGTTATGCCCTAAATTAATACATGATTAACTAACTGTATTTTTCTATGCACATTTCTGAAATGCACTTTCTGTAAAGCTGCTTTGATAAAAATATGCATTGTGAAAAGTGCTATACAAATAAATTTTAATTTAACTGAATTGAATTAAAGCTCAGAGTACCATCAGCAAATCAGTGTTGTCATTAAATTATTTTTCTGTGGCTCCAGAGTGATTAGTCACATGACATTTTTTAGCTCAGGTAATTGAGCTAAAAAAAGCAATAAATCTGGAGCAACACTCAGGAGCAGTGATATCAAACATCCCAATGGCATTAAAATGTTGCTAACGGATAGTTCTCCCAGATTTTTTTAGAGCTCCTTGCATTGAATATATTATTCATTGAACGCATGATCATGCATTAAGTACGCATATAGCCAGCCGAATGTACGGCCTTTTAAAGTACAGTACACTCCATTTGATATGGGCAAGTTATGACTGATAAAAATATAATTTTACTCGGAGTTGCACTACCTCTTTCACCCCCTCACACAAGCACTTATCAACATCAAGTTCTCTTGTAGTTTGTTGTTGTTTTCTTGGCTACGTCTACACTAATCCAGATAGATTCAAAAACAATCTTTTTCTCTGTTTTTGCCTTCCCTCCACACTTGAACTTTTTGCCTAGTGGATACATTTGAAAACAGCATTTTGTAATGTAGTGTGACTGTGAAAATGGAGGTATTTAAAAATTACTACCTTGTACCGATAGATATGTTAATAGCAGTGTGCCTGCTATTTTCTACTTTGTACAGTGTTCATATTAGATGTCTGCAAAGATGACAGAAAGTATACTCAAAATTCTAAACATAAAGGCAATTTTGTTTTAGACCATACATGGAATGGTGATTTAGTGCAACTTGGACACACCAGTAAGTGGTGTGATATTTTGCTAATAAAATGATCGTTCCAGAAGAATAAGCCGGGTTCACACCGGACGTGGAAGTGGCGCAGAACGGAAATCACGCGTGGTCCAGCGCTTCTGCTCAGTTATTTACAACATGGTTAAGTAAATAACCTCATAATATAAATACACCATGTTTCTGTAACCAAGAAGTTTGTACACTTCTTTTATTAATCCGTTTACGAGACACACACGCAGCCAGAGAGAGAATATGGTAGAGAGTTATAGTAGTGTATATATAGGCTACTAGGGCTGGGTATTGACACAAATTTCACAATTCGATTCCGATTTTGATTCACAAGCTTGCAATTCGATTTCGAATTTTGATTCCGATTCAATTCCATATGGATTATTTTGGATATCAGTTACAATAAATGGCAAATTTTCTCAAGGAACTGAAATCTCTTAACTAATGCTGTAAACTATATGGGAGTCTAGTTGTAGCCTACTAGGCTTCACTAGCCTAATTTGAAGGTAATAATTAACTGTTTTGTAGCTATACAAACACTTAAATTACACTTTTATTTATTTTTATAATAAGAAGATTATATGAAATATAAACATGTAAATGGTGGCTGTCGTAAAAACTTGCCAGATTTATTCAAATATGCATTAAATATTAAAGAACATTAAGATTATAATGCATATGTAATATGGTGTATATATTTAGCAAAATGCTCCTCTCTAGAGTTTTTTTTTCTAGCTGACTAACGAGTACATGTGGGTTTTCTGAGGTAAATATGACGATACATGACATTGATTACAAGCTGTTTTACTGACGTCTTTCCACGGTTGAAACGCTGATTGAGCGAATCAATGTGACATACGGATTTCGATAAGTTGTACTCTATCTTTTAAAGGGCAGGTTGACTGCGATTTCACTTTTTTCATTTTAAATAGTGTGTAATGTTGCTGTTGGTGCATGAACAGTATCTGCAAAGTTGCAGCGCTGAAAGTTCAGTGTAAGCAGAGATATCGTCTTTTAAAAATCTGGAAGTAAAATTGTGCAGAAAATGGCATGACCATATTTCAGCAGCTCCTCGTCGAGTGAGCTGTTCACGCAGCTGTCAGGTCTTCTGTGTTCGGACTTCCCACGGACACTATACTTCGACAACAATGGATACAATTTATGTTTGATTATATTCCTGAAAGTGACGATTGTAATCTAGCTCTCTGTGCTGCGCATTTACGAGAGACAGCTTCCAGAATCTCCACGAGTTCAACATCGGATTAAAAAAGAAACTGTTTCTAAATCATGAAGCAGATCCAACTTCAAAACAAGAGGCAGCAGTTGTTGGGACACAACCTGTAAGTAGGCTAAGACTTCATCATTTTAAATGTATTTGCATGTATAATTCCAGACGTAGCCGTGTGTGGTGAGGTTCTGCTTGACTCGATCCATCGCGGCTTTCTCGGTCTGATTCTGCCTGAAACTGATACTGCAGTCTCGACATCATTATTTACGTGTATCCACCGTCTATGTTATCCACCTTTGGCATGCCCGTTACGCCGGTAAAGGTAATGGATATTAACCCTCCGGAAAACGTGAGCGACAGTTTAGCCAATCACAACACACCGGCCCAAACGAACCAATCTGAGCCCGCTGACGTGGTTCTGAGGGAGTGTTTTCATAGACTCAGGAAGTGAACCGCTCGTTCAGGGGACAGAGGAGAGCGCAGCTGACAATAAAGGTGAAATTTATGAAAAATAAGACTTTTAAAAAAAGAAAAACCACGGATACATGTTATATTGCACCCCATAAACACAATCATGCAAAGAAAAAGAGCAGTAAACCACCCCTTTAACACACTTTCAGATGCTCATTCATGTTTATTTCACGCTGTAACTAGTATTATTAAGCCGGAAGAGATATCAGCGCTGCTGCTTCTCTTGAGCTGCGCCAGAGCGATCTCACGCCACAGCGCCAAAACATTATGTTTTTGAATATCTAAAGAAAATGGACATAATTAGAAATTTGAGACTTTGTTTCATATCAATAGTAACAAAGGACAAAGATTACTGCGATTTCTTGGATGCACGCAGACGCGATACAATGTTCCATTATTCATATGAAACAGGGATTTAAGAATCGATATCGGTTCGTAAAAATGAGAATCGATTAATATTGAGAAATCGATATTTATTACCCAGCCCTGATATATACCGTTTAAATATCCTCTCTTGAAATTTATGAAATCTATTTTCCTCTTCCTGTTTCAACAATTAATTTGACATCATCCATTTTCACTTATCAACTCCTGCCTGCCTCTCTCTCTCGTTGGTTCCCTGTTTGTTTGTGTGTTCGCATTTGTGACTTGCGGTATTTGAATTTGAAAATTGCTTATATTTTGACAATTGACCGGATGGTTGAGTGTTTCTTGGTGTAACTTCCTGCCGGTATTGACGTGGATCACTCGCGGCTCATGAAAAAATAGACCAGACGCCGAAACGACAACATAGGTTAACATGGGCGGCATTTGAGAACCTCATTATGTCTTGACTCCCGGTATCTTAATGAGATTGTATGACGTTTTACGCATATGCAGTAATGATTGTAGCCTTTATGTTACAGAGTGGACAACAATGTTTTGGAAACGCTTATGTGAACAGAGAGCGTTTTGAAATGAAAATACTGGATTAATGTAGATGTAGCCCTTTATTGACTTTGGTCAAGTGGATCAACTTATTAGTAAAATTGTTTGTAGAGCTGAGCTGAGTAATTTGTCATTATAATCATCAGCTCCATGAAAAATTGTCTTCAAAGCTCTGCCATAGCAGTAAGTGACCTGAAGAGTTTAAGAAAATGTTTGGTATATTGAGATATTGAGCACTGCAACACATACAGATTGCATAGCTGAAAGAATTCATGTATCCATACTTCCAATGCATAGAGTATGTTTCAGGCCTAAGTCTCTGGGTTCACTTCCCGACTGGCAGAATATCTGTCAGATCTGATTGGCTGTGACAGAAGTTGGACGAGTAATTGTTCTAACCACGTTTTTTGGTCCACTCAGTCTCGTATGGGTGGGCCAAGGTGCTTCACTGATTCCACCTTCTTTCTCGAACTGACATTCTACAGCACACTACCCCTCCGCCCTCCCTCTTTCCTCCATGTCTCGGACCAGGAGAGGCTCTCCCACGTGAATCTGCACCCTCATTAGCACAACAAGCATCCTGACGATGTGCGCAGGTTCAGCCGCAGCCGCTGCCATGTGCAGTTGGTGGAAAAATGATCTGATCAGTGCGACAGACAGACAGAGAAAGCGGAGAATGCATTTTGCCACCCCCTATGCCTTTGAAGGAACCAATAAAACAGGGTCAGTGTACAAGTGAGTGGAAAGAGAGACAGAGAGAAAGACAGGGATGGAGGTGCTTGTATCAGGGGATGTATAGGTATATTACGGTGTCAGCTCCACTCAGAGGTAGCGCAGGACTCAGACAGTATAATGATATGTGTGTTGTCAGGAGGTTCAGGCTGGGCAGGACTCAGGGAGAATGTAGTTACAGAGATTGAGGCTCTGATCAGATAACTGTGACAGAAATAAAGACTAGCTGAGCCAATACTGGACACTCTGACATCCTGACAAAGAACTCTGGGAAATGGGCTGTTTCTTTTTGTGTGCTTTCAGATTTATAATTCAAACACCTATATTAATGTCATCATGTCAACACAACAGTTTTGCTGTCTTTCACTGATTACTTGTACTTGTTTATTATACATAATATATATTCAGGAAATGAAATATCATTTGTGTCAGAATTTTTTTTTAATTCCCCCATAAATATATATATATAGTATTTTTTTTAAAGGGGTGTTGACTGTGATTTCACTTTTTTCATTTTAAATAGTGTGTAATGTTGCTGTTGGTGCATGAACAGTATCTGCAAAGTTGCAGCGCTGAAAGTTCAATGTAAGCAGAGATATCGTCTTTTAAAAATCAGGAAGTATAATTGCCTACAAAAACGACTCAATTGGGACTACAGCTGGGTTATGGTACGTCACTAACCTACACATTTGCATCAACCCCTCCCTCCGGAATATGCAGGAAAGGGCATTAGTGATGTGTCGTTCATGAACGATTCGTTCATTTTGAACGAATCTTTAATATGACTCGGGACTACCGAGTTGTCTCGGAAGTGATTCGTTCATTTTGTGTTACCCGCGCATGCGCATTGCGCACCATATGGATTCTGAATCTGTACTGGAAACAGAAATGATTAGTTCATCTCTCAAGTCTAAAGTTCGGGTTCGGGGCGAGTCCGAGTCTTTCGTTCTTCCTGTTAGTCCCATAGAGCCTATGCTGTTAGTACCGGAAAGAGAAATGATTAGTTCATCTCTCGAGTTCGGGTTCGGCGGGTCTGAGTCTTTCGTTCTTCCTGTCAGTCCATTGAGCCTATGCTGTCAGACCACCGGAAAGAGGAATGATTAGTTCATTTGAGTCTTCGGGTTTGAGTCCTTAACTTTTTACAAACAAGCACGTAGATGATGTATAATATAATAGTAGTTAATTAATGTATAATATATAATAAAACACACCACAGATGCATTATATAGAAAAGAGACGGACAGGGACAATAATAAGGAATAAGGAATAATGGAACTTTTGTTTATAATGTTTATTGAACATATTTTGTATTTTAATGCCTATATAACACAATATACATTCAGACGCAGTCAATAATACGAATGTTGTATTTGATGCGAGAGTGGTCACGTGAGAAAGAACGCGAAGGACTCAAACCCGAAGACTCAAATGAACTAATCATTCCCCTATACGGTACTGATAGCATAGACTCTATGGGACTGATAGGAAGAACGAAAGACTCTGGACCCGGCTGAACCCGAACTCGAGAGATGAACTAATCATTTCTCTTTCTGGTGCTGACAGCATAGACTCTATGGGACTGAAACAGGAAGAACGAAAGACTTCGAACCCGGCTCGAACCCGAACCCGAGAAGATGACTAATCTTTACTCTTTCCGGTCCTGCTATATCGCACGGCACAGCCCAGCAGACAGCACAGATCAGAGTTAGACACTGACGAGTCAACAGCTAACGTCTCGAGACATGCGAGGAGGAGAACAAACCTGATAAATATGAAGTTGCAAAGGAAAGAACGTCTTCGGATCAGGAGGTGAGGCTAACTAACGGGCAGACTGCAATAGCTTGAACTTGAGACCCAGCAACTAATTAATATACAGTTATTTCAGTTGCTTATAATTTGGCTTTGGCTGCATTAGCTACCCTATAGTTATTTATGTTATTTTTATAAATGTAATCGATAATTTCGTTAGTACTAGATGTTTTGGGATATTTAAAATGACATTTTAATTATATAATGATGAAATGACCGAAATGAACGAAATGACTCGATAAAGATTCGTTCATTTTGCTGAACGAGACTCAAAGATCCAAGTCAGTAAAATGATCCGAAACTTCCCACCACTAAAGGGCATGACCATATTTCAGCAGCTCCTCGTCGAGTGTGTTGTTGACGCAGCTGTCAGGTCTTCTGTGTTCGAACTTCCCACGCACGCTGTACTTCGTCAACAATGGATACAATTTATGTTTGATTATGTTCCTGAATATGACGATCGTAATCTAGCTCTCTGTGCTGCGCATTTTACGGAAGACAGCTTCCAGAATCTCCACAAGTTCAGCACCAGATTCAACAAGAAAATGTTACTAAACATGAAGCAGACTCAACTTTAAAACCAGAGGCAGCAGTTGTTGGGACACAACCTGTAAGTAGGCTATCATTTTAAATTTATTTGCATGTATAATTCCAGACGTAGCGTTGTGTTTTATTATTTTTCAAATGCCAGCGCTGGCTTTATAGGCTACTGGTAATGCTATTTTGTGTCAACGACAAACGCGTACAAACATTATGGACCTTAATTTTGTATAAGTACTAATGTTGTAAATGTATTTTTTACAAATAAATACCCCCACGGTTTCATAGAATCAGGAAGTCAACCGCTCGTTCAGGGGACAGAGGAGACCGCGGCTGACAATAAAGGTGAAGTTTATTAAAAATAAGACTTATATATTGCACCCCATAAACACAATCATGCGAAGAAAAAGAGCAGTCAACCCCCCCTTTAATAAAATATATTGATAACATATTATCATGTGTTTCAAATTACCAGACCTGTAACCTGTAACCACCATGGACATTGTGGGATAACCAAAGGCAAAATTATGAAAGGCAGGGTAGGCAATTTATTTTATAAACTATCTTCACATCCTGATATCAATCACTAATTTAAGTGGTCTAAAAATTAATAAATAAAGACTTCAGATGCAAAAGCCTTTAAGTCCATCTACATTTTTTTCTTTACTATTAACATTGTTTATCAGGCAACCAAGTACCGACATTTCTGAAAGGGCTGAGGCTGGGATTTAGTGAGTTTGAAGTGAAAGTATCTGATGACAGTATACTATGTGCTGAGAGCATTCACTCATTATTATCAATTTTTTGACAGAGGTGGCTTTAGAGGCTTTTACATTGGATGTCTTCATATCCAATGTAAAAAAAAAATCTGTCAGTAATTACTCATCCTCATGTTGTTCCAACCCCGTAAGACTTTCATTCATCTTTGCAACACAAATATTTTTATTAAATCTGAGAGCTGTTTAACTCCTCCATAGGATCCATAGGGATCGAAACTGGCCAGCCCAAAAGTTACAAAAAACATTGTTAAAATAGTCCAAGTGACTACAGTGTCTCAATCTTAAGTTTATCAAGCGACAAGAATAGGCCTACTTTTTGTGCGCAAAAAAAATAAAAAAAAATAACAACTTTATTCAACTATTCATTTTCTTCTCTGTGGGTCATGAGATTTCACATAGTGAAACTAAGCAAAGCTTCGCTGCAATTGGTAAACCTCCTCTCAGAGAATCGTATTCGAATTTCGTTTGCAACGCCTAACCTCCAACGATCCAATCAATTCCCGAAGGATGAAATCAAGCCCTGCCCTACATTTTTTTTTCTAATTTCAGAAGCCGTTTCACTCGGATATGTCACAACAAGGAAAAAAATATAATCTCAACTTCCGTTGTACGGCGACTTTAAGGATTTCGGGCAAATCACAATGCACTGGATCGCTGGTTCTAAATAGTATATATGGTTCGCTGGTTCGCTGGTTCCAAATAAAATAATATACCAAATAATATATATATATATATATATATATATATATATATATATATATATATATATATATATATATTATATATATATATATATATATATATATATATATATATATATATATATATATATATATAGTTATAAATACTTTACTTTTTAGAACCGTCTTGTGACCTCTTTAAAAACTATTCTGAAAACATTGTAGGTGATATTTTGGTAACGCTTCCTTTTACAGTCCAATTACCTATGCAAATACAATGTACTTATTTTAGTAACTTCAATTACAGGGTAATAACTAGTACTAACCCTGAACCTACCCTTAAACCTACCCCTGTTCCATATACTTACCTTATATTAGCCAGTACTTTATAGGTGAGTACACTGTGAGTACACTGTAAGTACTGTACTGTAAAAGGATGCATTACCGATATTTTGACCACAAAATGAAACTACTGATATTAAAGAGCCAGATACATTTGCTTGCTCCAGTAAAAATTAAGTTATACTTCAAATTAATGGTATGTGCACCTCTTTAATCCAAAAAAATGCATATTATATTTTAATATTGGTACCAAACTTGTACATGTTACTTAAAAGCAACATATTAGAACTCTTTTAAAGGATACCATCCCAGTGACAGCTTTTGTACCATTGGTTCTGAGAGTGATATTCACAATTATTATGGTCTTCCATCGTCTTTATTTCTCTTGATGACTAATGGCTGGCCACAACATGATGTCATTCACAATTATTTCCAGGAAGTGGGGTCCATGCGATATGCATCAGAGTAGTTCTTTTAAGTGGATAATGCCAATAGGAAATAGGAACTACCTAAATGCATATGGCTGCTTTTAAAATTGATGGTCTTTGTGTGTCTTTAATTTACAAGAGAGAGACAGAATAAAGGCTTTGAACAGTGTCTCGGAATCTGAAGTTATTCTTTTTTTTTTTCTAATTCTTTCACACAACAATGAACTTCCTGCCCGAACCTCTCAACTCTCTTGCTAACTGTGTGCTATGTTGGGGGTTTGTTTGTGGTAGTCAGAGAGTCTTGCTGCGCCCTGTAAGAGGAAGCTTTGTGTAATTGAGTTAACTAAGAACACTAACTCACATCTGTAGCAGAGGAACAGATGTACGTCTCCAGCAGGAAGATGAAAAATTCAGGGCTGAGTTGCTTTTTATTTCCCTTTTCCCTTAAATACTTCACATTCTAACTAATCATTTTACGCAACACTGGAGAACCACGAACAATGAGATTTTAACTCCATTACCACAATATCATTGTACTGTGTCATAGCCAGAGCGTTATACACTGTATACATTTCAAGTAACAGTTCATCCTAAAATGAAAATCGACTTTCTTCCTTACATGGAACACAAACAGAGATATTTTGAAGGAAGTCTAAAAAAATTTTCGTACAATGAAAGTGGAATATGATTTATCCTAGGCCTGACTACACACGATTCTATAAGGAAGACATTTTTCCACCCACAATTAAAGTGATTGTTGCACAACAGTCAGTCATAACAGAACATGGATGAGTTTTCTCTGTTTGTGCTTGTTATAACGCACTGCACAGCTGAATAATACTAGAAGATTTTACTTGAAATCAGATGGAATCTGTTGTACGGTTTTATTCTTGTTAGCCTGGGAAAACCCAGACAACTTCCGGCAAATTTAGATTTGCTCTGAAAGTTTGTCTGGCAAAGAGCCCATTCAAGCCCATTTCCAATTCGTAGAAAATCGCGGCACCAATCAGAAAAGTTGGGGCATGATGACGACAGCACTGGGATTTTGAAGCAGATTTTGTAGCCAGCCTACATTACAAAGATGGATGCCGCCGTCGAACATCACTCGAATCAGCTATCGCGTCTGTTTTAAGCGATTTGAACGTTTCCTTGTTAAAAACCAAGCAAAGAACAACACTCGGAGATGTTTCTCTGCTGCGCTGCATACGTCATCTCCTTTATCGCTTTGATTGGTTTTAGGTCTATCCGTGACGTCCGTTGGTGACGCCCCTCTGGATATGATTTGTCTTATGACGCTTTGCCAGACCATAACTCAGTTACAACTGAGAATGGTCTGATTTTAACCAGGCTATATTCTTGTAGTATTTGGCTCAAAACATCCAATGGATCTCAAATTTAAGGTTTTGGTATGGGCAGGGCTACTAGTATATTGAATCATTATTTTGTAACTATTTGCCCTTTATTAAATGTTCCCACTTATGTACATGGCATATTGTGATTTGGGTAAAACTTTTCAATAAGGTTAATTAGTTAACATTAGTTTATGTATTAACTAACGTGATCTAACAATGAGCAATACATTTTACAGTATTTATTAATATTCACTAATGTTGGTTAATAAAAATCCAACTGTTCAGCGTTTGTTCATGTTAGTTCACAGTGGATTAGCTAATGTTAAGAAAAACAACCTTTATCAACCTTTAATAATATAGTAAATGTTGAAATTAATATTAAAGGGGCACTTGACAACTATTTCAATTTAATAAAATCATTTAGATATCATTTTAATGGTTCAATAACCTGTTCTGGAGTGAATGGTGGCTTTCCCCGTTCCCCCAGCGTTCCCAGGTGGAAAACCAACCTTGCAACATCAGGACTAACATCCCGGTAAGTTGGAAATAGAAGTCTCGTGAGAAGCGTAAATTTCCCCTTTTGTAATAAAAAGAAAGAAGAATGCCAGACATGGCATCAGGATGAGAGAATTTCACTTCTGACTATATTTATCTTGTACTAACTATGGAATATAAGCTTCACAATGAACATGATATGATTCTACATAAAAATGAACAAAAATTAACTAAACAATGACAGATAAATAACTGCACAGATTATCAGAGGAGAAGTTCCTCACAGCACTTAAGTGAGGCTAGTCCTAACACTCTGCACTATATAGTTGTTTACTAGCCAACCTCAGGTAATGTAATGGTGGGTAATGACTCTCATACGTATGTACGTACAGACATACACATATATGCGGTCTTGTGTGAGCCTGTGTGACGTTGACATTGATAGAGCTAAATGAATGGGGCGCCATTAGTTCTGGGTCATTACATCGCTAAACTGGGGTTTCGCTGGAGAGAGAGCCGGAACAGCACGGTGGTCGACCGCCGCTTTTGTGGTTCAGGCCTGCCATCATTGTCATTGTGCTGTCATTTCACTTTATACAGTAAATGTAGTTATAAATGCAGCAAAAATGAAATTGCATTGGTCAAATTTGCAATTCTTCTTGAACAAAAATGAATCTGCTCCAAGAGGATTCAGTTATTACAGACATAAATGTGGGGCAAAGATGTTCTGGCAAAGTGAGAAATAACAGTCTATTCCCAAGGCCAGAACATGAAGGGGTTCAAAAAACAAAAGGTGTCCAGACGGAGCCAAAATTCCCTCCTCTTTTCTACCTCTCTCCCTGACTCAATTATGACTGCCGTCTCCCTCCTGTCAGTATAACCCCTTCAGCACACCGCTCTTCAAAAGCGGCTCTGACTCAATCAGCTACACTCAACATTAACACACGCTAATTATTCATGAGGCTGAAGTCACGGCGACCACAGAGAAAACCTCACCGCATCTCCTCGTTAATGTACACGTTTCTCTCCAACGTACCTCAATCCATGCCAAGACATCCAACGCAATCACAGCTGTGTTAAACCGGGTTTACATCTGGTCAGGGAAAGCAATTCTACTCTTTTATGTAATCAATGAAATATGTCTGTCGTTTACTGTTGGAAATGTGATTACTGGCCCGTCTGGCTGTGGCTACAGTAACAAGAGCGCTGTTAACATCGTCACAGTAACGCTCCGGGAAAGGTATTGCCTGTCAGTGCCCAGCGAGGATGGAGTTTATTCCTTCTTAATAGGCTTTGGGCTGAGTTCCCACCGGAGAGTTTGGTTGACAATCTGACAAAGTTATCTAGAGATAAATGGGTTATGGAGCGGAGAGAAAGGGCCAGAGAGAGAGTGAGTGAGTGAAAATGTCTCAGATTTGATGGAGGTTTGATGGAGGATGTAGCCAGGGGTCCAGAGGTCTAGGCAAGTACAGACGCACGCTGTACCATAAAACATACACAGAGTCTTATATTCTGGTACGTTTGTTAAAAGTGTGACCATGCACCATTAACACTGTTTTCAAACTCAACCACCAAAATTTTAGCTATGTTCCAACACCTACAGAGCGGCCTACTTTGATGCCATTTGTTTAAGTCATCATAGGCACGCTTCAGACACAAAGGCAGTTCTTAAGCAATTTAGCATATTTTTTTAAAAAAGAACGCTTATTACAGAAATAAAATGCTTTAAAAGAATATACATAAATACAAACTGAATGTAGTTTTCGGACACATCCCCCGGTTTCACAGACTAGGCTTAAATGCTTATCTAAAAATATGTCAGTGCCCTTGTTTTGTCTCAAGATCATGTTTTTTTTTTTTTTTTCTAAGGCACATTTATAAAAGCTACTTAAATGACTAATTGAACTAAGAACTAATCCTGGCTTAGCCTAAGCCCTGTCTGTGAAACCGGTTATAATTTATGTAATCATCTTTAGCACCATTAGCCATTCAACATGCAAACAAGTACATTCAGAAACGCAATTCAGAAAGATTCACAAAATATTAAATGTGATACTTCTGGATATGAAGATTGAGCACGAACAGTTGATTCGACCCATCTTTCAGAATCAACTTTTGTGCAAATCCAGCGTTGAATTGACCTTCGTTTGCAAAGCAGTACACAATAAAACAGAACATTTGTAATGTTTATGTGGCGCAGACATTATATCAATAGGTGCTATAGCAAGTAAATAAGCATGACGGACTGTCTGCACCTCACTCAGGGCGGGATCTATGCCAATAGGGGAGATCGTCACCAGTCATGGGCGGGTCTTGCCCCTACTGTGACATCACAGTCTGGAACAGAGTATTTTTAAACACTGCTTCTGATTTATGGAGACTAAAATAGGAGAGGGTATCTCAATTATAGGCTGGTTGTTTACACACACAGTGGACACATGAATTTTGCATAATAGGTCCCCCAAAATGTGTTCAAACTAATCTGTTTACGGATACCATTCAACCAACTCACTTATCATTCTGCTTTCGCCACTTTTCTTCTGTTGACATGCACCCAGCACAGAATGTCAAGTCTTCGACAAGTGGTGTATTTATGTGCAATTATCTCATACATAGGATCATTCAACATGACTGCAGACCAACAACATTTACCCAATATGACAGAAAACTTCAGAGAAATGTCTATATCACCTAAAGGATTATTAGGAACACCTGTTAAATTTCTCATTAATGCAATTATCTAATCAACCAATTACAAAGGGAAAAACATCCAGTATGCGGCAGTCTCTGTAGGTGAAAATGCCTTGTTAATGCTAGAGGTCAGAGGAGAATGGGCTGACTGATTCAAGCTAATAGAAGAGCAACTTTGACTGAAATAACCACTCGTTACAACCGAGGTATGCAGCAAAGCATTTGTGAAGCCACAACACGCACAACCTTGAGGCGGATGGGCTACAAAAGCAAGAGCTCACCAAAATTGGACAGTTGAAGACTGGAAAAATGTTGCCTAGTCTGATGAGTCTCGATTTCTGTTGAGACATTCAGATGGTAGAGTTTTGGGGTAACAGAATGAGAACATGGATCCATCATGCCTTGTTACCACTGTGATAACAGTGTGAGGCTGGCAGTGGTGCTGTAATGTTGTGGGGGATGTTTTCCTGGCACACTTTAGGTCCCTTAGTGCCAATTGGCCATTGTTAAAATGCCATGGCCTACCTAAGCACTGTTTGTGACCATGTCCATCCCTTTATGGCCACCATGTACCCATCCTCTGATGGCTACTTCCAGCAGGATAATGCACCATGTCACAAAGCTCGAATCTTTTCAAATTGATTTCTTGAACATGACAATGAGTTCACTGTACTAAAATGGCCCCACACTCACCACATCTCAACCCAATAGAGCATCTTTGGGATGTGGTGGAACGGGAGCTTCGTGCCCCGGATGTGCATCCCACAAATCTCCATCAACTGCAAGACGCTATCCTATCAATATGGGCCAACATTTAATGCTTTCAGCACTTTCTTGAATCAATGCCACATAGAATTAAGGCAGTTCTGAAGGCGAAAGGGGGTCAAACATAGTATTAGTATGGTGTTCCTAATAATCCTGTAGGTCAGTGTATATAGCCTACTGTACATTATTTTAATCACAGAAAGGTATCAGTTAACAAAGTTTAATCTAATTAAAATGTTACTGTAACTCAATATTTGTCTGTGCTGTGCATTTTTGTGCTTATTATAGTATTTTTAGCATAGCAACATGCTAGCATGTTGTCAAGTTTCTTGTATTTCACCTGAGGAGCATCTGGATGGCATTGCAAATGTTGCCACCTTTGTAGAATGTTACAAATCTTGTAAAACTGCAAATGTTGGTAAGAAACTGCTCAATAGGTTTTGGAAAAAAATATTTTATTAGCAGTTGTGCAGTGCAGTAGTTAATGCGAACTAATAACATAATACAAGTAAAAGTCTGTAATTTCTATATGGTTCATCTGATGTGTGTGCCTGTCAGTTTGTGATTATGGCAACGGCCCTTATGACTGGAGAGAATGAGGCCTTTAAATGTCATGATAGCAACATCTGATCAGCCTAATTAGAGAGAGAGAGAGAGAGAGAGAGAGAGAGAGAGAGAGAGAGAGAGAGAGAGAGAGAGAGAGAGAGAGAGAGAGAGAGAGAGAGAGAGAGAGAAGACTCATCATGGACCTAAACACTGAGGGGACGTGACAACTACACACTTACAAAAAGGGCTCTGTTTCAAACCCAAGTAATATAAGCTGCCTTACTGCCTATATTGGGAGCTGCCTTTTAAGTTAGCAAATCCTAACCAAATGCTACCTTACAGTAAGTGAAAAGGAGCAACTCAACAAAAAGAGATCTCATCATGTAAAGTGCACAAAAACACAATTGATTCCAATGGAGTTTGATGTTAGCATGTTGCTATGCTAATGGGCTAATAATACATAAGAACTAAATAAAAATTAGGTGCGTTGTCCAACAAGTGAAACAAATTTTATAAATACTTCTTGATATTGAATGAATTGTGTTTATAATCAACATTTCTTTCAATTTGTCTGCAATCTCGGATGACTTTATTTTCTTGTCATCTGTGAAGGTATTTATTTGAAATCACCATGACATCAACACTGCTGTAAACTGTTGGTTAGTGCTGGGAAGGATAAAAAAGAAAAATGTTTCACATTTGCAATACTGTTATCCAGTTCAGATGTGACAGTGTTTTAGTAAACACAGAACATAAGTGTGTGTGTGTGAATTGATTTTGCCCAGCGAGACAGACTCTGCTAATGGCGTCTTGGCCTGACTGAAACATATACCAAAGTGATTATTCATTACAGGGCCATTTCATGGTGTTCATCACTACAGAAGCTTCTGTCTCTCAAACCAGCCGTGCTGGAATAGCCCGAGGAAACACTGTCAAATCTGTGCGAGTGTGGCGGTCCTGCTAGCTCACTAAGACTTCCCTCAGCGTGCTTCACAGAAAGGGGCAAAAAAGAAGAATATGTTAAGGAGAGCTGCCGCATATGCGGTCAGACTTGAGAATAATGGCTTAAAAAATGAGTTCATTAGCTACAGTGGTGTTGTATGGATACCATGCTGTATGATTATGCATTTTATATGCAAATGTGTACATTAACCTTGTGTAAAACTAAAATAAGCAGGTTATGTGTAGATTTGCTGTGCTTATTAACGTATGTGCTGTAAAACCTTTTTGCCATTTTTGAGTCTGATTGACAGCTCCATAAATCTACATTTATGTCTAATAGAACTGTATATATATATATATATATATATATATATATATATATATATATATATATATATATATATATATATATATATATATATATGAAGAGTTCAGATGCAAAAGCCTCTAAATGTCATTTGAAATTTTCTTCTAAAATGACCATTTTTATCAAGCTTGTATATTTAAGTTCAGTAATTTCATATATATATATATTTGAAATAAAATCTTTTAAATTTGTCAATTGTTTCTACAATGAGAACAAGATAACAGATAGGCTACCAAGCATGTCTGACAATTCAATGTGAACTCAGTTTCTCATTATTCTTCCAAGATAATATTTCAGCTTAATATATTGACTAGTAGCCACATTAACCTAATTTGATTTTATAACTCTATATGACTAGGCCTACGTGTGGTCACATTTACTGTTGCTGCGAAATGTTGTGGGTAAAATCTTGCCTTTAAAATAGAAATACACTGGATCTGGAGTTTCACATGAAACAGATTTCACTCGCTTTCAAGTTGGTTACTCAAATTCGACATGTTGACCAACAGAAAGCAGCTTATTGGTTTGAAAGTCACTTCTGAGCTGTGCTTCATGTATCGCTACACTATTACGTATGCCTGCAAAATAATTTTGCCTTAAGGTTGCTGTATGACAACAAATGTTTCTAATTGTACTTCTCCTTAGAAATTAGGAGTGGTATATGAGACACCATGGACATTTAAATGAACCGTAAATGAGTGCTCCCTTAAGTCTCATGAGCTATGAAAGAGCAACCTCTGAGCCATAAAAGTTTCCTCTAGGTGCAGATGTGTTGAAATGTGTACACTCCCTTTTGTGGACATGCCTGTCTGCACCAACACTTTATTTCTCCTTTGTTGTGTGTGTGTGTGTGTGTGTGTGTGTGTGTGTGTGTGTGTGTGTGTGTGTGTGTGTGTGTGTGTGTGTGTGTGTGTGTGTGTGTGTGTGTGTTTATGATGGTCAGAGCCTCAGCTGTCCCAAAGCTGAAATTGGCAATAAAGTTGAGCTCATATAGATCAACTGAGTGGGCTAAGGGTGGACCTGTCACCTCGGCCATCTCTCTCTCTCTCTCTCTCTCTCTCTCTCTCTCTCTCTCTCTCTCTCTCTCTCTCTCTCTCTCTCTCTCTCTCTCTCTCTCTCTCTCTCTCTCTCTCTCTCCTCTCCTCTCTCTCTCTCTCTCTCTGTAACACTTACACATAAACACAGTTTAAGAGCATACACACTCTTTTTTATCATGATTTATATAAAAAAAATGCTAATATCAGGAGTAGCCCCATGATGGTTTTGCATTTAATATAGTTTTGGTAACACTTTACAATAAGGTTCATTTATTAAACATTAGTTCATGCATTAACTAACATGAACTAACCATTTGTTACTGTATTTGTTATTCTTTGTTAACGTTAGTTAATACAAATCTATCTGTTAATTGTTTGTTAATGTTAGTTCACAGTGCATTAACTAATGTTAACAAGATTTTAATAAAGTATTAGTAAATGTTGAAATTAACATTACCAAAGATTAACATGCTGAAGAAGTATTGTTCATTCTGTGTTAATGTTAACTAATGTAGTAACTAATGAACCTTATTGTAAAGTGTTAACATAGTTTATTTATTTATTTATTTATTTATTTATTTATTTATTTATTTATTTATTTATTTATTTATTTATTTATTTATTTATTTATTTATTTATTATGTTTTAAGTAGGCTACTAGACTTTTTTTGGTTGCTATAGCATTAACAAATTATAGGCAATATATTTAATAAACAAATTCACAAAGGTTGGCAGATGTGTTTAACTTTTATAAATGCGGGTTTTCCAATTAAACAGATATCTGATGCTGGCTCCAAACCAAGAGAAGTTATGCGGGTGCAGATTAAATATGTGCCATGTGAGACAAGAACAGTCACTTCCTGTTTTTGTATTAAAATAAATTGCTGATATTGATCATTTATTTTAGTTTGAAGAAAAAAAATCTGTAGAAAAATTAATCATAATCAAGAAAATATGATATATAAAACTTAAGCAATTTAAATTGATGGAAGTCACAATAGTGTATTTTTACAGCTGTGTGGTAATTATTATATTATATATGGATTGTTCGTCAGATGCCATGATGAGTTACATGCCAATAAATAAGCATGTGTTTTCCTAATGGAAACAAAATGGTTTATTTGAAGGTTGTTGTTTTGTTTTGTTTTTTTACAGAAAGGTCTAGTCTATTTTATATCATGCTCTTATTAGGCAGGTATAATCACATAACAGGCATTTTACCTACGAGTTTGTGATGTGTTTCTGTCATTAAGTGGGCTGTGAGCCACACGGCAGCTTGTCTTTGCCTTTCACAGAAGTTTTGCATGTTGAAAGGCATGCGTTATATATCACAAACACAGCCATGTAACCGAGATGGTTTGAAAGAACCACAGTGCTCCCTGCTGGATGAGCTTTAAAATTCACTTCGTTGGTTTAAGAATGACTGGTCAAAAATCCTACTTTCTTAGGTGATGCAATTGTGTGTATGAGTGTTTTGCACAAATTATGTTCACAATGATCTAAATATGTGTGCGTAATTACCCTTGTGAGCAATGCAAAAAAGGCTTCCTCCAAGAATTTGTCTCGTTCACAGACAACCTGCATGGCCAGTGGGAAACGGCAACAAAGATGAATTGACTTTTCAGAATATATAACAATCAACATCTACCCTGTAGATGTTTTCCCTCATGGCTGGAGGAAACAGATTTCACAGCGTAATTAAAACTCATAAATGAGTGTCGGCTGGGCGTGAGCGGCGGTCTGGGATCCACGGCCGGTAGCGTGACCCTCGGCCTTTGGCTGCTCTGCGTGTTGTGAAACAGAGGAACTGTGCTGTCACTTGCATTCATTTTTCCAGCGTTCTCAGTGTCTCGAGGGTCTCCGACGGGTGGACATGTTAATATTGTGTCACAAAAGAGAAGGAAAGGAGGAGAGATGCCAGCAAATTTTAAGCATCTTTCTGTCACCAGCTATTTTACTCCCTCCTCGCAGTGCATTTGCAATGCATGTATCATGTGTGATGCATGGGTGCATCTTTTCCGAGGGTCCTTGTTTATACACCATTGGCTTGTCCCTTGCATTTTAAAGCCAGCATTAAAAAAAAAAAACTTACTAATGCACATTCCTGGTCTTGTTGATTCACTTGTCATCCATGACGTGTACAGAATTCAAACTGCGCTTACCTGGAGAGTCATACGACAGCCGAGCAGTGAGAACAGCATGTTGATGTATAGATCACTTTTTTCCCACGTTTTCAAAAATGATTTTTTTTGGCAAAACTAAAAAAAGGTGGTTATCAGTTACATCAAAATATTTAAGTTAAGCAATTCAAAGTTTAAGTAAGAGCAGTACTGCAGATTTTTTTATTTATTTAGGCCTATACATTTTAATTGCTCTTAACTTGAAATATTTGAGTAAGCAAATTTATACATTGAACTTAAAATAATAAAATAAAAAATGATCATGTAATCTCAACATACATATTTTTTTCTAGTGGAAACTTGGATAGGTTTAACTGGTTAATTCCCACCAAAAATCTTCTAAATTAGCACAATAAAAAAAAATTATATAACACTTAATTTACACTCACTTTTAATGTCATGACAAAGGATGCTGGGAAATAAAAATCCCAGCCTAGTTCAGTTAGGCCTACATGTGTCTCTAAATTCAAATAAACAAATGCATAAAACTTATAACAATTTAATTACTTTAATACTCATAAAATATATTTTGATTGGTCTAATTTGTTGAATTCAAGTTTACCATCCTCAAACCAAGTAATTATTTTTGAGCATTTGGGTTCACATGGAGGCAAAATGAGTCATGTTGACTTTTTTATCAGAGTGAACAAATGTTGAACTCAAATAAGAAATAATGTAAATGATAAAATGTCCAGTGAGAATTGATTGGATTATTTTTTTATAATCTTCATTATTTTATCAAAAAAAGAATGGCCAGTTCTGGTTTCAGGGTGACTTTAACAGGCAAGATTTTATAAGAACATTTTTATTTATTTTTTAAGAAAAAAGTATTTTACATGATAACGTTTTAGGGGAAAATGTAGCCTACATGCAAAATGGCAAACCCCCCAAAAAACCTGACTATAGGCTACTTGTCCTAAGATAAATCCTGCTGTCCTTGGAAGGTCTCCCATAGGCCTACCTACTATCTCTCTCGATCCGTGCGGTGTGATGTACCGTGTAAATCTGCGGATTACCGGAGACAGAAAGAGATACTGACTGAGCAATCATAAACATGCGGCCGCCGCAACTGATATGTGCCTCGTGTGTCGTCAGGCCTGCGTTTCTCCAAACTGTCATACAGTCGTCCTGCGTCCCGTCCCGAGACACGATCTGCCCGATGCCTCCTGACAGGCAGCACGTCTGCTCCCGCTGCCCATCTGACTGCGCCCGATCCCCTGTTCGTTTACATACAGCAGCTGCACTCACAGGTTATGAGAGTGCAGACAGTTACGCACGGGACACACGGATAAATCAGTATAACGGGAGGGAAAGAAAGAGAGAGTGGTAGTGGGAGATCGGTTCCCCCCACAATATATTTCTAACTAATGTGACCCCGTATTGTGTATCACAATTGGCATGGGAAAACTCCCACAGGCTACGGATTGTTCCCGGGAGTGGGGATCGCTGTCCTGCGTGCTGGCTCATACATACAGGATGTGGCAGCTCCGGGCATTGCGCTGCCCTGGCGGCGTGCGTTCATGAGAACGCTACGGGCTAAAACTGTCTGACGCACCGCGACGCGCAAACAAAAGCAGAGGCAGGGAAAACAACTGAATTAGTCTTACCTTGCGCTCCTGTGCACTTAATAGTTTCTGATCGTTTGTATATGTGCTCATTAGGCGTGTATTTATGCCAGCTGTTTTTATTTTTTTAATTCATTTGTTTGTTTCCATGAATGCATTTTACATAGTTAAAGAAATAAAAAAAATAAAATAAATAAAACAACAACAAATATAAATAGCATTTGTGAAGGACAGTTTAAATATGGCATCTTATGACATTTTTTTAAGATGCTTAGATTAAAGTGCATTGTCCAATTATGACTTTTAAGTGGCTTTTATAAACATAGTACCTTAGAAAAAAAAAAAATAGTGGTGTGCTACTGGTGTGCATGAGACAAACCAATGGAATTGGCATACAGTCAATCCAAAAATTATTCAGACACCATATAACATTTTATATTTGTGTTTACTAGTGGGTGCAAGACAATATAGTTAATTTCTGTAAGTGAGGATAGAACAATAAAGTAAACTGAGACATACCAAACGATTCCTCACTGCAAAATATAATCGCGTAAAAAAATTGGTTGACATAATGTTTCCATACGGTAAATAAAAGTGATATAATTTTACTGTAAAATACCATTAAATTTACAGTTTGAAAGTGAAAAAGAACAACTCATTGTATAATTTACAGTGAAAAACTGTAAATTGTTTTTTCTTTTTTTCATTCCCACAATTCCCTGTGTGACACTTATTATTTTATGTATTTTTGTTGACATAACTTGTTCATCATAGTTTTCTTGTTTGTTTGTTTTTTTTCTAATCTACATTAGGGGTATTATGTTAATGTTGTTAAATTAATGTTTATTGCATTTTTTATATATATATATATATATATTTCATGTGTGTTACCATGATGGTGTTTATTTAATGTTTGTGTGAATGTGCTGTGCAGCTTCTTTATATAAGTATTAATATTATAATGGAAGAATGCTTTTGATGTGCTTTGATTGCTAATGTAACTCTCATCACTGCTTTGATGATTATTGGTTGTCAATGTATTACAATGGTACAAAACAGATATTAAGTTGTTGAAAGGTTGGTAAATCAACAGTTTTTTTTTGGAAAATGAAATACGGTTTATTACTGTAAATTTTAAGTTAAGCCTGTAAAACCATTAACGTTCCTACCGTATTTTTAACGGTAACGTTCTGGCAACCACAGCTGCTGTTTTTTTACTGTAAAATTACGTTTTTTATTTTTTACAGTGTGGATTATACAAGTAAAATGTATAAAAATTTGAGACCAAAATTGATTCAGACTTTGACCTGACCCTATTTTGCTTTAGCTTTTTTTCTTTAATTGCTAATGCGAATTTTTTACACCACAGACTGGTGGTGATGGTGCAATGGATAAGACACATGCCTTGGGTGTGAGTGACCTGGGTTTGAATCCACTGTGAGACACCAATGTATCCCTAGAAAGACACTTGCTCCAGAGGCGTGCGACCTCTGACATATATAGCCGCTTTGAAAGACTTAAATTGTAAGTAGCTTTGGATAAAACGTCAGCTAAATTAATAAATGTAAATGTAAAATTAAGCATTAATTGGTTGACCTAAATTGGTATAACTTAAATTTAACAGCTGACATATATAATTCATTTATGAGACAGTCTAACAGAAGTATGGCCAAAACAGTGAAATATCAACTGATTTCATAACTCTGAGTTCTTGTCATTTTTTATTATTACTCTTAAGCCTTGTCTGTGAAACCGGTGGTATAGGCCTATATGTCTGCAATTAAGGGCAAAGTAGCCTAAAGGCTAATTATGATTGGACTGGTCACGTCTTTCTTAAAACGGGACATCACAGAAGGGCTTTTTTTGTTCCTGTTTAGGGTTTTGTGATTTCGGACAAGAAGATTCTTGTGCAATGTTTAAAACAGGATGCTTTGTTTGCCTTCTCACTGTCTGTCCTCCTCAAAGGAAACATAAGAGATCTCGACCAAGTAATTCAGTCAGCGATTTGACTGATGGGAGCAAGAGAGAGAGAGAGGGCACGCAAACACGTCCAAAAGCCACAGTCGCTTTCCATGATGTCACCCACACCTGGACCTTATAGAGTTAATAAGGCCAGTTTGATTGATAGCTGACATTTCATTATGAAGGAGTCATACAGTGATTGTGTAAATCCAAACAGACACGCAGCACGGAGGACGAGCAGGAGGATGATGCTGGGAAACAGACAGCCAAGTGAAGCAGAGGGAAACTTGCTGCAGGACTCGGGAAACTCTAAACCCTCGCTGTCATTTTGATTTAAATTTCCAAGATTTAGATGAGAAGCAATGAGTAAATACATATAGGGTGCTATTATAAACTGTGCTGCAACCCTTTCATCTGCTGTACAGTTGTGTGTGAGCTGACCGATGCCAAGATCACAAGGATTTTTGTCCCCCTAAATTCTCCATCAAGAAGATACTCACAGTATGATTGCATGAAAACAAACATGGGGAAATCGTTTATACAGATACATTCATGCAGAATCTAAAAATGAGTCTGAATTCTGTGTCGGTGGGCTATTCCAGGGAAGTACAGCGTCTCTTTGATCTTATGATGGGTCTTGTTTCAGTGAATGCTCTCAAACAAGTTAAAAATCCTCACTGTGGTTGGAGCAATAAAAGAAGAAAGACAGACTCAATTTCCTGATTGAATGGGTCCATTGCACATTAAAACAAAGCATCAACTTATTCAACAAAAAATATATTATAATCCTATCTCTCTTTTCTTTCAATTGTTGACACTTTGTTTTAAAGTAGCACTATGTAGTTTTTTTTTTTTCAACCTTTATAATATTTTTCCAAAACCCTTCAAGGTACATCGACTTACAATAGGTTGAATGACAGGTCTGCCATAGCCTAACGTGGTCTGTATTGCTTTTACTGGCACTCTGTAACTTCAGAGGCGGGTAGGAACTTGAAGCACGAAAAGAACTACAAAATTCGACTGCCTTACGGCATATGTCACTTCCCCCACTTCCTCAAATTCCAACGCGAGAGCCTAATGAGCTTTTTTTTTTTTTTACCTCTGTATGTTGTCATCAACACAGTCTCATGAAAATGCGATCTACTGTATACCACGAATGTCATTTCTCATGTACGGTGACATTGCTGCCACATACATATTATTTTTCCCCCTCAATTATGTCGTAATAACGAGATCTTATGTCGTAATAACGACATATTCTTAATGATCTTGATTAAAACGACATACTTTCTGATTATAACAACATAATATCTCGTTTTAACGACATAAATATCTCGTTTTAACGACATAAATATCTCGTTATAACGACATAAATATATCGATTATTTCGACATAATAAGGGGACATTGTAATATGCATTAAGCTACATTTAGCGTTCTTATAATGAGTTTCTATGTGAGGAAAATGCTTAAACGCTTTGCGTTCATATTATGGACGTAGCTATCTGATTTTTGTAGTATACTTTATTATGATTTTAGTATTAATAATGCAGGGATTTTAATTACACGTTAAGCTTTTTCCTACCATTACAAAACCGCTATTAAAAAAGCTTAACGTGGCTTGCATAGTCTAGCTTATTAATATGATGTTTATGAGTTTGATCTTTTAATATTAATGTCTTAGTACAGTAAGCCACGTTAAGCCTTTTTTAATGTTAAGCGTTTAGAATGTCCCAACAAACTACAATGCGTTCTTTAATTCCCAGTCTTGAAATGAATACAAACCTTAACATAACGGACAGTGTTCAAACCACAGTAAATAATCCTACTAATAAAGTATATGTACAAATCTGCTGAGCTCAGAATAAAAACTCAACGCGTTTAATTACATGTTAAGCAAATTGCCGTCAAATGAGATACTCAATAAATGGACGCGCAAATTATCACTAATACAAAATAAAACAAATGTATTACACAAACAGTCTCTATTTGTACAAATCGCTGCACATTCGTTAAATTCTGAATTTTGCACACATAACTGAAAGCAATTTGTTTGTTGATAGAGTAGCCTAATGAAAACATACATTTATAAAGTTCATGGATAATTGTGCGTGCATTATTAATACTGAAATCATAATAAAGTATACTACAAAAATCAGATAGCTAATATAAATGCAAAGCGTTTAATTTTCCTCCCTAAGAAACTCATTATAAAAACGCTAAATGTAGCTTAATGCATATTACAATGTCCCCTTATTATGTCGAAATAACAAGATATTTATGTCGAAATAACGAGATATTTATGTCGTTATAACAAGATATTTATGTCGTTAAAACAACATATTTATTTCGTCAAAAGCGAGATATTATGTCGTTATAGCGAGACAAGTATGTCGTTTTAACGAGAAAGTATGTCGTTTTAACGACATAAGATCTCGTTATTACAGAGAATATGTCATTTAACGACATAAGATCTCGTTATTACGACATAAGATCTCGTTATTACGACATAATTGAGGGAAAAAAATAATATGTATGTGGCAGCAATGGGTCACCGTACTCATGGCATTTATACGGCAAAAATGTTTCTCGTGGCATTTATACGGCAAAAATGTTTCTCGTAGGATTTATACGCCAAAAATGTTTCATGCGGATTATATGCCAAAAAGTGTGTATCATATGCACGCAAAAAACGCGTACCATATACACGCAAAAACAGTTTTTGCCGTATAAATGCCACGAGAAATTACATTCATGCTATAGATACAAACTTTCAGTGAGATCGATGCTCGTTGTCATGGCTGAAGCAGCTAGTAAAACCAAATGTGAAGTGAGTCAGAAACAGAGTGCGCGGGCGATCAGTTTACTGTTGGTAATGTGTTGTCGCTCCTCGCCACATCCAGTGTAGACTGCATTGCTTTCTTTTGAGGGCGCTTAACACTCAAGCATCCCCGTAGAGCTGGGGCGGCGCAGCTCGCGCCAGTTCGACATGTGAAAGTATACTGACTACTGAGTTTGGTAGGGCTTCATTCTTGCAAGTAAATAATACATGATTCAGACGAAAAAATAATCGGATACACTATCCTATGTCTGCAGACTGATAGTCATGTTTGTTACTTATTTTCTGGTGAAAGTGTCTTGCCTCAGGCTATAATGCAAATCGATTTTTCAAATTTGCAGATTCATCTATGGTAGCTTGATATTATAATATTGACGACATGGCTATTATCTACCAACAAACATTGAATTGAATTAGCATATCCATTAAGTAAAACAGTAGCCAATAGGCTAACGTTACTATAAAGACGCTGGCTTGTAAACGTGAGCTACGTGAGCTTTCAATGCAAACTGCAAACTGTTCAAAGGGCTTTAAACGATTACAGACGATAAATAAGGGTCTTATAAGCGAAACGATCGCTCATTTAAAATAAATAAATAAATAACAAAGTTTAAGCTTTATAAATGGTCGCCTTGCTCTGTTCTGTGATGCGCGTCGTGACTGTCCTGTTCAAACTCGTTTATCAAAATGAACGAACCTTTTTCCCAGTAAATTCGTTCATTTCGTTCGTTGAAGTTTTAAAGTTTAAAAAGTTTTAAAGTTGTTTTTTTAAGTGAACTACTCCTTTAATTTACTGTAAACCAGTAGCTAATATTGTTTAAATAATGATTTTCTATTTGAATATACTTTAAAATATAATTAATTTAAGCACTTTCACTTGGTCTAACGTTCGCTCACCTGTTCGTTTGCTCACCTGTCTTATAAAGTAGGCCTAACGTTACATGCAAGAGCAGCGTCTCTGTCAAGTCGAAGTCAGTCGCGGACCTGGAGCTCTCGGCACCTCGAAAATGCCACGCGGATATTGATCCTCGTCTTATTTCTCCTTGTGTCCCAAAGTCTGCTTGCCATGGTCCATAATGTTTGAATGAAACAACGAGAGCATAAGCATGCCGCTAGACATAGCACAGTTGTCCAAGTCTATCGCAATGGTTACAATGGCAGTACGAGCGGAAGCCAGGGGAACGCGGATATTACGTCATTGACAACAATGAACAGGGACGAGCCATTATTCAAAATTGGAATTCTCTGAAATTAAAAATCTTTGGGAATTTTTGCAGGAAATATATCACACAAGTGGTTATTTTTTTTTATTTTTTATTTTTATATATTTTATTGCAACAATCTTATTATTTTGTAGCCTACCTTTAATATTTTTGGAATATGTGATATTTTTTTTTCTGAATTCTTTGATAGAATCGATTTTAGGACAGAATGTATTCCTTCTGTGTATTCCTGATGTATTCTGAATGTATTCCTTCTAATATAATCTATATATATATATATATATATATATATATATATATATATATATATATATATATATATATATATATTAGGCTGTGCAAAAATTAATTGTGATTAATCGCATCCAAAATAAAAGTCTGTGTTTACATAATATATTTGTGTATGCTGTATATAATTATTTTGTATATATAAATACACACACATGCATGTATATATTTAAGAGATGTTTATTCATATATAAAATATTTATATTTATATATATATTAATATTATATATATATATATATATATATATATATATATATATATATATATATATATATATATATATGTATATATATATATATATGTATATATATATATACAGATTTTCGCAAATAATTCTTAAATATATACATGCATGCATAGGTATTTATATATTCAAAATAATTATATATAGCACACACAAATATATTATGTAAGCACAGACTTTTATTTTGGATGCGATTAATCACAATTAACTTTTGCACAGCCCTAATATATATATATATATATATATATATATATATATATATATATATATATATATATTATTTTTACTTTATTACTTTTTATCAATGTAACTTACTTGCTGAATAAAATGTCTAAAAAAAGAAATAAAACAATTAATGAATACAAACTTTTGAATTGTAGTGTATATTGTTACAAAATATTTCTATATTACAACAAATTTTGTTTATTTAAACTTTTTATTAATCAAAGAATATGCAAATTCGTTTGTTACCCAGGGTTAGGGTTAGCTTAGTCATTTTTTGGACAATTATTGATGAGTAATTATTGAGGTGGCTTTTCAAAACAACACTGAAATCTCACAGGCTACATTCACTAAGTAGATTGTTTGCTAAATATAAATCAGTCCATCCAAATAAATTAATCAAATACACTAAAAAAAAAGTTTTTTTAAACATACTAACTTGGAAAATATATTAGTGAGCTTTATTATTGTCATCATCAGTATTAATAATAATAATAATAATAATAATAATTATAATTATATTTGTTTTTGCTTGATCAAACATGTAAAGGGGCCATAAAAGTACAAGGTTTTCTATTTTTATTTATACCATATATAATCAAGCATTAGAATCAGCACATGGTTTCATATGTCCGTCATGACGTAGGAAGGGCGGGACTAGAGGATCTCCACCAATCAGCGAGCTTTTTATTTGTCAGATTAGTTTCCGGTGTAATCAAGATGGCGCTTCGGGAGCTCAGCTCGCTCGAGAGATTTCTAGGATTAAAAAAGCCAAATAAATACAGCACACAGGGAAGCAAAAAGGTGAATCGAGCGACGAACGCGTTATATTTTGCGTGAAGAGCCTGTATTATTTTTAAAGATGCGTTTGTGTTGGGTATATGTCATGGATTGATTCGATTGAATGAATGACTTGTGTAAATGTAAATCAGAGAGGATATATTACTATACGATTTTGTTAGCCTTTTCTATTTATCATGATTTGGCAACATTTGGACATGAATATTTCTTTGATTTCATAAGTTCATAAATAAATGTTAGCGTTAGCATTCTAACTGACAGATCTGCGTTGTTGTGTGACATCTGGAGCACAAAGACAGACATACAAAATATTACTAATAACTTAGGTTTTTAGATAACATGTTAAAGAGTCGTTGGGACATAAAATATCTTGGATGATTAAACAAACAAACAAAAACAAAACATAAAACACATGAGGTTTCAAATAGACCACATGGCCATTCTAGCTAACTTGTTGTGCAGCATGTGGATCCCCGAAAGTAAAAAATAGAATTCCTTCAGACAAATTTATCAAAAGTCATGAGCACTTTTAGACCCACCAGGTGTTTTTGAGTCTCATACATTTGCCATACAAGTTATTTCTAAAGAGAAAAGTTTCAGAGGTATCCCAGAATTTGTATTATATTGTCCCCAAACATTTGATTTGAACTTTACTATATACACAGAACCCTATTATTTGCATTTATACCGTTAATAATGATGCTCATGATAATATCAACAATACAAACATATTGCAATACAAAAGAGGGCTAGATAAACAAAAATACCTGGAATGCTGTCAGCATCAAAAGTAGGCCTGTGTTCTAAAAATAAGTTGTTGTTTTTTTGTTTTTTACATATGGATTGTATTGTTTCTTTGTAAGATTAGTTTGTTTTATTTTTATGTAAATCTGCAAACACAGCTACAACACTTGTAAAATGACAGGTTGAATATTGGGATTGATAAATGTGTGTTGGTCAACACTGTAAATGTCATATAAAGTAATAAATCTTCATCAGCCTCAAAACCATGTGCAAACATCATTATTAGTTCATAAGCATGGATTTTATTTAACACAGCAAAACCCTTGATTTGGCTAATTTATTGACAGCTGAATTAACAGTTTTTCTCAGCTGCTTTGGTACATTTCTAAGATCAGAATTGAATTTTTCAAAACTACCTGTTCACATCATTGTGTCACTTGTGCAAATAAAAAAAAACAGTTTCTAATTTATTTGAACAAATTGCAAATGCTTTGGTACGTCCATGCAAATGACTATGTAAATTCTCTGCTGTTTCCTACATTTTCAATTGCTTATGTCATGTTGGTCAAAATGTAGTATAATGGGCCTCTGTTGAATTGTCTCACCCCCACAACGTTTTCACATGCAAAAAGGTTGAACAAGTTGTCATAATCAATCATATTTCTATACATTTTCATTAGAGTTTTTTCCTAAATCTGTCCTGTTCACATTTCTGTTTTTTTTTTTTTTTGTGCCATGCAGTGTTGTCTTTTCCTTTCTGTATAGCAATGGCATGGTTTTGTCAACTACAGTACAAGCAGTAAAAGCGTAAATGTGAATCTTGTCTAGTCTCTTGCAATCAAACTCGCACACATACACCTAGTGTGGAACCTACAATTTACAATGATTGTCATCAAAATTTTAGCCATAGTTTACATCAGAACATCCCTCCAGAGTACACTGTTATATTGACAACATGACTAAGCAATTTAACTGTCTTATCCAATACACAAGGACTTGTCATTCTGATGGCACTGACATGTTCATTGACACAGAGATTTACATTTGAGAGATGAACTGAGGATTTTGAGCAAGAGACTGCTAATCCATCATGTTTTGCTATTTGTTCGAATTGTTTTGAGAAATGCACTTACTGTTTTACAAATGTAGAGGATGATTTAAGAAATGTACCAAAGTGATTGAGAAAAACTGTAACAGCTAGCCTAGTTAATAAGTTAAAATGTAATTATGTAGCCTTTTAAATTCCATATAATTGTTTTCTTCAGGTTTTTTTTTCTGTTTCTGTTCTGTTTTCTTATTTGATGAATAGATCCATCCGTGTTGATTGCTTTCATCTGGACTGTAGGTTTTTGATATTTTATTCATTTATTTGTCCAATTGTAGGTCCCTGTTCTCCAAAACAACAACGGACTGGCATTGATTGGTCTGGTCACTATAGCATCCCATCTGGTCCATGAGGCCAAGAGAGCTGAAGCTGCTCAGGAGACAGCGCTGGAACAGAGAGCCGTGGTCCAGCAATGGATCAAACACAGAATAACACGACTACGACAACTGTTCTAAAGAAGAGGTCAAAGTTATATTGAAGGTAAGATGATGACTAAGGGTTAGACTAAATGGTTCCTGTATGTGTAATTTAAAAAAAGGGCCTGGTACACATGTTTTTCTGCAGATTTAATGTGAAAAGAACTGTGAGAAATATGTTTTAAATAATATTTACACTTAAAATGGTATTCCGCCTAAATTTCTGCACATACAAAGTGTGGAAAAACTTAAAGGGGTAGTTCACCCAAAAAATGAAAATGATGTCATTAATGACTCACCCTCATGTCGCCTCAAGCCAGTAAGATCTCCGTTCGTCTTCAGAACACAGTTTAAGATATTTTAGATTTCAGTCCAAGAGTATTCTGTCCCTCTGTTGAAAATGTATGTAAGTTATACTGTCCTTGTCCAGAAAGGAAATAAAGACATCATCAAAGTAGTCCATGTGACATCAGTGTGTTACTTAGAATGTTTTGAAGCATCTGAAAATAAATTTTGGTCCAAAATAAAACTACAACTTCATTCAGCATTGTATTGTCTTCCGGTTCTGTTGTCAATCCGCTTCAGTGACGCTGGTGACGTAAGACGCTACTGACGTGTGATCTGGTGCGCCGAGCTTTGTTTTACAGTCTGAGGAGACACACGCTGTAAACAAAACAATCTTCGCAAACATGTCTAAGGTAGGGGTGGGAATCTCTAGGCACCCAACGATTTGAATTATGATTCAGAGGGCTGCGATTTAGATGCTAAAGCGACTATCGATTATCTGAATCTTTTTTTTGTGTGTGTGTGTGTGTGACTATAAATACTTTGCTTTAAAAGTACAAATTAATGACCCATAAAGTACAATATATTTAATTAGCATTGCAGGAAAATAAATGTGTGCCTGAACTAGCAGCATACTTGTTGTAAATTAATAATAATAACAACGCCGGTACAGCCGAGTGTTTTTCATCCTCTGGCAGGAAACGTGTCATGGCTCATATTTGTCTTATTCCGAAAAGAATTATAAAAAATCCTTTTAAGGTTAAATAACAAGGTTCAGTACATGGACATGACATACAGTGAGTCTCAAACACCATTGTTTTCTCCTTCTTACTTAAATCTCGTTTTTGAAAAACACCCCTGAAAAACAGGCGAATCTCCACATAATACCGACTGTTACGCAACAGTCGGGATCATTAATATGTACGACCCCTAACATTTGCATATGCCAGCCCATGTTCAGTGACAGACGAGACGGAGCTGCGCAGCCGAAGCATGGGAGTTGATCAGTGTTCGGATGTACACATGAATACAAAAGTATATTTTAGTTCCTTCGTCCGAGCCTCTGAAGAAACAATGGATTAATTTTATTTTCTCTGGAAATTTTCAAACATTTCACCGACGACTGTTTCCTCAACTTGCCAAGAGCTGGCCTCGGATCGAGCTGATGTGTTGTTGTTCAAGTTCAGACAGGTAATCTTTCACTTTAAAATCGTTCAATACTGTTTTTGCATCAGTAAGTCAGGCCAGTGATTAAAAATCAACTTCACATCATTTCTTTTAGTAGGATGAATTTTTATTATTTATTTAAATTGTGAATTATATACAGAAAGAAAGTGATCAAAGAACAATCACAGCGCAAGTTTATCTGGACACTTGCCAAACTCGTTATGAATTCAATGACACACGTTACTCTGCACAACAAAGCTCTAACTGTATTTACATCATCGTGTCTGCTGCATTAGAGAGTAGAGAGACTGCATTGCAATGATAAGATCTTCATTCTCACGATTGACACACTCACTGTTCTTTGCTTGCTCAATGCTCATCACAGCAACACGTTGGGCCCTATTTTTAACGATCTGAAATGCAAGTGTCAAAGCGCAAGCGCAATTAACTTTCTGGGCGGATCCCGGCAGCTGTTGCTATTTCCCGGCGGGATGAATGCCTCTTGCGCCTGGCGCAGAATCTAAAGGGGTTGGTCTGGAGTAGCTTTCATTATTCATAGGTGTGGTTTGGGCGTAACGGAAATAGAACCAATTAGAGCGTCATGTAACATTCCCTTTAAGAGCATGATGAACGAGATGCGCTTGTTCCGTGGCACAATTCTACTTTAACGGCGCATTTACCAGCGCGCTTCAGCATTGGTTCACAGCCGAGTGAAGCGATGTTCTCGTCAGGGCCGTAAAAAAAGAGAAGGGGACACTGGGGATGGGACAAACCCACCCAAATTAGCTTCGGGTTAAATATGCATATAATAATTTGGGTAAATGTGTAAGCTTTATGCCTGTTTTCCCATCATCATGGACACAACAATGATTTCCCTCATGTTTATATATTTTTCCGTATAATAATGTATCATTTGCAAAAAGTAAAATGCATCTGTGTTGATGAGAGAATCATCTACAGTGTATCCGCGTTGTTCACACTCTGTATTATGGCCAAGCATGCACGCTTAAAATAGCATCTGAATATACGCGCAACGCGCCACTGACTTTAGACCAGGTTTTTTCTGGTCATTGGCGCAAATGTTTTCTGGAACTGCAAAATAGCACCAGGGATTGTTTGCGCGACACACGCCTCCTTTTTGCGCCAACCCGCCAGCAGCGCAAGTTAATTGTTAGTTACCGACGTGCGTCTGTGGAGGAAAAAAGCCCGCTTTGCGAGTGCAAAATAGGAATGATAAATGCGTCAGTGTATAAAGTCATTTGCGCCGGGTGCAGAGATAAGCCCTTTATGTGATGGGAATAGATAAATACTTCAAAAACATCTGCACAATTCATTAATCTTGATAGCTGTAATAGTAAAAACCTATAATAGCTGTAGTAAAATTATTCAAGAGAGTTTCACATGTAATACATAGCTATTTCAGATGCAAGCATGTCAGCCAATCACCGCAGAGGCCGGTTACACACAGCAGACAAGCCCCTTCAATCAGAGTGTTCAAAGCAGAGGCTAAAATCAGGCTAGGAAAAATGCCTTTTATTTCTAAATTATGACTATTTTTGATCTAAAAAACATACTAACACAAGGGCAACCCAGAGAAACATATAAAATAATAATAAAAAAATAAAAACCATTCAAGGGCACCTTTAACTTCATAGAAGCCAAAATATTTCCACACGTCAGCTTTTAACGAGGGTGTTCGGATTTGGCGCTCAGCCATCGCAGTCTCTGTTTATGTGCGCGCCACAGACAGTCCGACCACTGCACTTTGCGGCCTTCAGACTCGTATTTGCCCACTCCTAGTCTAAGGATATTGAACACAGAAAAAGACTTGCATTTTTTGCCCAGCCATATTTATTTGAAACGCAAATACACAGATGCACCAGATTACACGTCAGCAGCATTTTACGTCACCAGCATCACTGAAGCGGATTGTCAACAGAACCGGAAGGCAATTCAATGCTGATTAAAATTAAACTGTGTTCCGAAGATAAACTGAGGTTTTACGGGCTAACAAATTTTGCTGGACGATAAATGTCCAAGAAATTATTGCGATAAAAGATAATAATTGTTGTTTTGAGACCATTTTCATAAAAATAATGATAATGGCATAATAATGCAGGTACACCTTTCAAAGATCATTAAACCTTTATTTATAAAGACTATTTAACACTGAAAATGGAAAACATTTTAAGTATCCTCAATAAATGTACAAAATAACCAAAAACAAATAAATAAAATGGACGTAAACAAATCTCCGACCCTACCCTATGATAATGATTTGTTATTAAAGCATTTAACACAAAAACCACTGTTAATTCAACATAAAAGCAAGCAGGCCTAAACAGCTGACCGTTCATCGCAATCTCACACATCTCTGTTATTATCAATAAAGCTGACTGCACAATGAATCTTTCATAATATCCGCACTTTGTTTGTTATATTTTGAGGATTTGCCAGCATACAGAATTCAGCACTGAACAAAAAGTCTGTTTTGAGCAGTGAGGGGAGTCTATCTTAAATGCTTCTGATTGGCCATTGTGTTCAAGAAATCAAGACATATGTCTGTAATTGGCTACATCGCTCAATGCTGCAAACATGTTCTGAATAGAAACTCTGGCCTGTTAATAGTTTCTATTTTGTTTTTGTTGTTCTTGTTGCTTTTCAGCAACAGATGCATACAAATCTATTAATTTTTATATGTTTTATTCAGTAGATATTTCTGTGAATACCACAAATCGTTTTATTCTCCCGCAACCAGTCACACAGGCACTGGGATACTCCCGCCAGCGATGCTGACCCGAGCCGGGCTTAGTAGTCTGAATATAAACACTGATTATATAGCCTTACCCATAGTGAGTCAGGATAAGATCAAAACACGGTTTGGAAAATGCTTTCATGATGTACTCACTCAAAACATTTTGTACACAAAAAAAGTTTTTCAACTGCACTTTTAACAGTCACACGATATAGGCCTACTCGTTATTGAAGCAGATAGCTTTCAAAAGGTGATTAAGGTTACTTTGTTGGTTGCTACCATAGTCATCAGTGTTTATGCTCAGAACAATAAACTTTTATCTTAGTACTTCTGTGATCACTTGAATATTTGTAACACAAACATATTGATACTGTGTGGTTTAAAAGTCTGTGAAAGTAAAGCTGTCTCGTACATTCATTGACAACTAGAGATGCTCCGATCAGCATTTTACTTCAGATCCAAAAAATAAAATAATGTAAGCTACTGTAAGCCAATGCCATCCTTCATAAATAAGGCAGAGAAACATAAGGAGGCCAAGCAGAGTTACCAACCTATGTTAGATGAACTTGGGATGGGATGAGGTCACATTTAGGCCCAGGCTACTTGTAAAATGATCCTTTTTGAATATATTAAAGTTAAACAATTGGACAAAATCCTTCAGGTCTGAATCAGGCAGTGCCGCACAAGCCCATAAAAGTGAAGCCAAAACGTCTCGAATCGCCCCCTGTGACCGGTCCTCAGTATAGGTTATAAACCCCGCCTCCCCATGTCATTCAACGGGACGATGAGACCCCTAAACAATTTAAAATACACTTCACATATCCTTTTCCAAAGAAAGTTTCTGTCATTTACTGTAGTTATATCACGCTGATGTAATTTCAAGTGTATGTTTTTAAAAATACAGTTGTATTTAGTTCATTATTTTGATGCTATAAAAACAGTGCTGTGACATCATGATTGACAGCTGTGATTGACAGGTTCTCTGTGTGAAGAAGTCACAGCTGAAGCAACAGCTGACTTTTTTTCATAATGTTGACTATGTGGTAGTAGTTGTATTTACCTTATTTTAAACGATGGTACTGCCATCAGCGGACATCATTAGAGACTTAATGAAAGTGCAGGGCGTGTGCTTGCGAAAGATTCAGTGAGAGTGAGGCGCGGGCGGCCTTGATTTCGCGGCTTTACTTCCTGCTCACGACTGCGCATGACTGGTCCCGAAAACGCAAAGTGCGCAGACTCAGGTCCCAAGATGTCAGCGTCATACTCAGACATTGGTGGCTTCAGTTCTCTCTGATGGGAAAGAGCGGAGGTGCGTCGATCCATCTTTTTTTACAGTCTATGGTCTCAATCATAAAAGGGCAAGTTTCTCTTGATGACTATGCACATCTCCGCTTTTTTTTATGTTAGCCGGTTTCTGTTGTCATCAATAACGTTTGCAGCCATGCTAAATAGTCGCTCACTGATCCACACTCTGTATTGTGCCTGAATTAAGTGCAAGTGTGGCGAAGCGGCCTTTATGTGGCTGTCCACTTTGTGGCATTACAGGCTCTGCTAGATATTGGTTAATCTGCCTGGGGGATCATATCGTGGATCAAGGCAGGTTAGCATAGGAACCCTTTATTCTCCACAATGGTTAGAGGTTGTTCGTTGAGGCTAATTAATTCTATAATTCTAACGTGGTGTCTTTCCACCTTTTACTATCCCTGCTATATGGTTCATGTCGCTTAAAGGGGGGGTTACTGCTTTTTTTCTTTGCATGATTGTGTTTATGGGGTGCACATATAACATGTATCTGTGGTTTTTCTTTTTTTTAAAAGTCTTATTTTTCATAAATTTCACCTTTATTGTCAGCCGCGCTCTCCTCTGTCTCCTGAACGAGCGGTTGACTTCCTGAGTTCTATGAAAACACTCCCTCAGAATGACGTTTGTGGGCTCAGATTGGTTCGTTTGGGCCGGTGTGTTGTGATTGGCTAAACTGTCGCTCACGTTGTCCGGAAGGTTAACGCCCATTACCTTTACGGGAGACGCGAGCTCCAGTCCAGAAGTAAATATGTGTCGAGACTGCAGTATCAGTTTGAGGCAGAATCAGACCGAAGAAAGCCGCGATGAAGAAGTCAAACAGAACCTCAACACACACGGCTCTTAATAAAGGTTTCTGAATGATAATTTGCTACTTTTTTAACTTTATGCACGTTTGTTTTACATAATCATCTGACTGGCAACAATAGCAACTGGCTGGCTACTAATGTTAAACACAAACAGCTTTGGCATGTTTACGTTCTTGATATCAAATCGAATAATAATGTCATAAAACATATATACATGAAAAATACGTTTACAACATTAGTACTTATAGACAATTCAGGTCCATAATGTTTGTACGCGTTTGTCGTTGACACAAAATAGCATAACCAGTAGCCTATAAAGCCAGCGCGCTGGCATTTGAAAAATAAAACAAAAGGCTACATCTGGAATTATACATGCAAATACATTTAAAATGATGAAGTCTTAGCCTACTTACAGGTTGTGGCCCAACAACTGCTGCCTCTGGTTTTAAAGTTGGATCTGCTTCATGTTTAGTAACAGTTTCTTGTTGAATCTTTGAACTCGTGGAGATTCTGGAAGCTGTCTTCCGTAAAATGCGCAGCACAGAGAGCTAGATTACGATCGTCACTTTCAGGAACATAATCAAACATAAATTGTATCCATTGTTGTCGAAGTACAGCGTCCGTGGGAAGTTCGAACACAGAAGACCTGACAGCTGCGTGAACAACACACTCGACGAGGAGCTGCTGAAATATGGTCATGCCCTTTCCTGCATATTCCGGAGGGGAGGGGTTGATGCAAATGTGTGGGTTAAGTGACGTACCATAACCCAGCTGTAGTCCCAAATCGAGTTCGTTTTTGTAGGCAATTATACTTCCTGATTTTTAAAAGACGATATCTCTGCTTACACTGAACTTTCAGTGCTGCAACTTTGCAGATACTGTTCATGCACCAACAGCAACATTACACGCTATTTAAAATGAAAAAAGTTAAATCGCAGTAAACCCGCCCTTTACAGGTATCACTCACAGTCGCTGATTGAGGGGATGGGGTTGTTGGCTTTCAGCTGGTTTAGTTTCTCAATACTCGGCATATTCAGTTGTATGGCATGTTCGAAGATGGCTAATGAATTCAGCACGACATACATTGCAAATGGCTAATTTTACCTCTTTTGTCGCTTTTAAAAAACTTTCAGATGGGAGAAGGAGAACTCATGTTGCCACTGGCAAACTCCGCTCTGCTATTGTGTGCCTGTAGGTGGAAAAAAGTAGGTGCGAGTAATTTACGTAGCACCGTGATCTGCTTTCTTGATTGGCTCTTTTGAGTTTCGCCGATCAAGTTACTTTTAGCCAATATCGGCTGATCAATCAGTGCATCACTATTCACAACAGCTCTCTCTGGGTTAGCGCAGCAGAAACAGATTTAAATGTTCTGGTGATTTATTTATTTTATTATTTTTTTTTTAAGTTTTTGTCATTTGCGTGGGTTTAGAATCAGTTGATCAAGATTTTTTTTTTTTTAAGATTAATCATAAAAATAATCTATCAGTACACTTCTCTCTGCATTGATATCTGACACAGAACCTGTTTCAAAAAACAGAATTTCGCACAGTTACGGTATTTAAAAAAAAAAAACACTAACGGTTCTGGATAAGCAGATCTCTCTATTCCCAACCCTACAAACGAATGGTTTGCAATCCGCTGTCTCCTCAAAAGAGTCTGTTTGCAGATAGCAGGATAATGATGACACCAGATTATATGACTCATTACATGTAACTTGAAGATATTTCAAGCCTTTATTTGCTATAATGTTGATGATTATGGCTTAGAGCTCTGAAAACCTTTTCACAACAGTCTATTTTTGAATTTGGGTTTCATAAGCTGTAAGCCACAATCATTAATTATAAAAATAAAGGCTAAAGCTACCACAATATTATATACATGAGTCTAGTAACTCAGTAATGAGTACTATATAATCTATTAGTTGCATGTTTTAAAGTTGAATTACTGAAATAAATTAACTTTTTCACAGTTATTTCTAAATTTTTCGAAGTTTCACCTGTATATTGACATGCGTTCTGTTTTCTGTACAATTCTGTGTACGTTTGTGATGACGCAAGATATATGCAAATGCACCAGGGTTCGACAGAACAAACCAGACCAACACTGCGGGGGAACCGGGAACAATCACTTTCTGACTCTGGACAGCAGCAAACAAGCAAAGCAGTGTAAATGCCCCCTTAAACATATAAAAAATATTAAAGCACCATCCTCTCATTTATTCCAAAGTGTAGAGAATGAAGAAAATGCCAGTCCAAGCTCAGCATCTATGTGGTCACAATGGTTTCTCAATAACATCTGCACTGCAGTCTGTCAGATGGGCTTTAATTGACACGCCGAGGGTAGCAGGGGTCACATGCTGTCCTGCGATCAGTTCAGAAGGGATTAAAGGTATAAAACGTCTGTCGGTGGACAGTGAGAGGCAGTCTCGATTAACACAAGCACTCAGCGGGATGGACGCTCTCGGCGGTAGCTGTCAGTGTGTGGCACAGTGCTGTCCGAGCATGGGGTCTAGAGTTAGAGGCGCTGCTGATCGCTGGTTAATAGTGGCAGTTTAAACAGTAATGAAGGGCTGATGTAATGCCCATGGCATGCCACTGTCTGACCCAACTCACAGCACTCTTTAAGGCAGGATCACAACACTTCAAAGCAGGAGAAACAGGAGTCCTGCAGCCTACAGGAATATACACTAGAGTAGCAACAATACTCAAGGGAGAGTTTTACAATGACCAGGATAAAGCTCATCCTTTGATGAGTGGATTTGAAGATAAGAAGAGGCGAAATGGACTGTAGAGAGACTTGTTTTCAGAGTAAATATGAAGGTTTTACATTAACATCGAAGCCACTGTCTTACTAAACTCTGCAGAAGAAGAAGCATTTGCTTTAGAGTATACTGTATTTTAAAAATACATTATGTAATCATCAGAAGGATATACAGCTGTTGTGTCGTAGTGATAATTTTTACCACTTATTCTTCGCATCCTCATCCTTTGGAAGTGTTTACAAAGAGAATTGCAGAGCATAAACCAGCGTCTTCTCGACAGCTACACAACATCAGCTAAAAGTGTTTGAGGGCCAAAGTCGGACGATATTCACGCGCAGTCAATGAAGACCAGAGGTGGGCATTAGGCAAATGTGTTACCCAGTAACATTTAGCTATAACAAATTACTGACCACTCGTTTAGGCAGTTCAGAGTCAATTCTTCTTTTAAAGAGAGAGGCAATAACTTTTGGCTTAAAAAACTTTGCAGAAAGTTTACATTCAAAGACAGCTACATTACACATTGCATGAAAGGTAATATTGAAAAAAGCATAATAGGGGCACCCGGGCACCAAATAAGATCTAATGCCTGGATCATATAGAGTGTTACTTATGCGTTTTATTTCTGAAACTGTTTACGTTTACTTGAGACTAGGGGTGTAACGGTACATGTATTTGTGTTGAACCGTTTCAGTTCGAGGCTTCACGGTTCGGTACGCATACAAACCAAACGGTTGCTTGGACCATTTTTCCTGCCGGCAAAATTCATGCTGGCGCAAGCCAACACAACGTTGCACAGCATCAAATGGCAAATGTAATAAAAGCAGAACGAAACTGCGCTACTCATTATGTGTTTCACGGATCGTTTATCAGTTCGGACCAGCAACATCTGTGCAGCGTGAGCCGATCTCGATCAAGCAACACTATTACCACACCGCGCTAAGAGATCTGGTAAAGAAAACATTTGAATTGAAAATGAGGTAATAACATCGCTGCGAGATCTAGTGAGATACATTCACATTTCTCTGTTAATAACCGTAGATCTCTATTAGATCAAACAACGCTGTCATGGAAACCAGGATAAACATTGTGCTGTGAATGAACTAGTAATACTTTACGTCCACAGACCAGCAACATTCACCATGGGTTTAATATAGCATCACTAACTGGAACCAGTTTGGCTGGAATGGTGAAATGCTTTCAAGTACTTTACACATCTTTTTCCAGCAGTTCAAAATTCAAATATTATATAAATAAATATATATTTAAATGTTTGTTTTTTTATGTGATGACCACAACATTATTTGTTCATCCTTCAAAGATGACCCCCATTTATAAACCTGAAAGTTTCAAGATCTACGGAAGACTCACACTTATTTAAAAATATGTTTTCTTTAAACAAATAGGAAATTTCTCTGGCATTTCTTTCTTTTTGCTGTATCGAAAACATACCGAACCATGACTTGAAAACCGAGGTACGTACCGAATCGTGATTTTTGTGTATACCGTTACACCCCCTACTTGAGACATATCTGAATCTATAATACTCACCCCATTTTGATATAATTTTGTCAAGTACAAAAAGACGGGCTATCTGGCAGTCCTTATTGTAGAGCCTTTAGCCCCTTTGACACAGCACATTGATCCCGGGAAATGCCATAACGCCTTCTGTGTGAACGCAAACCCGGGATGATGCCGGCATCGAGTGCCGGGTTGGGGACCTAACATTGCCAGGTCAGTGCCGGAATGCACGCTGTGTGAACAAAAGCCAGGACCAATGCAGTAAGGGGTGTGTCATAGTGATGACGCTCGTGCCAGAAAGAAGAAAGTTTGTGTTCGTCATCAACAAAGAAAGGGACGGAACAAATGTCTGCAGAACTGGAACGGAGCAGAGACCAGGAGCTCCCTCTCTATCACGCGCTGAACCTGAGATCGTTCACCAGCTTTTGTGGAGACATGTACATGTTTTCGACACGTACGCGTTACACGTCTCATCCTGACGTCATGTGTCTTCCGGGCATCTTTACGGGTTGCGTGTGAACGCACTCACAGATCCCGGCAAATCACTGGCAGTGTGAATGAACCGAAATCAAACAATCCCAAGGGACAAATGCAAGATCACATTATCTGTGTTTTTTCTGGAATCTCTGTGTGAAAGGGGTTTTTGTTGGGATTGTTGGGTGATTTCACACTTTAGACCCTTAAACTTGACCAGAAGGTCAAAAAGAAACAACAAGGGAAAAAGAACCCTGTTATCTTTACATTCACACTGTCCCTGTCCCTGAAGAGGACTCAGGTGGAAGAAAAGTCCACAGACCACCTCGTGAGATCAGGGCCGTTGCTATTAAATTCAGGGCCCCTTGAGAAAAACATTGATGTGGGCCTCTACTCAAGTATCATATAGGGTATAGATATTGGCATGTAGGCCACATTGTTGTGCCATGTAACCTAATAGGGACTTCTACAAAATAACAACTGATAAATGTTGTGTGTGTATATATATATATATATATATATATATATATATATATATATATATATTATAATATAAATATGCAAGTGCAACCATGCACTGCACTCTCCATGAGGGAATATCAGCAAAGGATTTATTGATATCTAGCCCTTGCATCATCTTTACAACTAGATATATTTATGGAGATGAGAAATGAAAACCCGCCCTGTACCAGCTATCAACAGCTGTTCGGATCAAGAGCTTTTGATGTTGTTATGTAAAGGCCGAAGCTTGCTTGTTATTTATTTATGTATTTTTATTTATTTATTTGGTCACTATGACCTGGCGAACCTGGAAATAACATGACGGCCCCTAAATGGTTGGGTTACAGGGGTTCCAGACTGCGACAAAGTCTTTGCATATGCGGACCATTTTTTCGAGAATGTGCGAGTTAAAATTTTATGTGGTCGCATATGTGCGAGTGGACGCTCGCGCGAACAGAGCGCCGGTGTATCAGCTGCTGCAGTGCCATAACTTATGTTCAAAATGAGCGAGTAGGCTAGTATCATGGATCCATTTTCCAAACCGTGTTTTTGACTTATCCTGAATCACAACAGTACGCCTATAATCAGTGTTATATTCGGACTGTTTTCTGCCGGGATTACGACTGGAATGCGAGTTGCCAGATTCCTGCGTGACTTCGCCAGTGAGACATTAATGGAGAGAGGTAGCTACTGGGCTAAAGTGTTTTCGCCGCGGACACGTGCCAGTTTACTTATTGGACGAACGTCAGCGTCACACGCATTGCACACTGATAGTGGACACGTGCCAATTACGAAACTCACGAATTAAGGCATATAAAAATGAAAATGTCTCACGAAAACTAAGCATGCCCCTTCCTACGTCTTTTCAGGGTTTAGATTAGTGAGTGCTGTCGGACTGAGGAGAAAGGAAATTATTATAAAATGCAGAAGGTAAGAGTGTGAGATTTTTGTTACAACTATAAACTTTGATAATGACAAGTACTATTATTAGCTTACTATAATAATGTAATCTTTAAAAATGTAATGCATACATTTGAATGTTTGATGATTTTTAAAAGATAGAGATGATGCTGATAGAAAGATGAAAATAGACAGACAGATTATGGATGGATGGATGGATGGATGGATGGATGGATGGATGGATGGATAGATGGATGGATAGATGGATAGATAGCTCTCTGTCTAAAAAAGGTGCGACAAAATCATATGCTGGTGCGAACCAACTGAGAAAGTTGGTTCACCAGGTGCAACCAGTGGAAAACTCATCTGGAGCCCTGGTCACCACAAATGATGGTTATGTCATGATTTACTCACCATCATGTCATTTCAAAGGTAAACTCAACCATGCTTGCTTTTTTAAAAATATATTCATTAAAAGTATGTCCTCCGAGTTTATTAATGACACGAAGGTGAGTAAATGATGAAAGAAGTATCCAAAAGTGGAATATTTTTTTTGCACCAGACAATACAAACCATAGTCAACACTAGTTTTAATACAAGCATATCACTTTGTACAATTATAGCAGTACTTTCAATGTTCAAGCTTCATTCCAGAGAGAACATATAAACCCCTAGGCCAACGTCTCAGTAACTTCGAACACAAAATTCCAGCGTAACACAGATGTGTCTGTAGCTGCCCATCGACTCTTTCTTGAACAGAGCAACTGTGAGTTTTCAATGCTAAAACTTTACAAAGCCTGAATACTACAGCGGGGCATAGTGTGTGTGTGTATAGGTCTCAGGGGACAGTAAGAGCATCTTCAGCACTTGTGCACAATACAGCACATCGTCTTGAGGGCTAATGGAGGCAGTGAACGGTGTTCAGATGAGCCACTCTTACACACACTCAGATAAAGCACACACACTTCAATCAGACAAACTCCGTCAATCAAGAAACCCTTAAAACTACAATATATATTACAATTTCTTCTACCTTCACTTGAAGTGTTTGAATGCCATAGCCTTAAGATGGTCATCCTCAGTCTATCTGGATTTTTTAATGCAGATGGTTCCAAGTTTTAAAGTAGATCAGATGACTCACTTTTAAACCCCTCAAAGCAATAAGCAGTGCACAGGTTGTGCATAGGTTTTACCACAGAAATTGGTGTTCTTAAAGGGTTAGTTCACCCAAAATGAAAATTATGTTAATGACTTACACCCTCATGTCGTTCCAAGCCCGTAAGACCTCCATTCATCTTCAGAACACAGTTTTAAGATATTTACATTTAGTCTGAGAAAGGTTCTGTCCCTCCATTGAATGAAAATGAATGTACGGTATACTGTCCTTGTCTAGAAAGAAAATAAAGACATCATCAGAAGTAGTCCATGTGAAATCAGTGGGTTAGTTAGAATGTTTTGAAGCATCGAAAATACATTTTGGTTCCAAAAATAACAAAAACCATTGCTTTTATATGTTAGTGATCCTAATATACTATTTGTGAACCAATTTTTAATGCGTTAGTGTATCGTATAATGTGTTTTGTTTAAAGCAAGCTTTGAGACCGTCAGTGTTAAATGCATCTCACGTTTTATTCCTGTTCTTATGCATGATGGTCAGAAGCGCTCCAATCATTTTGGCAGCACAGCAGGCCCAGAGTCACCTCATTTTATACTTCCCTTGCAGGAACTTAACCAATACCTGGAGGATAAAGTTTACCTGGCTGGGAACATCTTCACCCTGGCAGACATCCTCATGTATTACGGCATTCACCACATTGTTGTAAGTCCCTTAGCGGTGAACTTCAGTCGTTTGAGAGAAGTGATGCAGAGTTCCAATTAAAACAGTAAGACGCTTCAAGCACAGGAGAAACCTGACACGGCAAAAAGATGAGACGCATAGTGCTGTCATTTCCCAGGACAGCAGCCAAGGAAGTTTAAGGAGCCTGAAGGAGCCCATTGAGACAGGAAGAGAGGGATGAAATGAGAATTAGAGAGTAGAATATCACATCTTCACATGTCAGTGCTTATAATTGACTGACTAATGACTGACAGAGAGTTGTCATTACCCAGAAGGCAATGACACTAAGTTTAAGTGTGTCACTAAGTTTAGACTGCCTGGAGATAAAGTCAGTTAGACGTAGTGTGTCTAAAAAATTTTATAAACCACTTTGTAGATTTAATGCTTTACTGTTGTAAAACATTGAACAACAAAGGAACTTGTTGTCATGTCAAATTGAATACAAATGCATGCAAAAAATTTGTTTGAAATTTTTATTTTCAGGGTTCTTTGGTGAATAGAAAGTTCAAAAGAACAGATTAAAAAAATCTATACTAGGATGAATTAAATTGATAATTACGAAATATTACATTTCAAATAAATGCTGTTCTTTTGAACTTTCTATCCATCAAAGAATCATGAACAAAAATTGTACATAACTGTTTTTAACATTGATATTTAACAATATTATTGATCTGCCTGTATTGACACTAGTGTTGCACGGTGCACCGATACTTTAAAAGTATCGCGATACTCGGAAATTAAAAACCTCACGATACCTACATTTATTAGTATTGATACTTTTATGAATGACCGCGTTCCATATTTGTAAGAGCGTTCCATGCACGCTTCCAGTCTCTCCCTATGAACGTCTATGTTTCTCCTCACGCACGCAGCAAAGAAGCTGCAGCTGTCATGAGACAACAACCGCGAGACGGCTGCATGCGTGAGCACACGTGATACAGTGGCCGCCTGTCAGTAAGCGGAGTGGCCAATACGGAGAGTCGATCTTTTCCCTGTGGAACGGTAGTGTTTCGAGGCCGCGAGGACGGTCTGATAGTTATACATTGCAAATTATTAGCACCACAATCCAGCGACCTGTACACAATAGTCTCTGCAACGGCGATAGTTTGAAGCGCGAGCCGCAAAAGACACTGTATCCATGCAGCTGATAGCAGCGAAAAAGAGCGCTCTGCTTGATTAAAAAAAAAACAACAACAGATTTTAGCACTAGATCTCTTATTTAATAGCGAGCTAAATGAATTATCTGCTAGTTAACTGGAGATGTTTCATTTATTTTTGTAGTAGGTGTACAACTTTCCCCCAACTTTCATAGATAGCATAAATAATTTGCAAGCTGCTAAAGTAAAGGATACAAAACATCAGCAAAATAATCTATCGGCTATATGATTATAATCAGAGCATGTGCATGTCAGTGATTTATTTATATTAGGTTATTACAGCATTAAAGAGCACATACCTATGTAAAGGAAGTGCATGTGAAACGCCTGAAGAAATACTTTAATTTTCAGGAAAAGTATCGAAAAAGTATCGAAATCGCAATACTTAAATTGGTATCGGTATTGAAACAATAATTTTGGTATTGTGACAACACTAATTGACACTATGGGTGTATTCTAATGGTGTCACGATTTTTATTTTAAATCGAAATCGATCGAAATTAATTAAAAATGGAATTGAATTGAATTAAAAATGGAATCGTCAATACTGCCACGCCCCCATGTCATGTCCGTTTGGCTTGCCAAGCGGGGGGAAAACATGCGTGTTAAAGTGCTGCGAGTCTATGGTCAACCTCCTCTAACTAAGCTACAGCCATTCAAAAGATAGCATTGACAGAACTTGAACTCCCTCCTCTTTGAAGTTTCAGGTGTGGAAGTTTTTTGAGTTATGTTGACAACGTTTGTGCTTCAAAAAGCAACAGTTTGCACTTTGCAGACATCCCAAGTCTCGCTGAAGTTCGGAGTCTCCCGCATGTTGATAGCGGCTCCCTGATGCACGCTAATTAGTTAAAATCTCCCGGAATCTAGAGTGAACGAGCAAGAGCGAGCGTGAATGGCGAGAAATGCTCCAAACCGTATTGTGCGCACGGCAGCGAGGGAGAGAGTGAGAGACCTGTGTGCCTCATGAAGCGCATGTAAGGGGGTCACTCACCAGGCGCACACATTCTATTCACGCGAGCTCAATTTTGAATCAACTCCTGGTAGAAGAGCTGCATAACTTGATTTATTAGAATTATTATTTTTTGATTTGAATCAATGTTGATTGAATAATAGTTGATGTTTGAACGTTAGTCAAGTAAAAGCTGATCACGGTTAAGTCTGTTATTTTGTTGTAACATTATCTGTTGTCTAGGCAACTGTGTCATATAATACAATAGTATTTATTTAGCTAGCGTTTAGCTAACCCGAGTGAAAACAGCACAGGGTGAAGCCATATATATTAACGACGATTTGAGACAAATAAATGTAAATTTAATATAAAACTATGTAAATGGCACTCTGTGGCGCAGCAGGGTTTTGAATATGGTCCTGAGCCGTAGCTGGGCACCGCAGGTGTGTGTACACTCGAATTTTAAAGACATGGCACTGCGCTTCTCGTCCGATGTGCAACCCCCTTAAGACAAAGAGCACCCTGATTGGCCGGTTTCATCATTAAAAACAAATAAATATAGAAATCGAGAATCGAATTCGAACCGTAACCTTAGAATCGAAAATGAAATCGAATCGAGGATTTGGAGAATCGTGACACCCCTAGTGTATTCACACCTGCCTTGTTTGGTTTGATTGAATCGAACTCTAGTTTGTTTCCCCCTTGGTGTGGACCTGTTGGGCAGGTGTGAATACAGCAATCGAACTCGGGTGTGGACCAAACAACCGAACCGAGACCCAGCTGAAGAGGTGGTCTCAGTACGTTTCCAAACGAACTCTGGTACTGTTCGTTTACGGTGTGAACATGAACCGAACCCAATTGCAAGAAAGCACTGCGCCTTTGAGTTAACAGACTTCCGTAGTCGAAGTTGCGTAACATAGCCCCTCTCTATGAATGAGAACTTTATACCTTATCCGTCTTCTGCGCAGTGCCACTGTCAGCGTGCCATGGTAGGCGCACATGAGAGTTTATCCACCGGAAGTGTCTTGCCAGACTGATCTCATGAAATGGCGTATGTATGACACGCCAATTCGTATTTCCATTTTTGGCGTGCTATCAACACGCATGATCGCTCTTCAGCACGTTTATGAACGCCGTTGACTTAACGTTACATTACTGTATATATAAATATAGGACCTACCCCAACCCAGTCCCTAAACCCAAGTCACTGGGTTTAATAGCATTTATGAGTCTTCCCCTACCATCCTAGGAAAAAAAATATCGCTCCCCAGATGTAGATATACATTTTGCTTCGTTTTGCTCAGACATTTAACGGCGTGTACATACACGCGGAGTCACTCAGACATTTAACGGCGTAGACATACACGTAGAAAGCTGAAAATGCGTATAGATAATACGCCACTTGACTTGAAAGTGGCATGTATGTTTACGCAAAAGTCATGATGCCATGCTTGCTGCACATCGTCGTCTTCTCAAAATCCAAATTACAACATCATATGTTACATTGTATCATATGATACTCATTAGTTTCTTTATATTGCGTTTGTATAGAAAAACACAAAATTAGTAGAAGAACAAATATTGCAGAACGAAATATCTCCAAGCTGAGCCTTTTTTGCACTTCCTGATTTCCCTTCTTAAAAATCCTTGTCCAATGAATGGACGAGCCTTAGCACATGTGTGTTTTCGTTTACAAATTTTGGTTCACTTACAAAAAGAGCAGTGTTAAAGCAAACCGTACCAAAAAAAAAAAAAAAAAAAAAACATTTTATTTGGTCCGAACCAAAGCAAGTGAACTATCGGACTTTCCTGGTGTGAATATACCCTAAAATACAAGAACTGAACTGAGCTGGACAATGACGTCACGGTTTACACCAGAGCGGTTATATATTTATGAATGAACTAAATTAATTTTAGAACTTTTTTCTTTTTTTTTTTTTTTTTTTCAAACAAAAATGAAGCATCACTGAACTTAAGCTGGACTGTGACACTTTATTCTGCAATCAAAACAATCTGTTTTGTAAAAAGCACTATATAAATTAATGTGACTTGACCTCAGTGAAGACTGGAGTGATGCTGTAAATTCAGATTTGATCAGGAATACATTTTAAATTATATTCACATAGAAAACAGATATTTTAAATTGTCACAATATTCAAGGATGTTATTTGTATATTTAATCAGAATAAATCCAGCCTTGTTAAGTAGAAGAGATAGTGTAATTGACACACATAATGTGCCATATTAAAGAGAGTGTATACTTAGGGAAGGTTTTTTTTTTAAATGTTATAGTTATATAAAAGCATTATTTATATAAAAGCCTGAATGTGTGTGTGTGTGTGTGTGTATATATATATATATAAACGACAAAGCATAATGGGGTGAAAGCTTTTTGTAGGCACTATATTGGATGTCTCTGTAGTGTTATACACATTAGTTTTACCTTTAATGTTCACCATCTCATGTTTGTCCTCACTTTTTCTTAGGTGGAATTGGCTATACTGGAGAAAGAGCATTATCTGAATGTCACCCGGTGGTTTGATCATATCCAGCACTATCCAGGCATACGACACCATTTGCCTCCTGTGGTGGTTCTGAGGAACAGAGTTTACCCGAGTGGTCACCACTGAAAATTTTGATAACTACTTGTGGGATGTCAAATAAGCAAGACCTTAAGGTCACCATATCAAAGCTCAACTAACACACAGAGCTGTCCCTTTGCATTTTACGTCACAATCCGACGATAACCCAAACAGCCAGGACAAGTAAAGCTGGTCTTTCTTTTGTTTTTGTGTTTTTTGCAAGCTGGTTCATGGCCACTAGTCATGTTTTTGTGAATGTGAATTGTAGTTAAATTTATGTTGATTGGAAGTAACTCAGCATGATCAATGAGAATAGTGACTGTGGTGTTAATGGTACAGCATTTAATTCTAATGATAACATGAATATTTAAATAATAAATACATTCATTACTTGCTTTTACGATAAGGTTGTCAGTAATTCGACTAAGATAATATTGAAAGAAATGTCCAACTCGTCCCTAATAGTTCTTTTGAACCCACCCATTTTCTTCCGCTGTTCATCTCGTTCTCGATAGTGTCAGCGCTGGTGTGGGCAGTAGTCTGGTGTTTGACAGGATGGCATGTTGTTGCTCTGGGGCAGCGGGCAGACTACCAGCTGTAGCCACACAGACAGCACTGGTGTAATCGGATTTTCATGTGCTTTTCACTCCATCCACAACCAGTGTGTCATTTTCCCCAAAATCCCCTTCTGCGGTGTCCATAGATTCTTTAGATATGTCAACTGCTTAATCCACTTCTGTGTTATATCACTGGCTGCATCAAAGGTTTTCAATGTTCAGAAATGTTTTTGAGTGTCACTGTGGAGACATAGAAGGTCTGCTTGAGCTTTCAATGCACAAAATAAAAGCATTTTGAAAAAAAGGGTTTAGGACAACAATGTTTTTTAGGTTGTTTTTTTTTTTTCAGTTCCAGGAGACTTGTTTCTGAGAACATTGCAGCTTCATTGATCATTAAACCGGTGACTCAAAACATCTTTTGGGAAACCAAGTGCTTCATACAATGTACAACATGTGGCCAATCTGATTTGGAGCTGCTCTGTCCGTAGCCTTTATGGTTGAAAATCCTCTTCTTATGAAAGGGAGATGTGTTTTTGCACGTTTACTTATCTGCTGTGCATATGCTGACAAAAAGATCTCTCTGTTCTTTTTATTATACTTCCTTTCCTGTAAGCCTTCTTTATGAAATGTCTGCTGTTCTCAAGCTCAAGTTTGTGTTCTTTAATGTCAACAGAATGTTGTCCTGTGCCAATAAATGAAAAAGGAAAAACAGAACTATGTGTCCTTTTTTATTTTTTAAAAAAATCTCCTTCTGGTTATATGACACAATCCATTTTTTTTTCAAAATTCAAAGAATTTTCATCTGACATTCAGTGTGTCCATAGAAGAACTGTGGCGGAACAAAGCAATGTGTGTTTGTGGAAGTGCAAACTGAAAAAGCGACAGAAATCTTGCAGTCATCAGAACAGGCCTTGTGACCAGATAATGGAGATATCCACAGTGGAGTCTCTGTTTGCCTGTTTATTTCTGTCTCCAGATTTAATTGGGCGGCTAATCTAAAAGAGGCTTTCCTCATCAAGATGAAATTTATCGCTTCTTTCACGTCTACAAAAGATGACCGAGCCACATGTAGCAGATGTTCCTGAATGGAGGTCTTTAAAGAGATTTCAACTGAAGTCTGAAGCCATTTTTTAGACATCGTTTTCAGGTGGCTAGAGGTCGTTATAGCTTTAGCTTTAAAGGGTTAGTTCACCCAAAAATGAAAATTAAGTCATTAATTACTCACCCCCATGCTGTACCAACCCCATAAGACCTTCATCTTCGTTCATCTTCGGAACACAAATAAAGATATTTTTGATTAAATCTGAGAGCTGGATCACTCCTCCATTGACTGCCTAAGGGACTGGCTCTTGACGGCCCATAAAGTCATTAAAGAAAATGTTTAAATATTCCATGTGCCTACAGAGGCTCAATTATAAGTTTATAAAGCGACGAGAATACTTTTGTGCGAAAAAAAACAACAACATAAATAACGACTTTATTCGACTATTCCATTACTTCCTTATGGGCGCATGCACGAGAACTGAGATGAGGACGTTCTTCTTCGACTAACGGCTTCTTGTTACCGGCTGATCACCGCTTAGAGTATTACCGCCACCTACCGTATAAGATGATGATCCATATATAAGGCACTCCGGAGTCCGTATTATAAGGCACACTGTCGTTTTTTGAGAAGATTAAAGGCTTTTAAGTGCACCTTATAGTGCGGAAAATACGGTAATTGAAAAGCGTAGGACACTCCAATTAAAGGGTTAGTTCACCCAAAAATGGAAATTAAGTCTTTAATTACTCACCCCCATGCTGTACCAACCCCGTAAGACCTTTGTTCGTCTTCGGAACACAAATGAAGATATTTTTGATTAAATTTGAGAGGTGGATCACTGCTACATAGGCTGCCTAGTGGATCAGAAACTTGACGAAGGGGCGTAATTTGCGGGTGGGACGAGTGTGACATGTCCCCACCACTTTTTGCCAGAGCTGATATTGTCCCTACCACTTTTGAAAAGCTCTCGCGGCACAGATAGCTAACAGTAGGAATGAAAAAAACATCTCCAACTGGCAGACCATTTATTTTGTTTGTTTGTAAAATAAAAGAAGCGATCTAGCCCTGAAATACGTTGTTTTTTAAATCAAGTGATCAAAGTGCTCCTTGCCGCAGCGATCGGTGGCGCGGTTACAGTGCATCTTGTGGCTCACGCACAGTGTTCACATGCATGCGTGCTTCGAATCCGTTTCGGAGACTATTTGTTCGTTCCGGTGCAGAGCATGTGAGCGGAGTGGAGCGGAGTGGAGCGTGAGCGAGCGAAGAGCGTGAGCAGGCGGATCTTGGACAGAGCGCAGAGTGCCATTTTAAAAGGACGGAGCGTCGCCATAAACTTGTGTTCTTGAAGGATATAAGGAAATATTAGGTCCTAATAAGGAAATATTAACACCTAATAAGGAAATATTCATTCCTGTAGATAAGGAAAGCAATTCATTTTCTATCTTTCTTTTTAAAAAAAAAAGTTTGACAACATAAGCTATTGTAATCCATGCAAAAGTTCAGTTCACGAATTTTGGACTAATAGTTCATTTAGCATACTTTTAAAACGTTGATGTAGCCTACAGTAGGCCTATAGCCTGTATATTTTTATTTATATAAATAGGGCCATTGATTTGTTTAATTTTACAGCATTTTTGTACAATTGTTATACGAACATTTTTATTTTAATTGTGCGCAAAAGTTTAGTTATCAAAATGTTGGCCTAATAGTTAATTTACTTTTATAATGTTTATGTAGGCCTATATTTTTTTTTTTTTAATTTTTGTTTATATACTTCAAGAGATTTCCACGACGCATGTGCGAGAATTGCAGTGGTGGAATGTAACGAAGTACAAATACTTTGTTACTTTACTTAAGTACATTTTTCACGTATCTTTACTTTACTTAAGTAGAATAAATAGTGCATACTTTTTACTTTTACTTCGTTACATTTTGCAGCAATTATTATACTTTCTACTCCACTACATTTCTACAACTTCTGTTACATTTTTGTTACATTTGTTCATGATTATATGAGTATTAGGTTGAATGAGTTAGAATGAATGTTTTATTAATCATTAGAAAATAGACATTAAGAGATAAATTGTTATGCAAGTACTTTTACTTTTAATACTTAAAGTACATTTAAAATCACGTACTTTTTACTTAAGTATGGTTGTCATTGTGTTACTTCGACTTTTACTAAAGTAAATATTTATCTGGTTATTTGTACTTTTACTTAAGTACTGAAATTCAGTACTTCCTCCACCACTGGAGAATTGCGATCTCCTTCAACTACTTCAGTTCTCGCGCATGCGTCGTGGAAATCTCTTGAACTCTCATCTCAGGCCTACTAGGAAGGAAAGGAGTAGTCGAATAAAGTCGTTATTTTTGTTTGTTTTTCGCACAAAAAGTATTCTCGTCCCTTGATAAACTTGTACTTGAGCCACTGTAGTCACATGGAATATTTAAACATTTTCTTCATTGACTTTCTGGGCCGTCAGAGTTTCGAATCCTTAGGCAGCCTATGTAGCAGTGATCCACCTCTCAAATTTAATCAAAAATATCTTCATTTGCGTTCCGAAGATGAACGAATGTCTACAGGGTTGGTACAGCATGGGGTGAGTAATTAATGACTTAATTTTCATTTTTTGGTGAACTAACCCTTTAATGCGGACCTTTGTCTTCTATGCAAAGTTAGAAGGGAATCCACTCCTCTTGGGCGGACTTCTTTTATTCCAGTTGCGTGTCTGCTCTTTCATTGAATTCTGGCAATTCATTCGCCTTGCATTTCTAATGAAGTCAAAGTTCAAGAGGTTTGAGGCATTAGCTTCCCCACTGCGATTTGGCTCACAGCATGCCACAAGGTCAACAAACCACCTATTGCTTTCCCAAAAGGCTCCAGAGACTTCAGAAAGAGCAAAGAGTAGCAACCCTAGGTGCACTAGGACACTTTGATTATGCCTTTCTTTTTGATGCAGAAGGATCTTCAGCGAAAAGACTTTAAGTAGCACATCAAGATAACGTCTAGTACTTCTTCAAAAGTTGAGTGTTGTAACAAGAATTCTACTCGAATGATCATTGACACAGCTACAGACCACAGTGAATAGATAGATACACATTGACTTTGCAAGGCTGCGCTCGCATTTTGTTTGCATCATGTCCCCTGAAGTGCCTTAAGTTTTCACCAACTGTTCATTATGTCTTGTTAACACGATAAAGAGCTGCATGCCATGAGAGATGTGAAGCTGGGAAAACAGAAGACCCTGATTGATTCAATGAAACTATCAGCTCTGCGTGGGGCGCATTAGCGCAAAGTAAGTGGTTGTGACAGCTCCCGTGTTATCTGCACCCAACAGGAAGTGACAGTTCTACCATGCACCAATAAAGCAGGCATCTGATTGTCTACTGCAATTACATGACTGAAGCAAAACAGGAAGAGGAAAAAGTTACAGTGGTGGTAACGCATCAACACAAAATTAATAGCTTTACTTTAGAATGGCAAGAAGCAAATTTAGGTGGAAATGCTCCACTTGAGGCAATCTAATTGTCAAAAACATTTGTGAGTCTGTAAATTAATATGTCTAAGAGGCAAAAGCATTTTACATATGCAGCTATGCAAATTATCGTGGAATGAGGTATTCTGAACTAAACACTAGGATCAAAGCCCTGTCACTCTTACTTAAATGTGCAATGCTCATTAAAGAGCAGAGTCTTTTATCTTGTGCTTTGCCTTTGTATTACACTCTTACCTATGTTCTGCAATAAGTTGACAGGATCGCAGGTGTGACTCTATGTACAGAGTCTTTAAAATGCTCCTTGTTCACTTCATCAATCACAGAAGGCGTCTGATTTAAAAGGTGCTAAAGTACATGTGTGTGACCCCAGGCACCGTGATGGCACCTTGACACTGACACGGATGACAGACTTTTCCAGAAATAGACTCTGCTGCACGGAACCCTGTCCCAGCTGCATGAAACACACTCCTGAGAGGGATATGTGGTCCTTGTGCACCATGTGTGCATTGAGACTCTCATTTAGGGGTTATGGATTTGGCTTGAGGGTACCAGAGGGGAGGGGGTTAAAGACATTAAATTGCCCTCCTGGATCTCGAGATTTTAGGGGCCAAGCATAGAAAGTCCATTGGTATTCATTATATCTGTAGGAGTCTGCATTATTGTTCTTTATTAAGGCAGACATAAAACAGCCTCTAGAACTGTATAACACCTTCTGTGAGATCAGGCACAAGTCTTGAGGAGAGACTAAGATTGCAAATTTGGGACCCTTCTAGGCATAAGGCAGTGGTTGTGGACCCAAGTCCTGGAGTACACTCACAACTGCACAGTTTAGATGTATCTCTAATCAAACACACCCGATTCAGTTCATTAGTAAATGGCGCTTATCCACTGCTGGTACGGCTCAGGTGCGAGTTCGGCACGGCATGCAGGGCCGGTTCTATCCCTTTGGTTGCCCTAGGCGAGATTGATTTTAGCGCCCCCCCATTTTTTATTATTGGTACATTTAAGCATTTTTTTTTTTTCAACTTATTTGTTGGCCAGTTGTGGTCTGTGCAATATCAAATATTTAAAATTCTAAAACTAAAATTGTGTATTATGTACAGTATGTATTGTTCTACTATAGTAATGATAATTTTTAAAATAATATATTGCATTTTATTGCTGTCTCCCACATTGTCCCACAGCAACATTACAATAGTGTAGATAAGTGTACAATGTTTTATAATAATAATTTATTCTACAGTGTCCAATCCATTTAATTAATTTAACATATTTAATATTGGGTGCATCCAAGTTGGGCCTATTTTAACTTTTTTTTTAACACAATAGTTACTTTCCCTGGTAATTAGTTACTTTTATAATGATTTAATTCAGTTACTAACTCTGTGAGAATTTGTGAGAAGTAACTAGTAACTGTAACTAATTATTTTTAAGTAACATGCCCAAAACTGATTATGAGCATTTATTAAACTAAACAAAAATGCTCATATAATCACTCCAAAACTTCAACAAGTTGAAGGATCTGTAATAAATTGTTCATACAAATGCTACAAATAAGGTTCAAGGATATTTCTATCATTCTACATAGTTGCATTGTTTTATCTGTGTAATGTAATGTAACTTGTTGTAGATAAATTACAATTATTACCTGGCTGCTACAACTAAGGGGGTTTTGGAGTCCCAAATGTTGTGCATTTTAATGTTTAATTCATTTTTAAAACAAATTTAAATGTTAAATTCATCAACCTGGTGCAATTCAGTGTGCAAATTGAACAAAGAAAAATTCAAACCTCTATTAGTTACAGTGTCTGTCTACATTACACTTCAACATAATAGGCTATATTGTAAAACAAATGCAATGAAAAATAAAAGAAACTTTCATATTTAGTTTTGTACAAATTTCTATATTTGCTATAGACTTGGAAGCAACTCAACACCTGCAATTAAGCAAAACAAAACGAATAGGCTGCCGATGTACGAGTTTTATGGGCCGTTAAGACAAAAAAATAAATAAATAAAAGGCTATGAGATGTCTCAGCCCAAAAAGCACGTCGGTCACCGGGAATCTCAAGTAGGCGACACCGTGAAGTAATGACTGAGATGAGAAAGGCTTAGCCTACCTACTGGACTTTCTTTTTATTTTGTTGCTTTCTCTGTGTTCGTCCCTGTGGACCAGAGGGTTTATACCGCTTCATTTCCGATCAACGCGACAGCAGCTGAGCACTTGCCCAACGTAACGCAACCCCCGGAAAAGATCGACAATAATCATCAATTCAATCTAATAATCAGTAATTAAGTTATTAAACGTGTGGCTGAGGGGCGCCTTAGGATGACAATGTTTAATAAACATTTTTTCTTTTCGCTTCTTATTCTAACTCTGTGATTTATTGATTAATGGGGAGTAGCAGAGAATGTGAAGTAGGTCAAGGGCGACGTTCAGAGCGCGCGCCCGCGGCGCCCCAACATATTTGGCGCCCTAGGCAACCGCCTAGTTCGCCTATAGCAAGTCGCCGGCCCTGGCGGCATGGTTCGGCTCGCTTCACTTTTCCACTGCGTGGTACGACTCGGCTCGACACGGCACAGTTCGCTTTAGCTCGGTTGCTTTTCCACTGCAGTTAATACCTCTTCAAATTGGGTGGGATTATAAACTTAATCGATAACAGCGGTGGCTGTTACTGGCTATTTAAATCTCAGCGGGTAGGCTTGCTACGGTAGTTGGTGTTACCGGTGTTCAGTCGCAACACCGGTTTCATGACATGCCCTTGAGCAGTCTCAAATGAACGTAGAGATTTGTGAGAAAATGGGATGTGTGTCAGATTGCGTCTCTGTCAGCAACGGCTGTCCGAATTCGCTCACTCGTTTTTACTTACTCTTTCTCATTCACTCCTTCAAGTGAACAGTATTAGTGGACTAATGTCAGGGAATAGGCCTAGTAAATGAGGGTTTTGGGGGCGATTTCGGATTCAGCCCATGTTCTCAAGCAGTGAAAAATAGATGACACTGACAACGCGTTGACAGACAGGACCGAGCAGGTAATATTTAATATGAAACAGTCTCAACTTTCAAATTTGGTCAGTCAAAGAAAATCAAACAATAAATAGGCCTACCGTTTTGTGACTCTTTAATGTGTTGTGACAGATTGCCTGATAAAGCCAAGTTTCACCGACATTAATCTACTCTCCTGGCTGCTTTCTGACTGATACTGTCAGATCACGTCTGTCAATCAAACTCAAGCAAAGGATGAATTGATGCTAATTTAAAAGTGAAAGTTTCGTTTTCAAACTAGCGCATATTCAGGGCACAATAACAAAACAGTTCTTTCCTGCAGTACGGCACCGTTATGTATGCCCGTGAAAACGTGTGCATTTTACGTTTGCCTTTAAATTAGCGATTTAAAAGCACCCGCCGGTGAGACACGGTATTACCGGGGTTGTCACACTGTCAATTAACCGGTGAGAAAATCTCCTCACCGTCACAACAATACTAGTGGGTTTGGTTTCTCGTGTCGATGTCCATTGGTTGCAAATACAATGACGCTGGTACTGACGATTCTGTCTGACCAATCAGTGATCTGCAGTGTTTCATGTCACATTTAGTTCCGGTACGATCGCTTGGAACCTCATCAGACCAGGTACCATTTAAAGCGAGCCGTACCGTACCATGCAGTGCAAAAGCTCCACAAGTGAGCCGTACTGAGCAGAGCCATACCGTACCATGCAGTGGAAAAGCGCCAAAGCGTGCATACCGAACCATGCAGTGGAAAAGCGCCAAAGCGTGACGTACCGAACCATGCAGTGGAAAAGCGCCAAAAGACTCCAAGACCTCAGTTGGTTATGTATAAAGAGAGACATAAAAAATGTGGAGTGTTAGTTGTACTGCAGGACCAGGGTTGGAAACCACTGCTTCAAGGCACTAAGGTCCTCTATACAGTATTGCATGCTCATAAACGCAAATTTGACAGCAATAATGGCAAATGCGGCTATATAATATCTATATATTTTTAGAGAAACTTGACCATTGTCATTTTGACCAAGTCTTAAGATTTTTGCCTTTTCAGTGCAAATTAGGAGCAATGCCAACTATGGGTAAAGAAAATGGTCTGTTGCTGCAAATCAGATCTGCTCGTAACCTTTGAATATACACTTGTACTTAAGCTGTTTTTTTTTTTGTTTGTTTGTATTGTACATTAATTTGTATTGAATTGTATTTTATATTATAATGTATGTTGTAATTGCCAGAACGCCTTCTGTGTGAATGCAAACACGATCTGCGATTGATACCGGCATCGATGCCGGGTTGGGGACCTAGTTACATTGCCGGAATCAGTCCTGGATCGTGCGCTGTGTGAACAAAAGCCAAGACCCATGCCGTAAGGGGTGTGTCAGAGTGATGACGCTCGTGCCATTGGGCGACTCTGTTGCTCTTAGGCCCCGTCCACACTACTGCGTTTTGACATTTGCAGACAAGAATAAATCAGGCTTCAGTATTTGGAGAAAATCAGAAAAAATTTGGAGTTTCACCATCAGCGATCAGAAATTCTCTGATGCAATGGTCATTCCCGCTATCTCTAACCAAGGTTACGTGAGTGAGATAACCGTACGCGTTTATCTACAAAGATCAAGATTGAATGTAGTACAACATCGTATATAAAAACATACCACTCTGAAATGTTTTGTGAAATCCGTCCTTGCAAAGTCTGTTGGTGAAATCTGTTCTGGATGTTCCTTTTATTTGTTAACATTCCTAGATCTGAATCAGGCTTTGATTGGTTTGAAGTTGATGCCATCCCTAATATTTACACCTGAGCAGATTATAACAATTACTTGCAGTTATTGTAATAGGCGTGACATTTCCCGAACACATGCAAAGTGGTGCCAATCACAACAACCTTGGCCACCTAAACAAAAACAGCACATTTCACATTTCGGAAGGATGGGCTTCATCAAAACTGGAACTACAGTGCGTTCAAGCCAGAATTATTTTATTTTTTTTTTACAATCAAGCAAGCATGAAAGCATATCCATATCCTATGGACCCCTTTAAAAATAAATACCTCTCTCCGAGTTGATATGCGAAAAAAAAAGATGCGTGGGATCACAAAATTATAAATTTGAACTCGGTCAACTTCACAGACTGGTTGCATCAAAAGTTGCATCCACTACCACAAATAGTTAGTCAGATTATTTTAATATAAATACGCTTTATATATTTTTTATTTTTTTCTCGAATATCCAAGGGAATCTCTACCGAGGGAGCCACGGACTTGTGAACAAAAACTCAGTGAAATTTCTGATCTCTAGAAATGAATCTTCTTCAAAATAAGCAATTTTGATTGAACTTTATTTTACAGTATGCAATTAGAGAGTACTAACAGTTTAGTTAAGAAAGTAATGAGAATATATATATATATATATATATATTAGTGCTGTGAAACGATTAAAATATTTAATCGCGATTAATCGCATTAATGTCATAGTTAACTCGCGATTAATCGCACATTTTTATCTATTCTTAATGTCTTTTGATTTCTTTTTGTTTCATTTTTTCTCATTTTAATGCTCTTATCAACATGGAAAAGTGGATTGGCTTGTTTAGTGCAAATGTTTTTTTATTATTATTATTATTGAAAATAACATTGGAATAGTGTTCAATTTCACTCTAACACATATAGCTTAAATAATCTCTCACACAATGCAACACTGTCCATCAATAAAAGGGTGAAAGAAATACTGACGAGGTCCTGATATTGACGAGGGGGTGGAGAATTTGCATCATCTGTGTTTGTGTGTGTGTTTGCTTGGCCATCATCAAGTGGTGTTTCAGGCTGGACGTGCTGCGATGATGATAGCTCAGTTCATAATGACAAAACATACAGATCGCTTTGGTCTTGTCAATGGGACAATTTGGCAACTTTTTAAAAGTAAACTTAACATTCAGAATCTCATTGGCATCCATTTCGGCGTCTCGCGCTCGTCATCCACTCAAAACATAACGTTACTATTTGGCCGGCTCGCAAGCTGAAACGAGTGTGTGCGGCACAAAACGTCCTCGCGCTGCGCTCTGAAACCCATTCATTTCAATTGCTTGCGCCGCGCGAGGACGTTTCGTTGCTTCTTCGACCAAAGCGCAAGCGGATCTAGCTGAGACCGGAAACAAAACATCAGGCACGCCGCACACACTCGTTTGGGCTTGCGAGCCGGCTTTGAGTGAATGACGAGCGCGGAGACGCTGAAATGGATCAGGACGCATGCCGCGTCCTGTTGCAAAAGTATGTGAAAAAACTACAAAGTTTGCTAGGACAAAAAGACCGTTAATCGCGCGATAAAAAAATTAACGCCGTTAAAATGGGTTTGCGTTAACGCCGTTAATAACGCGTTTAACTGACAGCTCTAATATATATATATATATATATATATGTATATATATATATATATATATATATATTGGGTATTTCACAATCTGCTCAGTTACTGGGATTTGCACGCTCAACCATTTCTAGGGTTTACAAAGAATGGTGTGTAAAGGGAAAAACATCCAGTATGTGGCAGTCCTGTGGGCAAAAATGCCTTGTTGATGCTAGAGGTCAGAGGACAATGGGCTGACTGATTCAAGCTGATAGAAGAGCAACTTTGACTGCAATAACCACTTGTTACAACCAAGGTATGCAGCAAAGCATTTGTGAAACCACAACTTTGAGGTGGATGGCCTTCAGCAGAAGTACCACTCATTTCCACTATAAATAGGAAAAAGAGGCTATAATTTGCAAGAGCTCACCAAAATTTGACAGTTGAAGACTGTTGCCTGGTCTGACAAGTCTTGATTTCTGAATTTGGCGTAAACAGAATGAGAAGATGGATCCATCATGCCTTGTTATCACTGTGCAGGCTGGTGGTGGCGGTGTAATGGTGTGGGGGATGTTTTCTTGGCAGACATTAGGCCCCTCAGTGCCAATTGGGCATCGTTTAAATGCCACGGCCTACCTGAGCATTGTTTCTGACCATGTCCATCCCTTTATGGCCACCATGTACCCATCCTCTGATGGCTACTTCCAGCAGGATAATGCACCACGTCACAAAGCTTGAATCATTACAAACTGGTTTCTTGAACAAGTTCACTGTACTAAAATGCCCCCCATAGTCATCAGATCTCAACCCAATAGAGCATATTTGGGATGTGGTGGAACGAGAGCTGCGTGCCTTGGATATGCATCCCACAAATCTCCATCAACTGCAAGATGCTATCCTATCAATATGGGCAAACATTTCTAAAGAATGCTTTCAGCACCTTGTTGAATCAATGCCACATATAATTAAGGCAGTTCTGAAGGCGAAAGGGGGTCAAACACACTATTAGTATGGTGTTCCTAATAATCCTTTAGGCAAGTGTATATGTATATTAAATCATATATAATACTGTAATGAGGTTAGATGCAGTGGGAAGAAGGAGGCAGGAACCGACAAACATTTAAACAGATAATAAAACAGAACATCAAATATAAAATAGTCCAGGCATGGTCGTCTCTTGTCCTTCGAAAGCATCATTAGCCAACTATGGTCCCACTCCCAAGTTCCGTCATTATCAGTATAGTTCAACAAGTCGATGTTTCCTAAAACCATCGTTCCAACGAACATTCACAAACAGCATCGCAAAGTTGTGTGTTTGGAACGACAGCTCTCAAACTGTGGTTAGAAGCATGGTTTCTAGATTGCTTGACATGTGGACTTAATAAATTCTGAACTTATAACAAATCAAGCAAGCTGACATTCAGAACAACCTGTCTTTTATTTAGAATACATACAAATGTCATTTACATCTTTGAGTTTGTCAAGAGATTCAAAGCACCGTTTTTGAAGAACGTGCTCTCTAAGAACTGAGAAAAATGAGAAAAAGTCCTCAGATACCATGTCTGGAATTTATATAAAAACATAGCATTAATTGAATCTCAACAGTTGCATTAAAATAAGTTATTACTCCACCACTGGCGACGTCATAAACCAACGTGGATGACCACTTTGCAACAATATGGTTTCGGGAAACAGTCGTGAATAGCTATATAGATGCATCATACTATGGTAGTAAAGCATTGAGTTACGTCATTGTACGGGACACACACCTCCTGGTCTTGAGCTAGTCTTGTTATTGAAGACTGTGTTGATTGGTCAGAGCGTGTGTTTGGCATATGTATGTTGAGAGAGCAGTCAGTGCCTGGGCCACAGCCTCATGCCTGCAGACAAGCACATAGCCAGTGAACAGTGAAGTCCGTGCAGCAGGGACACAGTCATGCAGGAGTAAAAGGTACATTTCTGGTTCAAAAGCATGTCCTGTCAAGGTTAATCCATTAGAGACAGCCGTCTGACTGCCAGCCGCTGATGTGGCTGCTGTATGCCCACAGAAAGAACCTTAAACATAGATGGGAAGATGTTCTGGGCAGCTCATTTTTTGTTCTGTTCCCATATTTCTATTCAATTTCACTGATCTGTATCATCAATTCGCTGAAATAAATAACTATTTCAAATAAAAAATCTATTGGACTAGCACTACATTGATCTGTCAATAATATAGTGTTTAATTCCTGTTTCATTCTATTTGAGAGGAAATGTATTTAGATTAATAAAGCATTTCATATTTTAAAATATAATAAAACAATTTAATGAAAATGTAATTTCAAATGTAATTTGTGGACATGTGTATCTATATATAAAAAGATATATAAATTGCCAGATAAATATTATGTATGTGTAATTAATTATTAAATATTCGTAAGTGAAATAAATGAAGCCTTTAGGTTAGGTAAATCAGTTTCACCACATTCATTAAGTTCAACTCATGTTTATTTGTTTATTTATGTTATTTATTTTGCCAATTTCTGCATTTTTGTGTTTATTACAGAAATATGACAAGAAAAAAAGTAAATCATGTCTTTGAGAAAAACTCTTAATTTCACTCCAGGTTTAAATAAATTAGTCAGGGTTAATTAAAACATGCATTATAATGAAGCACAAATTAAAAATTCACAACCGGTGTGACAAATATGCAGATTCGAACAGAAGATATGCTAATGAGATGTTATTTGAGTGTTTTCTGACCAGTGGCCATTCAGGAGGGTAGCTGAGGGCAATGCACTGCCCCTGACACATGAACCCAGATAAACAACTGCAGGCTGGACTCCAGTCTATCAGCCTTATGCCTCTGAGAGCTCTGAAGAGCTCATAAAAAGTATTCACTTTGTCATGCCGTTTCAGTTGGAATTACTTTTAGTATCACTTCTCACAGCAGCCCCGAGATATCCTATCAGAAGATATTAACACAGGAGGCCTTGCTAAAGTTCCCTGGCAAGACCTGTGGGGCAAAGGGGGCAACCAGAGGAGGTGGTGTGGAGTGGAGATCAGACACTCTCCTGTTTGTGAAGATAGCGAAAGAGAAAGGTGCAATTAAATTGTAAATCAAGCTCTGGTGTCGGGTCATCCTCTTTGATTTGATTTGTTCAGTTGCATTGAAATGATGCAAAATACCTGACAAGAAGGCAACCGGTTATTTGTGGCCACATTTTATTAAAGGGGTCCTATTATGCCCTTTTACAAAGTCTTGATTTTGTTTTTGGGGTGTACTATCTGCTTTCATGCTTGATATATATATATTAGTGCTGTCAAACGATTAAAGTATTTAATCGCGATTAATGACATTAATGTCATAGTTAACTCGCGATTAATCGCACATTTTTTATCTATTCTTAATGTCTTTTGATTTCTTTTTGTTACATTTTTTTCTCATTTTAATGCTCTTATCAACATGGAAAAGTGGATTGGCTTGTTTAGTGCAAATGTTTTTTTTTTAATTATTATTATTGAAAATAACATTGGAATAGTGTTCAATTTCACTCTAACATATATAGACCATTTCACAAGATGTAAACAACACTGGTCCAGAAACACTTCCTGTTTCAGTTTGTAACTGTTTTCTTTATTTCACATGTAAAGAAAACATCTTAAAGATGTTTGTTTAACTTTTTGATTCAATTTTAAATGTTCTGTTGGTTGTATTTTATCCCAGCTTTTATGTAGTGTTAAAAAAATGAAACAGGAAGTGCTTCTGGACCAGTGTTGTTTACATCTTGTGAAATGGTCTATAGCCAAAATAATCTCTCACACAATGTAACACTGTCCATCAATAAAAGGGTGAAAGAAATACTGACAGAGTCCTGATATTGACGAGGGGTGGAGAATTTGCATCATCTGTGTGTTGTGTGTGTGTGTTTGCTTGGCCATCATCAAGTGGTGTTTCAGGCTGGACGTGCTGCGATGATGTTCATAATGACAAAACATACAGATCGCTTTGGTCTTGTCAATGGGACAATTTGGCAACTTTTTAAAAGTAAACTTTACATTCAGAATCTCATTGGCATCCATTTCGGCGTTTCGCGCTCGTCATCCACTCAAAACATAACGTTACTATTTGGCCAGCTCGCAAGCTGAAACGAGTGTGTGCGGCACAAAACGGCCTCGCGCTGCGCTCCGAAGCCCATTCATTTCAATTGCTTGCGCCGCGCGAGGACGTTATCGTTGCTTCTTCGACCAAAGCGCAAGCGGATCTAGCTAGACCGGAAACAAAACAACAGGCACGCGCGCACACTCGTTTCGGCTTGCGAGCCCAGGCTTTGAGTGGATAACGAGCGCGAGACGCTGAAATGGATCAGGGCGCATGCCGCGTCCTGTTGCAAAAGTATGTGAAAAAACTACAAAGTTTGCTAGGACAAAAAGACCGTTAATCGCGCGATAAAAAAAATTAACGCCGTTAAAATGGGTTTGCGTTAACGCCGTTAATAACGCGTTTAACTGACAGCCCTAATATATATATATGTGTGTATATATATATATATATATATATATATATATATATATATATATATATATATATATATATATATATACACTGTAAAAAAATATTGTTGGTTTAACTTAAAAAAATAACTAACCTGGTTGCCTTAAAATTTTAAGTTGATTGAACTGGAAAAAGTGAGTTAATACAATGAAGGAGATTGATTTAATCATCAGAAACTCAAAATAATAAGTTATCTGAACTAAATAATTTATGTTGATCTGACAAAAGAAAAAATTGTGATAAGAATTCTTGAAAAAATTTTTTACAGTGTATGTAATATGTAATATATATATGTGTGTGTGTGTGTGTGTGTGTGTGTGTGTGTGTGTGTGTGTGTGTGTGTGTGTGTGTGTGTGTGTGTGTGTGTGTGTGTGTGTGTGTGTGTGTGTGTGTGTGTGTGTGTGTGTGTGTGTGTGTGTGTGTGTGTGTGTGTGTGTGTGTGTGTGTGTGTGTGTGTGTGTGTGTGTGTGTGTGTGTGTGTGTGTGTGTGTGTGTGTGTGTATTTTCATTATTTACTTTAAAATACATATTTTACATTATTACAGCACCTCTCTCTCTAGTCTGGCTCTGAACGCGCCAATTGTTCCTGTTTCGATGAACTCCATCCTTCCGATATACGGAATGTGCTCTGATTGGATAGTTGGCCCAGTGTGTTCTGATTGGCACCGGTTCAGCGTGTGTTTGGGAAATGTCACATCCCTTACCATAACAGCGAGTTTCATCTGCTCAAGTGTAAATATTAAGGATTGTGTCAATTTCAAACCAATTAAAGCCTGATTCAGACATAAGAATGTTAAGAGGATCATGCAGAACAGATTTCATGCACAGACTTTGCAAACACAGATTTCACAGGATGTTTCAGAGTGGCTTGTTTTTTGTTATTTTGTTGTGGAAATTTTCTTAGAAATTTAGATACAAAGTTATACACCATAATCATGATACTTAATAGAAAATGATGGTAGTATAAACAATAATCAATCTCAAAACCATTGGGCAGCGAACAGTGTTACAAAAGCGAGAGCTTACAGTAAATACTTTATCAACACTAATGTTGGTTTGCAGGCGAGCGGAGGCAAAGCTTTGCCCTTTGTCTACGTTGTAGCAACAACATAAAACTTGGTAAAAATTGGTAGCCTACTGTTAATAGAAAACACAACTCCAAATAATAAGAGATACCTACAAAGTGTGATCCACAAACAATAGACTGTCCTGACAAAGTGGGAACCGCTCTGTTTCTGTTTCACACTTTGTGCGCATTTTGACATAATTGTGTCTGTACTTCAATTCAAGCACAAAAAAACCAAAAATAACTCTGTGTGTGCACACAGAAAACTGCTCATACAACGACTGAATTCTGAAGTATGTTCTCTTGTGAATGCTTAAAATGGCAAGGCTTAAAGGTGGAATACCTAAGATTTTTGCATTAAAATATCCCAAAATCACAAGGCCAGTGTTATATATTTAGTTAAGATGATAACTTAAAATATTCCAAATGTTTCAAACAATGTTTAAATCGCGAGAAAATTTTGATTTTAACCAAGGAAACGGGGCGTGTGAGCAGAGGTGAGCTGGGAGTCGCCAGTCAATCGCGTCATATCCGTGTTACCTTGGTTTCCGCTCGTACTACGTGTAGTCCTGGACAAATGCGGAAGTTGTAGTTGAGCGTTAGCGTCTATCAAGCAACAAACGTCAGCTTGTTTCGCGCATTTGTTATGGAATGGTGCACAATTATTCTTTTCAATTATTCTCGGAATGTGAACTGTTGGCTGTAAAGGGGGTCGCACACTGGACGAGAAGAGTCGCGCCACGTCTAGGACAAAGTCCAGTATCGCACACCGGACGCGCACTTTCTCATCAGTATATGGCCAGCAATATTGTTATGTTTAATGACATGAAAGGAAGATAATGTCTGTTCTGTTATGATTGTACTGTACAATTAAATACAATCGTTGCTCAGTCTGCAGTCTGAAAATTTTACCTCAGAGCATCCGTTAACTGAATGAATTGAGAATCTCAACTGAAAAATCTAACATCAGCAATTGTCATTCAAGCAGCTGATTTCTGTAAATGAATGCAAAACTAAATGCATATTGGAGCATAGGGCGATTAGCAACGATTTGACTTCAAACCCTCTCCACCATAGCTTCGTCCAGTGACTTGTACAGTAACATCTGTGGTAACTAATTTACTTTTAAACCTGACTTTTCTTGCGGCTATTTCAGTTTAATGAAAAACAAGCATGTCATTAAACGCAACATTTATAGAAATCGAACTTTACCTCATCCATTACAACTAATTTTTGATTCCCGTCTGACTGATTTCATCCATGCACACGGTGGAGTTGAAAACAACAGTTCCCATCATTCCGCGTTTCTCCACGTCGTCATCAAGCAAAGCCATTGTTGTTTTGAATGTAGCGCCCTCTAGCGGCGTGCAATCTTAGGTATTGCAGCTTTAAAACACGTGTAACTGATAAAGTTTTGTGTCAATTCAGAGCTAGGATTGGGATCAGTAACAGTAATGCTGGCCGCAGGCCATAGGGCAGTCCTTATTGTCGAGCCCTGACAGGTGACTTTAAACCATAATACACCCATTAACATAGGTAATGCGTAAATGGACATTGTGTGAAGATGTGGAGAGTGTAAAAGGTGTCTCTTTGTATAATGCAGTGATATTCAAACAATTTAAGCGTGACATTAGTGTCCGAATGGTTCTTGGGGCGACAGTATGTTGCTCTTGACAATATAGAAGAAAAAAATATGTGAGAGAAATTAAAAAGATAACTCATTTGTCCTTTCTAATTGGCGTACATGACATTAGTTACATCTGATTTAAAAAACCCTAACAGTGCTTTGAGAAATGTGCAGCGCTGTAGGGTTCAGCAAGAGGAAGTGTTCACTTTCCACTCAGAGGAAGACCTGTGGGCCGTCTGGATCCATGACTGAGGATGCTTCATCCTGCTCAGCCCTTCAGTCATTCAGCTCAAGGGAATCATATTGTACGATGAGCCATCATCCGCTTGTTAGAGACTCCTTGTAGAGCTTCATTTTGTGGGCTATATTTAAGCGCACATGACAAACTGCTGATTCTTGGCCCTTTGAAAAACACATACGCTCGAGGCTGGCGTGAAATGGACATTTGCACCCGTCTGCAGGGTGTGAGGACGCGGGACAAAGCGGCTGTTATTGCGCTGCTGCGGCAATCTCTTGTTCTCCTCATCACTCTCCTTAACTCCCCTCATCATCGCCACAGTTATTACTGGGCTGCTCTCCTCAACGCTTTCCATTTCTGAGCCCAAAGTGTTTGAACTGGAAGCCCTGTGGCCCCTGAGGGCCTGTACTGCTCCATAATCAAAGATATTTGGGATGAGTTTGCTGTGGGTGGAAAGGTTATGGCTGTATTTTATGCCGTTAACTTGACACCCACAACAATGAAGCTACTGTCACCCACACTCAGCTTTGAGAACAGCCAAGATGTACATAACTACAATATTTCTGTTAACTGATTGATTTCACTTTGTGATTTTTATTTCTTTCATCTTTGTGACTGACCTACCAGGAATTCTTTGCCATAGTCACACTCACACATAAACATGTGACATTCTCTTTGGTGCTTGATAACATGACCCTTGACTTAATGTGGTATGTTATTATCTATAATACAATTATATATAATATCATTTCATGGAGTGTTTCTTGTTAAATAAACAGATGATTTGGATTTGAGATGTATGAAAGGACAAAGAGAGGTTGATATCTTACCTAAACTAGATCTGAAAACCTGTTTCACTCTTGTTTTTGTTGCAAGAGTTTTGATGGCAAAGAGTTTTAGAGCCTTTACTTCGCCATCCATTTCAACGCATGTTTAAAAAAGTTTCGCACTAAACAATTCTCAAGTTCACACTTCTTTTAGATATCCTTTGGTAATTCATAAAAATATTCATAAATATTTAACCTTAAATTGAAGTAAAATAATTTTTAAATAGACACAATTTATAAAAAATAGCATTAACATTTCTCAAAAACATTCCCCAAATTAATGGCACTCCTATAGTAATTATTGTAAGTAAAAATCTTCGAACAACTTAAGTATATTCCCATTGTGATACATTTTAAAATTCACATGTGCAATTAGGAACATAAGGGGAAACCCATAACTTTCTGTTTCTTATAGACTTTCCAAATTCCTACAGTCATCCATCACTATGGGAAATTCCCTAGAATACACAAATGATGTGTGACAAAATGTTGAGCTGCACAAATCAGGAACTCGTTATAATAAAACCACTTAATAACTGTGAAATGTTCATTACCACAAAGAATTTGCCAAACAACTAATGTGACCACACCTTTAAGCCTGTTTTGACTCCCTGCAGAGTGACAAAACTTTATTTTGATGGTCCCCTTTGAACACTCTGTTGACTATAGGTTACTTTGCAACTATATCAAATACATGTCCCAGTAGAATATAATTTCGCGTTTCCAACACAGGAACTTTCCAGAAAAAGGAATTTTGGGGTGGTACTCTGTGTGTTTACTCCTCAGGAACCAGGGTATAAGTGAAGTTCTGGGTAAAAATGTCCCCCCTCCAGAAAGTTCATACTGGCGAGGTAGTACTTTTTCAGAGTCCAGGAACTTTCGGGGTGGGACTTGTGCGCTGAACATGCTGATTGGTTCTCACCAATTGTTCTTTCTGCCCAATGGTGCACGCTTCGTCCCATCCATCTCACGGTCAATGTCCGCTGATAACAAACATCTACTTTTATGTCTAGCATTTCAAGCTTTCTGAATACGCTTTGGGTGCTCGATCTCTTTCTGCCGTTATGTTAATTACCTCGTTAGTAAACCATTTGCACACAAAAGCAGCACAGCTTGAGGCCCTGTTTACACGAAAGCGCTCGCGGGTGAAAACGTAAAAATATTTTTAGATGTGCCTTTCGTTTACACGGCGACAGCGTTTTGGGGCTTAAAAACTGAAAAAAGTGAAACCACCCTCCAGAGTGGAAATCTTTAAAACGCTCCACTGCCGCGTTCCCGTGTAAATGGTAAAAACGCAAAGGTCTGCTTGACAGTGAAGGTTGTACGCAGGCGCGCGGGCTTGATCTTGTTCTAGTCGCACTCTTGCAGTGCGTAGTGTGTAGTGCTGTAGTATTGCACTCTTAGTCGCCTTAAATTTTTAACCCAATGTTTGGGTTTGTCCATTTTTTACCAAAAGTTGGGTTAAAACAACCCAGCATTTTTAGAGTGGATGAAAAAAGTTCTTGGGACAAGTAGTTTCTGGTAATTGCAGTGGAAACGCGGCTTAAAGGAGAAACGCCGGTGAACAATGAACCTTTGGTCTAATAAAACATCGGTACCTAGTCGATCGTTCTCTGAGATTTGTTTTCATGATAATTGGATGTAAAGAGTTTTATCTCTAAAAACTTTTTAGTGTATAATGCTAGTAATGGGGACATTGACTAAGTAAATAGAAATCGCTAGTTTATACCACTAACAAGGAGCCATCTTAAAAATAGTCTCGATAAGTCTGATCCCGAATGCCGTTCATACAGTTCAGAAGTTCGCTGAACTTCATTCAGTCCAGCTCACTCAGCACGACGTTCGTGGTTTGACTTATCGAGACTTATTTTCTAAGATGGCTTCTGTCTGTATACATGAAGTGAACTGTCTTTATAACGTATCTTCTTATTAAACGGTCTGTACACTTACAAAGTTCTCAATGCTTCGTTTTGCATGTATGGACCCTCATTATGTTACTGTGTTAGTGTGGGGCTATTTTAAGCCTTGTTAGTGGGATAAACTTAGCAATTTCTTTTTACTTAGTCAGTGCCCCCAGTACTAGCATTATACGCTAAACAGTTTTTAGAGATAAAACTCTTTACATTCGATTATCATGAAAACAAATCTCAGAGAATGGTTGACTAGGTACCGATATTTATTAGACCAAAGGTTCATTGTTTGCCAGAGTTCTCCTTTAAGACTTCTAAAGCAGTGCTTTTGTAATAGATTTGAAATAATGTTACACTTAAGATCTCTCACATTTGGCAAAATCATGGCAACACATGGACTCAAGTGTCTTTTTTTAATCATTCTGTTTAAAGTCGGCATGAAACGGATGAATGAATGTTGGATGAATGCATTCACGGTTGTGAATGTTTTTTCTTTCCTACAGTGACGTATATAAGTAAAACAACTTACAGAACAAGTAATCATTTGGGACAGGTCTTGATTGGATTGAATGTCCGATTTTTTCCGAATGACAGAAAAAAAATGATATGCGCATAATTCCATATAAAATAGGAATTGTCAATTTTGATTTCATGGTGCTTTAAAGTCTTTTAGAGACATGCGGTATGGAAATGAGGTCACTAGCTATGTGTATTGAGCAGAATGAGGAAAGTGTGTTTCTCTCTAAACACAATTCCCAGGTGACTGCAGAGCAATGGGCAATGATTGTGAACCACCACAGGCTTTACATTTCAGAAGCATACATGTCTGTGCGCGCTCGCTCAAGCTGGTGTGAACGTTTGCCTTTCCATCTACTGAACGCGTATGTTGTGTTTTTCTGTTTCATTATGTCCTATATTTGAAATTTATAAGCAGAGGAGGTAACGACGAATTAGAAGCACTTTATAGTGGCCCCTGTTGAGTATGTGGGGACACATCGCTTCCGTCCTTCCAGATCTGTGAGTTAATTTGACAGCTCATGGGGTGTTGTGGAGTCTCCTCTGTGAGACAGGTACCCTAGGGCGAGCCAGCTGGATTGTGGATGCTTACAGATTTGGCTTCAGCTTCCTGCTGGGTGTCATCTGTCTGTGCGCTCTGTCGCTGCATGGCTAGTTTTTTTTTTTAACATCCTCCTGACATCATGTGGCTGAGCAGTTTGTGCCTGGCAGGGTTTGTCTTTCCAGGTCTGCCATCAAACTCAGCCAGCGAGGTCCTAATCCGGCACGGCACCGCTCCCAACGCGAGCACCCCTGGGCACCCCCGGCATCCAGTCCGGGAAACCGCGTGCCGCTGAAACTTCCACAAGCGTCAGAGGAGATCGCTGCACTCCTACACACGGCCGCTGAGGGGACGGAGAGGTGGCGGGGGGAGCCGCTGCCAGAGGACTTGTTTTGCTCACACACCGGAGAATGTCCCCACTTCCACCGTCGGCCTGTCACTTTGATTGTGCGCTCCTCACGGGATAAGCGCTTCCACAGGTTCGGGCATCTCTCCGCCTGTTGCCGGCAGTTTGACTCGGACACCGTCGCAAATCCGCGGGGGGATGTGACAGTGACAAGTCGGCGCACACTCGCGCGCACATCCGCATTCCCTCGCTCTCAAATGTGCCGTGAACGGTAATTGTGAAAGACACGGCGATTCCACCCAAAGAGCTTTACAGTTTAACATTGCCAGACGGGCCTGACAGGGTTGCTGGGGTTTCCAGAAAAGCACATGATGATAAGTGCATATGTTGATTCTCAGACTACAGGAGGGGTCCAGTGGACTCCGTTCAGGCCCCGAGAGAACACGCAGACTAACTCCCGACACCGGCCGTGACGGGCTGTTTTCCTCTCTGTGCTGCTGGACTCTCAGGGGGTAAAACGGTACCAGGATTGGTGACCTGCTCTTTTGCCCAGGGTTGGATCTGACTGGCAGAGCAAGAGAGTAGGGCAGGTTGGTCAGCCCCAGGATGAGAGCTCTCGCCAGGGCCGCAGGTCACGAGAGGTCCTCCACCTGTTTCACGCCATCACCCGCCTCCCGAGTCCCGCGGCCGCCTCTGCGGCAAGAAAGGAAGATAAAAGAGAGTGAGAGCGAGTAAACAAGAGAACGAGGGAGTGAGATAAAGCCATTCACTGTAAAATAATGATACCCATTGGGTAATGTGAGCTCCGTGGCCAGAGATGGCGAGGAGGGGAAAACGCGCATGTGTGTGTGTGTGTGTGCGTGTTCCAGCCGGCCCTGGTGGGTATGTTTTGTAAAGCTTGTCTCAGACCTCCTACTAAACACTTTCTGTTCTCTAACCGCTCCAGGAGTCAGGAGCTCTACAGAAACACAGAAGACCTGCACACTATTAAATTCCATTCTTTTGAATCCCAATCATATTTTTCAAAATGTGTCATGTTTACATGTTATATAATATTAAAGTCTGAGTTAATTAAACCTAAGGGCCAGTTTTTGAATGAACAAAACTTAAGGCAAGGCCAAATGATTTTCAGATTTTCAATTTTCTCAGACTAGTGGAAGGAAAACATCAAAAATGCACATTTAAGTGTTTATTTTATTACACTTTATATGTTTGAATCTGAAGATTTCAATTACAGCATGTCTTTTAAGGCCATTTTTCTCCTGCACCGAGTCAGAAATCTCCAGAACTTACACAGAACTTTCCAGTTTTATCTGGGGTTTTTATTATGGTACAGCTTCCTTTTACAGTCCAGTTACCAATGTAAATACTATGTACTTATTTTACAATTACTGGGTAATAACTAGTACTAACCCTGAACCTACCCCTAAACCTGTACTTACCTTTTATTAGCCAGTACTTTCTAGGTAGTACACTGTAAGTACTGTACTGTAAAAAGAAGCGAGTTTGTTAATATATATTAAAAAAAAGTTTGTTAATATATAAGTAACCTAATAATGGTTGACAGTATTTCCACATTTATAGAGTGATTTAAAAAAATGGAACAAGATTTTTTAAACTTGGCTTAATCCAATGATCAGAGGATACATTTCATTTGCAGTTTTTCTCAAAACTAAAGCCAATGTTGTCAAAACCAGTAAAACATCTACATTTTTCATAATTTAATGCAAATTACAGACATCATTTTGTCATAACACCACACACTAATTTCTCCGAATCCAAGCTTCAATCTTTCAAACATTAGCACAGGCATCTAAAGTAAAGCTGGGTTCTCAAATGCTCATGGCATGTTGTCAGATGGCGTCATTTTGAGCTCTGCTGGGTTTGTAATACACACAGCATAGGAAATACAATTTACATTGTTCACAAAACTATCATGACTTTGCTATGTGTAAAAAGGATCCTAAGATAAATAAATAAATAAACAGAGAAAACAAATAATGAGGACCCTGCCTGGAGAAAGGGTTGAGAAAGATCAAGATGAGATGATGTAAGAAGGGGAAACAGAGAGGAGGAGAATAGAGCCATGCACTCAAATGGACCATGTTACGATCTCTTACTGAAAGACACTGGACTGGATATGTGAAGGAATCTAAAATATAGTGGTTTGAATGTCAGCACTGAAAGGTGACGAGGTGGGTATGTCAGTACACTGGCTGAATAAATGCAATCTGGATTAAAGGGATAGTTCACTTTGAAAGATTTTTTTGGTACAGTATGTTTTAGCTTACCTGGAGGGCATCCAAGATGTAGGTGTCTTTGTTTCCGCAGTAGTTTCAATTTTAATATTTTTAGGTCAAACCGTTCTTGTCTTTCAGTCATATAATGCAGGTCTATGGTCACCACCTCAAAGAGCATGCACAGAGAAGTCCAAATTAAACATGATTTAATTACTTGTAAATGTAAGTACACATTGATGGCCTAAGACACGAAACGAGTGGTTCGTGTGAGAAAACGAAGAGGATTTATATATTTTTTCCTCTTGTAACCACAGCCACGTCCAAAGTGATCTGAGGGCGCAGGCGCTTCGGTCTGCGCAAGCATCGGAAAGCAGCGGAAGTGATCTCAACGTCTTGATGTATCGAAATCATCTTCCATTGCGATTTCCTGTATATTTAAATATGTTTAGATCTTCACATTGAAAGGTAACGCTTCTGAAACCTCTGTGTAAACAATGAGTGACATACACACGGGAGAGATCACTTCCAGCTCTTGTGCAGAAAGAAACGCCCGCGATATAAACTATATAAATCCTGTTCGTTTTCTCACACAAACCGCTTGTTTCAGTGTCTTAGGCCATCAATGTGTACTTACGTTTATGAGTCATCAATTCATGTTTAATTTTGACTTCTCTGTGCATGCTTTTTGAGGTGGTGACCATAGACCTGCATTATATGACTGACAGACAAGAACGGCTTGACCTAAAAATATCAAAATTGAAAATACTGCGGAAACAAAGACACATACATCTTGGATGACCTCGAGGTAAGCTAAAACATATCAAACATTGATTTCAAAGTGAACTATCCCTTTAAGTAATCAGAATCCAAAACGTACTAGATTATTATGTTTTAAAATATTCATATTTAGACTATTTACATTTTTATTGATTACATGGCTACTTTACATTCACAAAAATGGCAGTAGTAGCATTTTTTTTTTACTCTTTGTAATTTATTTTAAATTGCTGTACAAGATTGTCCTATTCCAATGTGAAAAACAATTCAAGTTAAAAGTAATTGTATGTAATTTGTGTCCAGTAATGAACTACAGTTTTTAATCTACCCAGCACTGTGTGTCAGTGTGTTACAGTCAAAGTCCCTGGTAAATGAAGAGCCAATATCACCACATCTGTGTTGCAATGTGCTGGGTCATATTTTTACCACACACAAACCACTATTACACAGTAACTATCCAAGCAATGGAAAAGGCCTGCACAGAGGCACATGTGTGCGTTACCGGAAAATAATCGCAGTACTGAAGCAGTTCAGACCGTTATTTGGATAAAAATTGAGTTAATCAAGAACACACGTTGACCCCAAAAGCAGAGAATATTGTCAAAATATATGGGGCAAGTTGTCACTAGGAACTTGCAATTAAACAGCCTATCAAACCAAAATAAAAAGTAAAATAATAATGAAGCATGACACAATGAATGTTAGATGGAGTTACATTTATATTTGTCTATCTAGCAAGTTGCAAGTTCATTGCATTCCCTAAACAAACCTATGACATTGCTTCTGCCATGCTCTACTGTTTGAGCTACAGGAATGACGTGAAACGTGAAATTTACTTTTGTGTGATTGGACTTGTGACTCAAAACCACATCACTATATTCTTGTGACAACTAGCCCCAGGGCCAATGTATGTAAGTTTGGGCTAATTTATAAAAATGTATGTATTTATCACTAACTGGAAAAGAGACCGAACAGATTTCTTTGATAAATATATACTGTAAATGCTGTGTTTTTTTTATCTATGTTTCAAAGAATCCTGGAAAAAAGTATCACAGTATAGGCCTACACATGCTGTTCAAAAGTTTGTGATTGGTAAGTAATATTATTGCAATATAAAATAATTGTTTTCTATTTGAATATATTTAAAAAATATATATATTTATTTCTGTTTTGACAGCATTTGTAACATTACATCTGCTCAATTTAAAGCATCCTTGCTGAATAAAATATTTATTTATTTCCGGTATTGCACAATGTTACCATTTTGTTTCAGATAAATGCGGTTCTTTTGAATTGTCTATTCATGAAAAAATCTTGAAAAAATGTGTACACAACTGTTTTCAACATTGATAATATTAAATATTTATTAAGCAGCAAATCTGCATATTAGAATTATTTCTGAACGATCATATGACTCTGAGGACTGTAGATTGTAGTCTGTGAGACGCCCAACTATACATTGATGACTACATATAATTGTGATGACTTTTCCTAATCAGGATTGATGATAAACAAGATTTTAAACTTGTCTATCCATCTAATACCCAACAATGAACCCATAAATGTTAACAATAGTGTCAATGGGACCCAAAACTTTAAGATTTGAATGTCTGTCTCTGCATTGTAAAAACACATATCCCCGTACTGTATGTGCGCTGATGCTGGTTTCATGAAGCTCAGCATTGCCTGCAATAGAGATGATGATGCTGCGAGACACATTCTCATTATAGCAATAATCTCTCACTCTCAACATACTGAACATACTATTTATAGTAATAAAAAAGCAGATGTCCAATGATCTTGTTTCTGTTAACTCTTCTCTTTTTTGCTCCTAAAGATGTAAATGTTCTTCTTCTTTAAGAAAACCCAACATTAATAAAATTGTGCTAAATAAGTTAATTCCTTGCTAAAAGGAAATCAAATTATAAAAATATGTTGATATGTACTGAAATAATTGTAAATAAATGGCAGTAAAAGAGTGTAAAGAGAGTGTATTGTATAGCAGGGACTGAATCAGTAATTATACATTTGAACACATGAAATACATATTATTCGAGGATTGTATGAATCTTCAGATGTACATAAGTAGGTAGAGATTATTCTTAATAAATATTTTTATTTAAATAGAAATATTTTAAACCAGATATCCCTATAAATGTTTATTACAATTATACAATAATCTGGATAAAGTAAAATGTTTAAATGAACTTAAATATGTGTTGGAGTGTTCACTTATTTTTCCTCACTTTTATCACATTTAACAAAAGTATGCCAGAAAATCGTAGCTAAGTAATACTTTGTCTCCATCTAGTGCCAATGTAAATAGTTTTTTGTTGTTGTTGTTTTTTAAGAAAAGCTCAAAAATAAATAATATATAAATATAAATAAACTGTGTTGCAAAATGTTGAAGAGTGAGATCAAATGTTGACTGTGACATGATAAAATTAATACAGGAACTTACTTGAATCGTTTGTCTGATTTCAATCTAGATCATAAAAGATCTTTTCTGTGAAATTTAATTATGGTGATATATAACAGGCATTCAATGCTGGGTAGTAACTCATTATTTGTTGCTTTTTTTTCATTGGACAGTTGCTTTTTTATTGATTACATGACTACTTTAGCCTTAATAAAATGGCAGTCAATTATTTAGAATTCATAGATAAATTCTCCCTAAAAAAGTGATATATATATATATATATATATATATATATATATATATATATATATATATATATATATATATATATATATATATATATATTATTGTTTTAAAAAGTCAAATTGTTTTAAAATTGTCTTAAAATTTTAAGTTAATTGAAACTCATAATATTATGTTATTTGAACCACATAAATCATCTAAGTTGATTTGAACAAAATAAAATATTATGTGATAACAAATCATGAAAATATTTTTTACAGTGCAATTTTTGTGAAGTTGCACACGCCCAATAGTCAGGTGACTATAATTACTTTATAATTACTTAGAATATTCGATAGACCCACTACATAAACAAATTTTGTTAGTTACTGTTTTATTTAGTTTGCTTTAATTTCAAAATGATTTTTAATATTTTTTTTTTTTTTTGCATTTCTCATCTTCTTATGTCGCTAACCACACTCAATGTATTTTTTAAACACATCCCATAATTAAAAAAAAAATCGGCCTCTACCAAATGATTGAGATGTCCCTTAATGGTAATAAATGGTACTGGAATTCTTATTTGCCATTATTTTTCATTGCCCATCATAATTTATGATCAAAACCTTTTCTATTCTTGACAAAACACATTGTCAGAAAGGTCTTAGTCTCAAGGTTCCATATTTTGTAACAGAAGTGATATTTGGACAGAAGTTTATTAATTTGTTACAGCAGAATGCATTCAATTAGATCCAGTGGAATGTATGTCATTTTTGGTATTACGCCTAAACAAAATCTTACGAGAACTTACATTTTTGTGATATCAACTAAAAATTTGGAACATAACTTGGTTAGATATATGGCTTTGATTTGATAGTAATTTTATATGAAAAAAATATTTAGTAAAATATATATTTTATTTAGAAATAATCTGCTGAGTGTTTTCTTTTAAACAAGACTAGGTCTTTATTCCAAAGCATACTTGAATTACAACCAAGTTTTAATAGTGCATTGTAATGTCCATTCTCAAAAAGGGGTGACAATTAACCATTATGTGCCAAATCAACCGCTTGGTTGAGCATGTTTTGAAAAATTATTAAAAAATATACTTAAGGTTTTTTTTTTCATAGCATCAATTAACATCATTTTGTAAAGTTAAGGCTCATACAGTGTAATATGTAAAAACAATTATGCTTAGCTTGCAAAATTTCACCAAAAACAGTTTACTTGGCTGAGATGATTTATTTGTTTCTGACATCCATGTTGTGACAAGTGCTGTTGATTGACATTGTGAAATCTAGTGGGTTTTTTTTTTTTTTTTTTTTGCAAAATATACCTCAACCAGATGATAGAGATGGCTCAATCAGTTTGAGTTAAGTTAGGTAGGCTACTCCTCTCAATAAAATATAGTGACTCAAAATGTGCTACTACAATTACTACTACAATTTTAATAATGTCATTATTAAAGACATAGTTGCAATGATAATATTCTAATTCTTTACTTTTTACATTTGATTTGCAGATTGAGTCTACTAATTCAGCGCTCACTTATATGGACACACAGCTGCTGAATTTCACAAACTACTGTCTCTAAAACAACTGAATAACACCAGCACCCAGGTGATCCATAAAAATGATACTGGGCTTAACCAGGATGGAATTTATGGCCGGGCTGCTACTGCAAAATCACTTCCGAAGCAGTAGCACAGAGACACAACTTGGAAAAAGTTGGAATATGTTCTGATGAATTATCCACACCGTGTTTTGTAAGAAAGCAGTCCAGACTGATTGATCACAGGCCAGTCTTGCAGGGAGAAATCAGATACTTCATCAGGGAACTGAAGGAAGTCTGCTTTTATTATTGTGTAACCTTTTATACCGATACTAAATTAATAAATAAAATGCTGTTCTAAAGTTTATGGCTGCATCAGAATTCCCATACTTTCGGAGTAGGCTAGGCCTATTAAATTCAGTGAACTTCACAACTTTTGTGCCTTCTGTCAAACCGTGTCTGTTGGCAACTGTTACGTAGGCCTACATTAACAAATGTTTAAAGGACATTCAGTCTCAGGTGTTAAAAGTCTGTCAGGTCGAGTTTTATCTCTTCAAACCGAAAGGCATTGTTCTATAAGACAAAAAAGCTAATCTGAATGAAATGATGCGGTGGCAAATAACTGAATGTCAATTATTCTTTACATTTTTAGACTTTATTTGAGAATACTTAGCATAAGAATAAAGCTATCTTATAAAAATTAAGAAGTTATTAATAATAAACCAGCATCACTGCAGACGCGCTGCAGAGGGCAGCAGAGATAATGAATCTTGGGAACCTCAGTGGTAGAAAAGTAGGAATATACAGAATAATCTAATTTAATTGCACAGTTGCTACTGGAATTAATTAATTAACTAATAATTCATGGTAGATTACATTTTTGACTAATATTAGATATTTATTTACTCACTTTCATGGTGTTACTGCTGTTGTTCCTGCTGTTGTTGTTGTTTTCCATAAAAGTGAATTGTTTGTCCTTGGATTAGCACTACAAAACAGGTTTAGCAGGAAAAAAAATCAAAAACTTTTAACAGAGCTGTTGCTGGCCGAGAAGTTTTTCTTTAACTTTGTCCTGTAGGTACTTTTGTTTAATAAAGCCACTTTTATTTTGAAGTTCACTTCAGGGCTTTTATTTTGCAGTTACTTCCTGTTATTATTTGCACGTGACTTTATGAAGTATGTAAACCCCACTTTTGCCTGTATCATTCTGTAAAGAAACATTTTAGTCATTTATATTCCCCAGACAGTCATCAGAGTTTGGGGATCTAAACAATTTGACAGAATTATAAATATCATCGTGTAAGGCTGTCAGATTAACGATGGAAAAGATAGTTAAGGGTGAGTTATGTTGTTGATAATGTGCAGTAACGTTACTACCCATTTTTGCCCATTATATTTGCAGCCAATATAGATAAATCGATCTGAGATTAAATTGTGTATTGATATTTACACTAGCAGCGACTGACTCAAAGTATAGTGAGCTTGCTCGTCACTAAACAATTACACTTAATTGAGCTAAATAATGACACTAAAATAAATTTATATAAATATGATGTTCAAAAATGCTGCTGACAGCAAATCAAAATGCTCAAAAACATATAGGAACAATTTTCCTTAGGTTTATTTATTTATTATATTAGTATATCCTTAATTAAAAAAATATATTTAGATTAGTTATATAATTCAAATATTAATCTTAATGCATAATTATCACACGTTTATCATTATGAAATCCAGTAATGTCTATCAATGCTATGAACTAGAAGTATTGTCATTTGTAAAGCATAAAAGACACATTTGTCATAGTAAAAAAAACGATTAGATATTTTAGATAAATATCTTAATTAGAGCTGTCAAAAGATTAATCACGATTAATCGCATCCAAAATAAAAGTTTTTGTTTACATAATATATGTGGGTGCATTGTGTATAATTATTTTATATATATAAATACACACACATGCTTGTATATATTTAAGACATATTTTCATTTATATACTGTTTATAGATTTATATGTAATTTATATTATATATAAATATATATATATTTTATATATAAATAATATTTTTTTCTTAAATATACATGCATGTGTGTGTATTTATATATATACAAATAGTTATACACAGTGCACCCACATATATTATGTAAACACAAACTTTTATTTTGGATGCGATTAATCGCGATTAATCTTTGGACAGCCCTAATCTTAATGCATAATTATAATGATCACACGTTTAATCATTATGAAATCCAGTGATGTCTATTAATGTTAGTTGCTAGAAGTATTGACATTTGTAAAGCATTAAAGACACATTTGTCATAGTAAAAAAAAAACTAGATATGTTAGATAAACTATCACCTAACATGAAACAATTTATTCAATGGTTGTAGTTTACATCAGATATCTTGTTTTTTTGTTACTCTTTTTCAGAAATTGTGATTTTTTATTTTGTTTGTTTCATTACAGATGTTGGTGATATTCAGTCCAGACTGATTGATCACAGGCCGGTCCTGCAAGGTGAAATCAGATACTTCATCAGGGAGTTTGAGGCAGGCCTGCTTTTATTACATTACATTTTAATACCTTTTATTTGAAACATAATGGTTGCAACCAAATGATCTGTGACGTACTGACAGCAAGCAAATCATGTTTGTGGTCCCTCAGGAGAAGCGTGCTTTCAGAGAATGCCGTCTACTTGAAAAGCTGAATAAGATGACGTCAGACACTAATGAGCATGATCTGCCGCAGTGCACTGAGAATATGCATGAGAAACTGTGTGACGCTCTCACACGACGTAAGTTTCGTTAGGTATAATAAAGAGTGTGATAGAAAAGGGCCACTGTGTTTGTGTAATAATCTACAGTGGTTGGACAATGAAACTAAAACACCTGTGGCCTGTTGCAGGAAGCTAGCTGAACAAAACCTACAAAGCTCTATATAAACGTTCTCTGTCAACTCAGGTTTGAGATTAACTTTGAACAGTCGTGCACCTGATGGTGTGACAAGTCCGGCAAACAGTCAATCACACGGAACATTCTAGAACTTCTCAGATAGAGAGACGGTGCAATTCACTTTCTGCTGAAGATTAAAGGGATAGTTCACTTTAAAAATAATGTTTGGTATGTGTTAGCTTACCTCAAGGGCATCCAAGATGTAGGTGTCTTTGTTTCCGCAGTAGTTACAGTTGTGATATTTTTATGTCAAACCGTTCTTGTCTGTCAGTCATATAATGCAGGTCTATGGTCACCACCTCAAAGAGCATGCAAAGAGTACATCCAAATTAAACATGATTCAATGACTTGTGAATAGAAGTACACACTGATGGCCTGAGACACGAAACAAGCGATTTGTGTGAGAAAACGAACAGTATTTATATAATTTTACCTCTTGTAACCACACGTCCAAGTGATCTGAGGGCGTGGGCGCTTCAGTCTGCGCAAGCACCTGAAGTGATCTCTCGCTGAGGTTGCGGAAAAAATTCAACGTTGTCTGTTGATATATTGAAATCGTCTTCCATTGCGATTTCCTGTATATCTAAATATGTTTTTAGATCTTCACAGTGAAGGATAACATTTCTAAAAATTCTGTGTAAACAATGAGTGACTTATACAAGCACTAAGCCCTCAGATCACTTGGACATGGCTGTGGTTACAAGAGGTAAAAACAATATAAATACAAATGTTTTCTCACACAAACTGCTCGATTTCGTGTCTTAGGCCATCAATGTGTACTTGTATCATTAAATCATGTTTAATTTGGACTTCTCTGTGCATGCTCTTTGAGGTGGTGACCATAGACCTGCATTATATGACTGACAGACAAGAACGGTTTGACCTAAAAATATCCAAATTGAAACTACTGCAGAAACAAAGACACACACATCTTGGATGCCCTTGAGGTAAGTTAAAACATACAAAAAAATTATTTCAAAGTGAACTATCCCTTTAAGAGATTTTGAAAAGCGTTTACAAGGCAGAGATAAACACTGCTGCTTCAATGAAAGTTTGAGACTGCGGCTGGAAGAAAAATATCTAACTATATTAATGCATGATGTGAAGGGTACGATGTTTGATCCATTGGGTACACATGGACCTCCAGAATGGTTTGTTAGTCCTTGGCAGTGCACAGTAGAGAATGCCATGATATTGCAGCCCAATTGTACCCAGACATCCCTTTCAGACGGGTTCCACTTGCATCAACAGTTAACTCCTGTTGGATGTGGTTTGTCCTCCGTGGAGGTGTGCCGACATTATTCTGGATACCGTGGCTTTCGATACACCACAAAGACTCGCTGTCCTAGTCACAGATGAGCCAGCAAGACACGCACCAGCAATTTGTCCTCTTTTGAAGTCTGATATATATCCCATTATGTTGTGTGGATTGCAATGTTTTATGTACAGCTGTGCTATTGCTCTGCTAATTCAACCCTATGCACTTACTGATGGAACGTCTGAAATCGGTAAAGATTGAAACCTCCAACACTATTGGCCAGTGTTTCAGTTTTATTGTCAACCCCTTTATCTGTATGTCTTTCTGAGTGAATGCATTTTTGTTAAAAAAATTATTAATGGGAGTAATTGACATTGTGTTGACTTGCTTTTCTATTTGCAGTTGAAGCAGCGAATCATATGGCGCAGAGGATCCACCAGAGGGAGCTAGAGGCTGAAGAGGTACATGAGGAAAATAGAAATGCATCATTATATAGGGCACAACCTAAACTTTGCTTAAAGGTAGATCTCATAATTAGCTTTAGTATTAATTGTTGCTTGAGTTCCTTGTTTATGTATCCGTCCTTGGCGTAAGCAAAACCCTAACCCTAAACTCCTATAACTTTGTTTATCAGAAAAAATCTATTGCCTAATTTGTTTATTGGACAACATGTATAAAGAATAGAAATGCATGTGCCATTGTAATTAAACCATATTGTTGATGAAAAATAAAACTACTAGTTATTATCAATAATGCATTAATGTTTTTGAAAATGAAACATCTTAAATGAATTTTACTGTTTCAAATAACAGCATTGTTTGAGCTGTGTGTGCTGAAGCTGAAATACTTTATTAGCGAGTTAATTAACTCAACGTAACATATCCTATATCAGATTTACCAGATATGTATGCAACACAAACACAATATTGCAACTTATATCTGCACATAAACACGCTAATGCACAATAAGTTACGTGCTTGTCAGATTTGTAACTCCTGTTGAGGATGTGCTTTTCAAACGTGCTAAAACACAGCAACTTAACCAAAATAATTTAAAACTTTTTATTACAATAGTGTTCTCCTTATAATGTAATGAATATTAGTCCAAATCATAGTTATTGATGTTTTACATTGCGTGAGCTGAAGCTAAAGAAGAACTGAAGCAATTTACTACTGTGTAGTCTAAGTCTTCTCATTATAATCTATATGACAGACTTGCACTGCACATGTTGGACTTAAAGGAGTAGTTCACTTTTAAAAAAAAAAACTTTTGCTGATAATTTACTCACCCCATGTCATCCAAGATGTCCATGTCTTTCTTTCTTCAGTCGAAAAGAAATTAAGGTTTTTGATGAAAACAATCCAGGATTTTTCTCCATATAATGTACTTTACCGGTAACCAAATGGTTCAAGGTCCAAAAGACAGTTTCAGTGCAAACTGTTCAAAGGGCTTTAAACGATTCCAGATGATGAATAAGGGTCTTATCAAGCGAAACGATCACTCATTTTAAAAAGAATAAAAAAAATTAAAAAAGTTTGTTTTATAAGTTCAAATGTCACCTTGCTCTGTTCTATGATGCACGTTCGTGACTCTCCTGTTCGAACTTGTTCTTCAAAATGAACGAATCTTTTCCAGAGTCAATTTGTTCATTTCGTTAATTGAATAAACCAAATGACACGGAAAAAGATTTGTTCATTTTGTTGAACGAGTTCAAACAGGAGATCGACGAACACGCATCACAGAACAGAGCAAGGCGAGCATTTGAGCTTATAAAACTTCAACTTTTTTTTTTTTTAAATGAGCGATCGTTTCGCTCGATAAGACCCTCATTCATCATTACTGGAATATTTTTAAAGCCGTTTGAACTGAAACTGTCTTTATATGAATAAAAATGCTGGAATGTTTTCATAAAAAACCTTAATTTCTTTTCGACTGAAGAAAGAATGACATGGACATCTTGGATGACATGAGGATGAGTAAATTATCAGAAAAAAAGTTTTTTTTTTAAGTGAACTACTCCTTTAACTATATTTTAATTTTCGAGAATACAAATGTATATAAATATTACAAGCAATTCATAATGGCAAACAGTGTGCATTGGAAGTGTGCCAGCTGGAGGAAATAATCATTTATTTATCAGCTTTAATATATTAGCCTAATTTTCTTATTGAGCAGATAACTGTAAACTTTAAAAAATGAACATATATATCGGCTGATACTGATATGGTGGTTGATATATCATGCATCCCTAGTAATTATGAATTACAAAGGGCACAGGTACAAAAACACGCAGGGAAACAATGAAAAAATAACTAAAAGTCCAAAAACAGAACATAAACCGAATTAAACATTTGGGTGAGGTCATATGACAGCAGTGTTGCAGTCTACAGATTTGAATATTTATCTTTGTCTTAAGTATTCTGTTTCACTAACTATCTTTAAACATGGAAGACATTGTACACTGTTTAGTAAGCAGTAGCTATATTGCAAACAAAGTGACTATATTTGTTATGGTCAATTGCAAACACATTCTGGTGACAGCAGATTATAAGTAACTTGTGTTGATGTGTGTGTGTGATCAGAGCACACATCTTCAGTTGTGTTTGGAGAGGCGGAAGCAGGACTGGGAGGAGTTCCTGAAGGAGCAGTCTCGCCTGAAGGAAGAGGTGGATGAGGAGCACGCTAAAGCTGTGGGCCGAGCTCAGTGCGCAATATGATGAAATGAAGAAAGACCTGACCAAGTACAGTAGCTTCTGAACCTCAACCTGTGTGTGACTGTTTATGTGCTTTTTTTGTGTTTTTACTAATGGCATGCCAGTGTAGTCCAATTATTTCCAACATTTTCATGATGATATTAAATAAATATTTCATATAAAAAATATTATATTTTGCAACCTTATTATATGTTGCAACCGTTGCAACCTTTGTGTAAAAGTACTCTTCAACTTACTTTTAAAAAAGAATTTGTATGACAGATGTACTTTAAATAATATACTTATGTACAAACTGAATGCCCGCTTATCCACTTTTTTTGACCCACTTAATTAGGACTTAAACTCATTATATATAATGGTTACACTTTATTTCGATAGTCACTTTAGATGTCCTACTAATTATAAGTAACTTTTCGACTACATGTCAAGTAACTCTCGTTAGAATATTAATATATTATCCTAGACTTTCAGTAGACTGTTAGGTTTTGGTTAGGTGTTAGGCTTTGGGTTAGGAGAATAAGTTTACTTGTAGTTGCCAAGTTACTTATAGTCATTTGAATGTCTGTTGGGGGACAAACAAAATAAAGTGTTAGAAGATATTAAGCTGACAGTCTACTAATACTATAATGACAGTTTGTTGACATGTAGTTGAAATAGTTACTTATAGTTTGTAGAATGTCTAAAGTGGACTATCGAAATGCTTTTAATCGAAGTGTTACCTATATAATTTCATAATTTCTTTTGCTGTCTTTGCAATATGCTTACACTGCAGAATGTACAGAAGCATTTATGGTAAACTAAATTTTACTTGAATGCAATTTCTGTTGAAACTTGTATAATGTATTTAAATGTATTTATAATTACACATTTGTAATGAATTTGCATCAAATATAACAATTAAAAATTAAAATCATAATCATGTATTATACATGTGTCTGTAGTATTTTAGTCAACACGTCAAATTATAGGGATAGTTCACCCAAAAATGAAAATTCTGTCAGTCTTTACTCACCCTCATGTTGTTCCAAACCTCTATGTGTTTATTTGTTCTGCTGAACACAAAGGAAGATATTTGGAAGAATGTTTTAATCAAACAGATCTCATTCCCCATTGACTACCATAGTAGGAAAAATACATACTATGGTAGTCAATGGGGATTGAGATCTGTTTGATTAAAACATCCTTCCAAATATCTTCTTTGTGTTCAGCAGAACAAATAAACACATAGAGGTTTGGAACAACATGAGGGTGAGTAAATACTGACAGAATTTTAATATTTTATGACAGAATTTTCCATAATTACCAAGTTTTTTTTTAAATGTATCTATGTGTGTAAAGAAATGGTCATGAGAAGTAGTCTTTAAATAATTGGCCATTTATATTGTATTGTAAGTACTGTGGGTTTACACACGAAGTACACTACAAGTTCTGGAAAAAGGTGTACACTAAAGTACATCTCTTTTTCACAAGGGAAACCCTTATACTGTTATTTTCTTCTGTAAAAAACAAAATGACAATGTGTGAAGAACATAAAGCTCAACAATATCTGAACACACAGGATGGAGAATGGGATAGGATTTGAGAGTTGCTGGCCAGAGGAAGCTTTTTACTGAAGCTTTTTACCCGAGTCAACTCGTTAATTTCGTTCGTTAATTGAACCAAATGACACGAAAAAAGATTTGTTCATTTTGATGAACGACTTTGAAAAGGAGAGTCACGAAAGCGCATCACAGAGCAAGAAACTTAAACTTTTTTTTTTTTATGAGCGATCATTTCGCTTGATAAGACCCTTATTCATCGTCTGGAATCGTTTAAAGCCATTTGAACAGTTTGCAGTTTGCAATGAAACTGTCTTTTGGACCTTGAATCGTTTGGTTCCCATTGAAATTCATTATATGGAGAAAAATGCTGGAATGTTTTCATCGAAAACCTTAATTTCTTTTCAACTGAAGAAAGAATGACATGGACATCTTGGATGACATGGGGGTGAGTAAATTATCAGCAAAAGTTTTTTTTTTTTTTTTTTTTTTTTTTAAGTGAACTACTCCTTTAAAGCTTGTGAAATTATATTCAGGTTAAAATTAACCTGCAAATATATCTCATTCAATGTTTTACTTTCATGAGATCTTTCAGTCCGTATGAAAATCTCCATCATGGCACACATGTGCCTCTCAAATCCGTTCAGTTTACATCTAATCATAGGCATTTTCACATCAGTCAGGAACTGTAAGAACCCTCTCATATGACGATGATGTTTGTATAAAATCTCCTGCATTAAACATGTCGGAATGTGTTTAAGCCGTTCGTGCACCTGCTTTAGATTGAGCCCTTGGCCAGAAATCTGTCCTTTCTCCTCACATGTCCCTGTGTTTTCCACACAATAGTAAAGGTCAGACGGCACATTTAATTAATCGGAGCTGCCTTTGACATGGGTGGAGCATTTGGACTGTCAGTTCCTCACAAGCTATAGCTACAGTAGTCCTGAGCATTTACACACTGCTAATGTTAGCGCAACAAATCTGTTTACTGATCGTCCAGATGTTTTTTTCTGTGTGGACGTTCTGTGTGGAAGATATATTTCAGAGATGAATGAAACAATATTTTGGACATCAACATAAAGCAATGAACAGGAAATTAAATTTGAACATAAACCTGATTTAGCTTCTTTGAGATGTTTTTGGGTCATGGTGTGGCTTTTCCAGGCTTTTAATACTTTAGTTATATAAACCAAAATAAAATTTAGTTTGCTTCCAGTCTGCCATCATTTAAGGAATAAATAAAAAAAACATTCAGTAACACTTTGGAATACTGTTCCATCATTAATGATTAACTGCAGGATCAAATAAGTAACACAATATTAACAATGGTAACTACTATTAACCAACAAGAAACTCTGAGTAGCTTAAATAATTAGTAATAGTACTTAGTCGAATGTGGTATAGTTCACTATTTGCTAAACAGGAACCATTTTTTTTCATACCTCCCAGAGGACTACTAAGAAGTACCATATACAGGTTCATAATTAACCTGAATAATGCATACTGTAACATATAAAAAATTCTAATGTGAAGGTAATAGTAATTCAATAGCAAAACAATTCATTTAATCCCAGTAGCTACAATTGCCTCCAGATCCATCTCTACTGTTGTCATAAGTCTATCAACTAAATATGAGCTGCTTATTTAATATACCACTGGTTAGAAGTGTTTGCTATATTATTCATAATTAGGGTTAAGCCAAGTTCACACTACAGGATTTTAAGCCCGATTTAAGCCTGATTTGCAAATCGTTGAGCTTGATCGACAGGTCAGGGTGTTATCGCATGCAAATCGCAGAGGATTAGCGGGCGATGAAATGCTTGCCAATCTGTTAGTAAGAAAGAGCCAAGAAGCAGCGAAGACGCTCGCAGACGCGTCACCGAGCCCAAAAAAAATATCTAGCATGCTAGATATCCAGAACTAGCCTGGGGTTTCCCGAACGCATCGTTAGCCAACTATGGTCGCAAGTCCCGTCATTATCAGCATAGTTCAACGATTCTGTGTTTCCCGAAACCATCGTTCCAACGAACATTCGCAAACAGCATCGCAAAGTTGTGTGGTATGAACAACAGCTCTTGACCTGTGGTTAGAGGCATCGTTTCTATATTGCAACACATTTGGAGGTAATAAATCCTTATCTTGAGCAAAATGAGCAAGCTGACATTCAGTACAACCGGTGTCTTTTATTTAGAATACATACAAATGTAATTTACGTCTTTTAGTTTGTCAAAAGATTTGAAGTAACGTGTTTGAAAAGTGCGCATGTGCGAACGCGCTCCACTAACGAGCCAAATATTGAGTCTGGTAATAAAGCAAAACAACTGAGAACAATAAGAAATAGTCCTCAGATGACATGTCTGTAATTTATATAAAACAAATCTAGCGTTAATTGGATCTCAAACAGTTTCATTCAAAGTAGTTATTACTCCACCACGTGCGAAACCAACGTGATTGGATGATACTTTGCGACAGTGGGTTTTGGGAAACAGTCATGACTAGCTAGTTGACTTTTCCAACGATGCATCATACTATGATAGTGAATCAGCGAACTACGTCGTTGTACGGGAAACGCGTCCCTGGATGCCAGCCCGAACTCCGCCCACAACATTTTTTGGTTGGGAAATTCGGTCTGGACTCGATCCATTGAGGAGTAATTATGATCAGGCAAAGAATGTGCGGGCCAATCAAATTGCCAGGTCGGGCTTTATACGATGAAGGAAAGATAATCTGCAAGGACGTAATCATCACGTTATCAAAAAGCGCTTAACTGATGACTGCGGCTGGAGAATTGAGATGTATAGATTACGGCTGTCGCGTTTGTTGTGAAATAAATTGACAGTGCATTAATTTTAACAGACAAACAGAGAACTGCAATCAAGGCATTTGTCGATCGGAAAGATATTTTTGCCGTCCTTCCTACATGATTCGGCAAAAGTGTAACTTATCAGCTGGCTCTGACGGTCGCTAAGTAAATGGGACGTAATGAAAAGCCTGTGGTCGTTGTGGTTTCTCCTTTGGTCGCACTCATGGAGGACCAAGTAAAAGAAGCAACACTCGTTATTTAACTTCTAAAATAAACAAGTTCTGTAGTTGACAACTGTCTGCAAAGTAGTTACTTGTGACTTACTTGCTCTGATTGGTTGTAGGTTTACAGACTATCCAATTGAGTGCAGAGTTTGTTTTTTTTCCTGGTTCGGTTAAGACACGCCTCATAATCAAAGCCCTATTGAGCAGTTTCAGACTCATATTCCGACAAGAATATGAGTATGACAGAAGTCAGGCTAATCCAGAGCCGTTGCGCGACTCAACCTCAGTGATGTCATGAGCTACAGCCAATCATAGCAAGGCATGGGTTGAGGTCACCGGGTAAATCTTAATTTTTTATTTTATTTTTTTGCATTTGTTTCTCAGAGTAAATCATCGCGCTAACAGTGTGCAGCACTAGTTTCTGTCTGACGTCCATACTGGCGTGTTGTGTTCTCTTCTTCACTCGGTATTGGCGCACGTGCTGTTTTGCGTCATTTCTGAGTTCGTTTTATTGCGTGTTTTTTCGTGACAAAACGTGGTTTGTAGACAAGATAGAATCGTTGGGTGACAGAGTTGTTGTCAACTCGTTATATATTATTTTTTCAGGATTATTTTCACGATTTAGACCTTACCATCATAGTACTGAAATTTGCTGATTTGCTCTTATCATCCGATCGTGGTTGTATCTCTATGTAGTGTGTTGTCACATTGTGTTGTGCGTTACCTCCTGTTGTGGATCAATCACGTTGTGTTGTGTGGTGTGAACAGCTAAACAACTTGAACACTCCTGATTTCACAGAGAGCAAGTCATGTACTGTAGTGTGAACCACACAGTTCAGGCCGACGTTTTAAAATCATGTAGTGAACAAGGCTTTACTGATTTTTTTTAAAGTAATATCTATGGTGTTAGAACAATAACAACATGTTTTTAATTTTAAATTTGTAAATGTTAAATCTGGATTTGACATTTAACAAAACTACATTTTCTAGTGGTGTTTAAAAAAATGTATTTCAAAATGGCAGGTATTTTTTCCCCCTAGGTTTTTAGAGGTGGAATGAGCTGCACTATTAATTATTAGCGGTCATATATTAGCAAGCAGCTGAACTGGTCTTGGAATATGTCAGTCTTTGGCTTTGTCATTCTTCATATCCGAGGTTTCTCTCAGACCAGGGCTATAGAGTTCCCACTGGCATTTACACACCGAGTGTGAGATATTTGCAGAGGCAGATATTTTGAGGTTGTCTCCTCCATGGCAAATCCAAGTCAGTCATTGGCAGCTAATGAGGAGTGACACCGCAGAAACATGGACCTGCCTTGCCAACAAGGCACCTTTCATCTGTGCCTGTTTGCTATTGCTGCTCTGCTTGAGAAAAGAAAATAGACAGAAAATACTGGAAAGGTAAAAAAAATGTGGATGTTCAAATCCCAAGAGTGTGATTATGGCTCTTTAGCTATTTCTGTAGGCCAATTTAAACGTCTCTATGGAAATTATGTTATTGTGTAGCGGCTGTAAGCGTACAGTGCAAGAGATTCAGAGAAATTAAGTCTTTAATCATAAATTAAGGAAAAACAACGCCTTTGTGTGTTATCGGAAATTTTCTACTTCCCACTTTTGAAGTTGTGATTACGAGATTGCCAAGTGCTTTGCTGACGGAAAGAACAGGAATCGTAGAGGACGTCAGGTTTATTCTATTTATTAGGAAAATCATTCCGGTCAAATACAGGCTATTTTTACTGTGTATAAAATATAAAATATGCTTCAAATGATTATTCATATTTGTAAATATGCACCACTTTAACGACAAGACAAGGTGATGTAGCTGTTCTGGAAAAAAAATTAATGAAGATGCAATCATTCACCCCTCCACCAGTTTATTGCCTTCCCAACTCAGGAACTTGGAAATCAAAATTATACCAGAGCTTCCCAGTGTTAAAAACAACTTGGGAGGGTGCTCATTTCCATTTTTTATCTAGGAAACTCATGTTTATCATAATTCTGATAGCACATAAAGGGATAATTAAGAACAAAATGAACTGGAACAGAAACAGGTGCGTGTTTAATCAGAAACCATGGAAACTAATAATGATCAGGAACACTGATAAAAAGGACAATTAAACCAAAACACAATTAAGCTAAACAGATTTAAACAACCCTGACAATGTGATGGACTATGCATTATTGAAGCATCATAAATTCCTGCTTTGCATGTTTTTTTCTTAGTCCACCAGGAAACAAAATTGTATTTGACAATATATGTGCTTGACTAAAGAACTAAACCATTAAGTTAGACCATGTTTTGCATTGTGGTTCCTTGTAAAAAGACACTCATTTGGTGGTGTTTTGGGGTGAGTAAATAGGGGCTTTTGCACCAAGTATTTATGGGAACTTAGGAACTAGCCATTAGGGTGGTTCTCCAAGGAGTAAATATTCCCCTAGGGCCATTTTCCTGGTTGCATTCCGCACCATCAGTAGGAAGTCTGAAATGACATAAGTCGTGCTTGTTGTTATGACATTTATTTTGGTGACACAGCAGACATCTATTTTGATGCTGCTGAGAACATTCTCCGTCTTCATTAGTTTACAATCTGTTGAACAGTCCTAATATGTTATTATATAGAACTGTTATACAAAGAAAGTAAACAGTATATGAAATATTATTTATACCACGTTTGCTGAACGCGAGTGTGTAGGCTATTATCGCAGCAGCGCTTGATGAGAAGAGAAGACGCGGCACCGTTGAACACACACAGTTTGTGAAATTGCGTCTGGCAGATAGTTATTAAAAAATTATTTGATTTTAGAATCTGTGTGAATTATGATTGCGGGTGGGGAATATCCCGCCTTATAAATGGGAAACCTGCGGGTATTAGAATTGTGTGCAACACCCAGTAACTATAGTAACAGCATGAGAAGACGCGCTCCATTGTAGTGAGCACTTGGTCGGTTAATTTTGGCATTTTCTAAGTTAATGTTACCCTGATAGGCTAGTAATAAATGAACACACATACAAAAATGTTGGACTTGATCGGAGACCAAAAGCCATATTTGGCAAGACCAGTGGCTGAGACCGAGACAAGTCTGAGTCTGAATACCAGCGAGTTCGAGACAAGTCCGAGACCTTAGAAAAACAGTCTCGAGTCCGGACTCCAAGATCGGACTTGAGTACTTACAGCCCTGCCTCCAGGTGACCCAGCTGAGGCTGATCAGATCCCAGCTTGTGTCCAGTTGGCAAATCTAGCTACCCTGCCCCCATGGATCTCCTCTCTTGAGCCATAGCCATCTTGAGACTTTCTCTGGCACTTCAGTGGAATTGCGGATGGCTCTTCTCCTCATCCCATCAATGCCTAACAGACTGAAGGCTCTAGACAGGGATCGGGCTACTAAAGCCCCTGCATCCTACCTCTATTGGGAGACACCTTGCTCTCCATCCAGCTTGTCGACACTCGCTTACTAGTCCCTCATACTTGGCGAGCTTCCTCTCAAACGCCTCTTCCAAGCGGTCATCCCAAGGGACTGTAAGCTCCAACAGGACCACTTCTTTGGTGGACTCAGACAAGAGAACGACATCTGGTCTTAAGGAGGTGGGCACAACCTGGTTGGGGAACTTGAGTTGCCGCTCCAAGTCCACCAACAGCTGCCAGTCCCTCGCCATGGCCAGGATGCCTGCAGATGTTTTTTTGTGGCTTATTTTGGCTGCTCTCCAGCTCTGACGAAGACGATGGCTTGTTTGGAGGGGCGGGAGCGCTTTGACCACTTGACTGCTGTAGCAATGGCTTCAGCATGGGCCTTTAGTACTTGACCATGGCTCCACCTGTACCTTCCCTCTCCCAGTGCAGCAACTCAGAATGTGCTCTAGGGTTCCACGCTTGGAGCACAGTTGGCATCCTGTGACTCCACTTTGCCCCATATGTGAATGTTTGATGGGCTGGGAAGCACAACATATACCACCTGGATAAGAAACTTGATACGCTGTGGCTCTGCCTTCCACAGCGTACCATGTCACCTTCCTCTCGATCGCGTTCTCCCACCATGTCCAGGCACCCTGTTGCCTCATTCCTACTGTCCTGCAGGTTCTCTCCTCCTCAACCACTGCTCTCACCTCCTCCTGGACTAGGTAGCGCTTCTCCTTCCCTTTGGTTGTGTCAATGTGAGGAGTTGAAAAAGGAACCCAGTCCAGCCCTGCCTCTTGTTTTCCACCCCCACCAGCCTTTTGTGGTGTAATCTTCACTCTGCTTGTCGAACAGCCTCTTCAGCCTTCCACTTCTCTTCAATCCCAGCCGTTGCCACCTTTGGATCACTTGAGTCTCTGTATAGCAGCAATTCTCTAGCTCTTCTTACCTTGAACTCCTCTTCCAAGGACTTGTGTGGCAATTGCAGTTTGTTACGTTGCCCATAAAGTGCAATGCTACTTAGACTTTTTGGAAGCCCCAGCCATCTTCTGAGAACATTTCAGCCCCAGCCATCTTCCATAGAACATTTCAGGAAAAGTTCTTAAAAGATGAACATTTTAAACGTTAATCTGAAGAACTTTTTCCTCTACCATAAAGAACCTTTTGTGTAATGGAAAGGTTCTATGTATGTTTAAGGTTCTTCATAGAACCACATATGCCAATAAAGAACCTTTATTTTTTTGGAGGGCAGGCTATTGGAGGGCCAAAATAACAGGGGTTAACATGCATCAGCATTGTGCGTCAATGAGTTAGATTGATGTTATTTGGAACAAAGCCTGTATCCCCTCTGCCTGTTCACCCCAGAGGAAACCTCCCTCCTTTTTCAGTGGCTTGCATAGGAAGCAGCATTTGAAGCAATCATTTCCTCTCTGCAGCGCTCAAGATAGACCCTCTATCCGAAAAGATGAGCATGAAGTATGGAGCACGACCGCTGGAGTTTATCAGAGCAAGTCCCCCCGCACCAGCAGCACAGGAACACAAGCTTGTTTTTCGTTTACTCTCTATCAGTTTCTCTGAGTCCTTCCTGTTTTTAAGGGAGCGTGGTGATCCCGGCCGGGGAGCTTCGCACCCTGCCAACATAAATTATGTGGGGAAAGGCATTGAGAACCAGAGAACACAGTGGAGACAAGGTCAAGAAAATGTCTGATCACAGGAAGATGGACATTCGTCCAAACAAAGAAACATCCATATAGCTACTTGGTAGAAGGGTACATGTTGACCGGTCATTCACTTACGAAACCTGTGACCCCTTAACCGCACTGACCCACCATCATACCCAGTATGACCTCAAAGGGCTGCAAGAGAATAGATCAGTGTTGGCACACAATTACAATAAATTTCTCTCTCTCTCTCTCTCTCTCTCTCTCTCTCTCTCTCTCTCTCTCTCTCTCTCTCTCTCTCTCTCTCTCCTCTCTCCTCTCTGTCTCTCTCTCTCTCTCTCATATGAAGTATTGGTTAGTTTGAACCTGTTAAAAAAAAAATTAAAAGAGGCCACAGACACCTTTGCAATTTAAGTCTAATTTTATTGCAGTAATACACAAAAAATAATGTTAGAATATTTTATAAAATAATGTAAAACAGAATATAGTTAAATGTTGTTATTAATTACTACTAGTGCAAAGTGCTTGTGCAAAAAAAAAAATTGTGTGTGTTTTTAGTAATTGTTGGTTTGGTGTGTTTGACTGCTCATTGTTACAATTACACAGCAAAAGTTCAGTGACATAAAAAAATGTGAAAGAGACTGTGAACAGCGATGACGTTAAGAGCACCAGATCTAAAATATAATAATTAGAAGTAAACAGCGTAGCTGACTTACAGATTCTGTTAACATCAACAATTGAATGTCAGTCGCAAGTCGATTACTGGAGCAGGCTACATAGTGAACTTCGAAAAATACTATGCTTGAGCAAACAGTTAAGTTAATGTGTTAACAGCGTTAAGTTAATGTGTTAAGCAAACAGTTAATGTAAATGGAAAATGAATGGCAGATTGACAATCTGTTAATGTGAAGAGGCTATGATTGCCGTGAATAATATTCAGAAGTAAACAGTTTAGTGGACTTAATGTTTAGCTGACAGAATGTTTATTTTTTACCACAACCTTGAACCTTCTAAACATCTTCCATGTGCTGCTTTTACAAAGTATATGTATACTGATATCTTTTACATTTCTAATCCAAACAACGTCAGACCTTGGCACTGCACTTAGCAAGACACCTATCAAGATTGAAACCCATTAGACAAACGGTTACGAGAGATATGAGAATAATAAACACACAGACATACAGACGTTCCTGGAATTAATAGATAGATGTTACTGAAAAATAATGGTTTAGGATTTACTTTGAAACTATTTTCTCTTAGAAATTGCCAGTGAATTTAAAAAAGTGTTACAAAGCAACATGTAACACGCTAAATTGTATTATGACATTTTGATGTAGTAAGACAATAGTATTCTGGTCTTGTAAAACATATGATCTTTTTTATATTGAATACAGTTGGTCATGGAAATGTGATTTTTCAAAGAATACAATGTAATTATCATATAAACAAAGTAATACCATGGTTCTTTTTATTATATTCCAAAGCTTTTGATGTTTTGATATGTGGGAATTTCAGCTTTTGGTCTGTTTACAAACAACAACAAGATAGATAATAAGGACTTATATTTGGAAACATTTGGCATGCTGACTTTCTCAGCTCTCACACCACAGTAAAATCACACATTCTGGCCAAATAAACCCTCTTGTGTTCAATTGGCTCTGAACACTTAACAGGACCCCTGGCACTGTTTAATGTGCACTGTTAACTTGCTAAATTAAAAAGTGCACTCATCATCTGAGAAAGCCACCAGAGGAAAAGAAACTGAAAAGGGGGGAGGTTTTTTTAAGTGTTATTGTTCCTGCAGCAGAGGGTATTAATTTTAAGAGGCTATTCATTATGTGGTATTTGAGCTTGCCATTCACTCTACCTCTATTGTGTCTCTCTATAGCAATAGCAAATATGAGCCTCTCCAAATGAAAACAGCAGTGAGAGGTGGGCTGTGACCAGCTTAATAACTCAGCATTACTGCACTACAGGGTTCTTGAATGCTCAGTAAAACAGGTGTTGAAATAGAATTCTTTGGCAGTTGCAAACATTCACCCTGAGAGCATGTGAAAGAGATGAGAGATCTAGCAGGGGGTGTCCGGGCTGTCGAGGGAATTAAGGTCAACGTAAAGTCAAAAATTATCTGATTTGTTTTACTTCTATAATGTCTAAAATGACTTCTAATTCAATTTGGATAAAGTTAAATTCATATGAGACTCTTGCATACAACACAAACTATATATATATATATATATATATATATATATATATATATATTTTTTTTTTTTATTTTTTTTTATCAAAATCTTCAAGTCACTATGAAATCAAAATGAGCAATTCAACATTCCCACTTCCATCATCCGAGGGGAGCCAGTGAGATTGAGTGGCTTTTTTCTCCATCATTAACGAAAGGAAATTACACTTGTTAGCCAATTGGCCCTATCAGCTATGATTGCCCAGTCCTATAGTTTCTAATGATTAGACATAGCACTCTACCTCTGCCGAAGTACTGGCAGAAAAGGCAGAGAGTGTGTCACAACGAATGTATATGTCCACTTTTATACTCTGGTCCTTCAATTGTTTTGTGAACTGCTAGGAAACTGTGTTAAAGCAACACCAAGTAACTTTTCCTCTGCGGTTGCCCTACAGGTTGGAAGTGGAATTGTCCATTACCGCTGTCGTAAATAATTTAGCCTACTGCAGCCTACTGTCAGCACGTATGCTCGTTGTTTATCCAGCACCAGCTTTGGAATGAACAATGTCCACAGACAAGGTAGAGTATGTTGCACGATTTCATGAAATTATGATGTATTGCAACATCAAAAACGAAGAAAAACAAAATAATGACTATAGAGGGAATGCATTGAACGTCACTTTCCCGCCGGAACAACCCCCCTCATTCTGACTGAGTGGCAAAAGGTCTGCTGCATGACTGGACTTAATAGGGGAAACTGCGAAAATGCGACTAAAACGAACAATTTTATCAATTTAAACTAAATGTTGGACTCAATATAGTGTTCCTTACAACTTACTAAAGATCCAGTGATCCATGGATATTGACATGCAGCCAGGAATCGTGTTGCCTGACATTTATGTTTGCCTGATTTCGACGCCGGGGAAATAAAAGCAATATAGACGGCAAACATAAAGCAAATTTGCCTGTGAACGCTTTATATAAATACAATATAGGTAGGTCTAAATTACGGGTGATCACTTATATCAGTGTTATATATCATCATATCGTCCAGCCATAAAACTTTATAGTTTTTTTTTTTTTGGTCAGTGTTTATTAAGAAACATCCAATAATGCAGAAAATGCAATGATAAATATTTAATTGATGAGTTGTTAATATATATATAACAATACAAAATACATGGGTATGGTTTTACAGCTAAATTCAGCATATTGACACAAAATGATAACTGCAGATCCACCTTTTGCTGACTGGAGTCCAGTTGTTTCTGTGAATCCAGCGATCCATTTGCTCCTATAGCAGTCTGTAAAAATATACCTCCGATTTTTTGTCAAATCTAGTTGTACTGCCAATCGCAAAGCTCTTTCCCACTTTATATGTGTTGTGTTTGTTTTTTGTGGCATTCACGCTGAAAACATATACAGCCGCTCAGTCTTTTTGCCACTCACTGTGAGAAACTGCAAGCACGTGACCGGACGAGTGAAGGTCACGCCGCATTCCCTCTATTGTAACGCTTGACGTAAAGTGAGTAAAATTTGTCGTTTTAGAACTATAGAAACTACAGAACCTACAGAAACTCAACCTGATCTGGCAATCTTACATAGCGTGGTTATAGCAGATATAGGTCCGCAGAGAAAAGGATAAGTGCCTTTCACCTTGTTACGACTCTGATGAACCACTGAAACCATTTTGGAAACATTATTTTAAGGTACAAAAATCTTACTTAGTGTTACTTTAACATAGAAACTATGTCCACACTCTTCCAAACCATTCTGGAGGGGGGACAGATGAGCAAGTGAGAGGTAATCAGCGACCATGCCCGTTCTCCTCTTCTGTACAGCCTATTGATAAATAATTACACGTGGAAGCATGAATATGATTCCCAGAGGTCACACTAAATGCACACGCAGGTAGCATTATTTCTCACCGTCCTCATCTGCACTAGCCTAATCCAATAAAGAGGTAGCATGGAGGGTGAGGTCCATGGTGCAGCAGAGCTCCAGGACTTTATCTGAAGATACCTTCAGAGACCTTCAGGAACTGCCATGGTGTGCAAAGCGCCACCAGCCTGGCCCGCCACTGCGTACAGTATGCCTTGGCTTGCCTGTAAGACAAGATATACTCTCAACTAAAAGATTATTAGGAACACCTGTTCAATTTCTCAATAATGCAATTATCGAATTAACCATTCTAATGGCAGTTGCTTCAATGCCTTTAGGGGTGTGGTCCTGGTCAAGGTGATTTAAGCAATTTTGAGTGTGGCATGGTTGTTGGTGCTAGACTGGCTGGTCTGAGTATTTTCACAATCTGTATTTCTCAGTGGATCACTGCTACATAGGCTGCCTAAGGGATGGAAACTTGATGGCCCATAAAGTCAGTGACGAAAATGAGAGTTCAAGAGTTTTCCACGATGCATGCGCAGAATTGCGATCTCCTTCAACTACTTAAATTCAGTTCTCGAGACATGCGTCGTGGAAATCTCTTGAACTCTAGTCTCAGGCCTACAAGGAAGAAAATGAATATTTTATAGTCGTTATTTTTGTTTGTTTTTTTTTTCACACAAAAAGTATTCTTGTCACTTGATAAACTTATACTTGAGCCACTGTTGTCACATGGAATATTTAAACATTTTCTTCAATGACTTTCTGGGTCGTCAAGATTTGAATACCCTTAGGGACAGCGCTCTCCAATCCCTGGTCCTGGGGGCACACCAACACTGCACGTATTCTTTGTCTCCCTAATCAAAAACACCTGATTCAACTCATTAGCTCATAATCACATGGGTTAATGACCTGATGAGCTGAATCAGGTGTGTTTGATTCGGGGGACAAAGAATACGTGTGCCAGTGTTGGTGTGCCGCCAGGAACAGGGTTGGGAAACACTGCCTTAGGAGCCTATGTAGCAGTGATCCACCTCTTAAATTTAATCAAAAATATCTTCATCTGAAGATGAACAAATGTCTTACAGGGTTGGTACAGCATGGGGGTGAGTAATTAATGACTTAATTTTCATTTTTGGGTGAACTATCCCTTTAAGTAACCTTTCATTTCACTGTGATCAGGGGCCCAACTGTGTCGGTATTTATGAAAAGGTCCACCGGAGGGAAATAGGGGAGGGTCATGTCTTTTTATTCTTTGATGAGGGGAGGGTCATCAACTTTTTTAGTCTATAGGGGAGGGTCACCCAACTTTTGTATTCATCAAAACGGGTAAATTTCAAAGAGGCTTGTTTGGTGCATATTTTTTCCATGTAGCTCTCTCGGTCTCGGCCTCCATCGCTATCAGATGGGTCTGACCCAACAAAAATCCGAGTGGCGCTGTTTGACAGTCCGCGCGCACGCTTCAGTGTTCGCTCAGAAAAAGTGCAATAGAACAGAACGGCAAACAAATGTTTACCCGGCAAAGCTTTAAAGCACGAGCAAATAATGAACTTTTGTTATTGTGAATACAGTAAGTGCATTGTCCTGTGTGTGTAACTTACTGCTGCATTGACATGTGATGTGAATGTACGTCGAGTGTATTGGGACTGAGGCGCCCGAACTGCAGTTGATATAATGTGCGCTGTAGCACAATACTACAATATTTTAGTTTCCATTCTTATTGCGTTTCCACAACCGTGTTAGTGAGTAAATCTACTGAAATTGCCACCACAACAGTGGAGTGTGTTGTGTTGGACATTTAGGGCTACTACATTTTTAAATTACTATTAGTATTATTTGAAGTTAACAATAAGATACGTAGGCTCCCTACACCAAAGAAAGCGAGTTGAGGATGAATTCTTTAAAATTGGGCAATTCCAACGTTATGGACGTGACATTTGCAGTCAAAACTTAAAATGTAAATTCTCAGAAAATGTATTTAATACTGAAACGCCTGTTTATATATTCATACTCACTTAAGGTGGGCTTACACGGATGCGAATTTTTTTGCTGTTTTACGAGCTCACAGATGTTTTTTTTTACTCGGAGAGATTACATGGAAATCGGTTGTGGTATTCACAATTATCAGTGAATTTGATAAATGTTGCAGATATATATTTTGCGCTCAAGTTGAAAGGCATTTTGTGCATAGTAAAACATATGTTACATGAATGTGTCACCACTGCATCAGCACCGAAATCATGATTAAAAAAAAATTAAAAATCGAATCAAAACTCGTGATACGGAGACCGAATTGTAGGTTTGGTCTATCGTTACAGCCCTAGTAAGATGAGAAAGCAGGAGTTTAGTCGTTATATCATGGCTATCTGAAGAACTTCTTTGCCAAGCGCAAACCAGTACAGAAGTAATCCATAAATTATCGGGGAGGGTCATGCCTTTTTTCACAATCATTTTGGAGGGTCATAGAAAAAAATACCAAGTCTTTTTTGACTACAGATCTCAAATCTCCTCCGGTGGCCCCTTAAATAAATAACGAACAGTCCCTTATCTCCAAGTATTTTTTTTTTTTAGAATCTACTTTTAAAATGTAAAGTACACTACAAGTGTACATACAATAAATACATTTAAGCATACTTTACAAGAAATTATAGCTCAAAATATAAAAAAAATTACACTTTGAAAATCCACCATAAAATATGTATTTTTATTCCCTTCTTTTAGATATGTAGAAATGTGTTGAAAGAAAAAAATCATTAAATACCTTTAATAACCACCTCAAATATCTTGTTAGTTAAATGCCCAAGTGGGTTTTTCCATCAGAGGACAGTACAACAGATCCAAAAGTTTTAACAACAAAGAATTTAAGCACAGTTACTGTCAGTTATACAGTTACTGTACAACTGTGTCCCTAAATTCTTTGAATTATATTGTGTTCAGTTCATGTCTCTAGTCTGAAAAGACCATTTGAAAGAGCTGTATTCATTAGGCTCAGGTGCAGCAATTCTCTAAAATTGTTACTTCGAGATAACCTAGCCCCAACAAAAAATTCAGAAAGTTAAAATGTATATGTGGGCTGAATAAAATATGAACACTTCCTGGCTGAATTCAGCCCAGTGTTTAAACATTAGCCACTTGATTTAAAGGGAAAAGACAGAGGGTAAACACTGTTGCTTTTTGTGATCTCTAATTGTGTGTTCGCTCTGAACAAATGACTGAATGTGTATTTTTACTGGACAAAATAGAAAGCATGATCCCTCACTCTGCCAAGTCAAAAAGCGATAAGAACACAAGTAACAACCTCTTTCCTCAGTCAATCACACTGCTGAACAATGGGCAGCCAAGGCTGGAGGGAATGCCTTGTCATCGTCAGCCACTGCATCGGTCTCAAGGTTGAGGAATGTCTGGATCAGGAGCCAGCAGCGAATTCCCCAATTTCAGAAGCTTCTGTTTGTAGATTTCTGCCATCAAATCCTCTTAACATTCCACCACTCCCATGAGTGACAAAATATCATCAAGAGCTGCCTATTGTACCATCGATAACAGAATAGTATCTCTAGAATCATGTCTATATCTCAAAATTATAGGACTGCAGCATTTTACTAGCTGACCTTCCAGCTAGCCTTTCTAAGAGATTTGAGAATGCATATAGTCATCTATCAGTAAAAGATGAGCCACATCATAACCTTCTTTGTCTCTCTCCATTGGCTGTCTTTAGGTTTCACGTTCCCTCTTGCCACACTGAGTGGTGTTGTCAGAGTCAAGGCCTGTTCGCACAAAGAAAAATAACTATAAAGATAACGATATAGCCTGATATAGTGTCCACACCAGTGGACACTATTGTTCTGTTTATTCTAAGAGCATGCTCCAGTTACTGTGTCTTCTACCTCTTTAAATGCTTGAGCTCTTTAAAGTATGATGAATTGCTGGGCAATGTGTTTTATCATTCATCCACTGGAAAAAAATTGTTCTGAAAGTGATTCCAATGATATTGATTCCCTGTGACATTATCATTATAGTTGAGGTGTGGACTTTGCTATTATTTTAGATTTAGTACGGTTTTCAGAACTACGTTTACAACTAACTTTGTCATTATCGTTGTAGTTATCCTGGTGTGAATGGCCATTTGACCATCACACTCACTGTCACTCAATAGTGACTTAAACTTCCTTCACTTGAACGTCTTAAGCCGTCGGGCAGTTTTTGTGCATCGGCCGACTAAGTTTCCTTGGTGTGTTCCGCATGGTTCCGTACCGTCGGCTGAAATTGGTCCTCAACCGCTTTGTTTTCTCCCAATTCGACATGTTGAATCGGCGTGGGCCGTCATGTGGAAAGAGAGAACTCTGATGGGCTGTTCAGCTTAAGCCCCTTTTACACAAGAGCATTGATACCGGGAAATCTGCCAGAACGCCTTCTGTGTGAACGCAAACACGACCCGGGATTGATGCCGGCATTGATGCCGGGATCGATGTTGAGTTGGGGAGCTAGTAACATTGCCGGATCAGTCCCGGAACATGTGCTATGTGAACAAAAGCCAGGACCAATGCCGTAAGGGGTGTGCCATAGTGATGTCGCTCATGCCATCGCCCGATTCGAACATGTTGAATCGGTCTCTGGGCTTCTGTTGCTCTTAGAAGAAAGTTTGTGTTCGTCATCAACAAAGAAAAGAAAGAAAAAATGTCTGCAAACTGGAACGAAGCAGAGACTCAGGAGCTCCTCACTATCCACGCTGACATCGTTCGCCAGCTTTGTGGAACATGCGCGTGTACGTGTTTTGAACACGTACATTTCACGTCTCATCCTGACGTCATGTCTTTGGATGTGTGTGAACGCACTCACAGATCCCGTCAAATCACTGGCCGTGTGAATGAACCGAAATCAAACATTCCCAGGACAAATGCCTGGTCACATTATCTGTGTATTTTCCCGAATCTCTGTGTGAAACAGGCTTTAGTGAAAGAGTCAGTGCACAAGAATAAAAGCAAAACAGCAAACAAAGAAGTCAAAACGGTGAAGGTAGAAGGCTGTTCTTATGTTACGTCATCTTACCTGAGTGTTCCTTGGCGAATATTTCAATATTAAAGGGGTCATATAATGGTACATGCACTTTTACAAGTTGTCAGTGCCTGTACCCAACCATCATTTAATGATAAAAATCCATCCAGTGGTTTTGTTTTAATCTCCTTATATGGTTTCCCGTCTCAGAATCTGAGCCGATTCGACCGTGTGAGCGTCACACGGTCGCACAGCCCTCCTCCCGCGGTCGTTGATTGACAGCAGTGTTTCAACACATTGCTGTCCGTCATTGTTGATACACTGGAGCAGAATGGCGTCTAAGCGACTGTGTTGTTCTGTTCTTGGGTGCAATAACAAACACAGAAATCATTCATAAATGATGTTCCTAAAACCGAACCACTGAGGACGCAGTGGCTGAGTTTGTTTACGAAGGGAAAATTCCCCACGATCAACGTCAATGCGTTCATGTTTGCGCAAATCATTTCTCACCAGACTGTTTTATAAACGAGGATCAGTATAAAGCTGGTTTTGCTAAGAAGCTGCTCCTGAAAAAAAAAATCAGTAGGCTACCAACTATTTATGTTCCCTCTGCACCTAAAGTTGTATTAATCGTTATATTAATCTTTGCAAAATTATGGGGAAAAGTTTTTCATGACTATTAGTTGTCACAATCATTCTGTCAATGAACTAACGTATACATCAGTAAACACAGCGTTCGTATCTCACTACTCGGACCCTGCCAGTGCATACAAAGATAGATCAAAGTAACATTACGTTAACCAACCATTCAGAAATGTCCTCAGAGCCTTAATTGTCGAACTTCTTCAGGCTGTCATCTTGTTCCGGTGAACAGTTACTTCAGTTCAAACTACAGTTGCACAGATGTGTCCTCAGAGACTTTGCGCTGTCATTCTCTGTCCAAAACCTTCAAGTGTTGTCAAGGCAACACTCCACGTGCGTTCATGCCTGGTTCACGTCCGCAGAACAGAGGGGTGGGGTTTATTATCTAAAGGGAAATGCACTGAAATGGCTTGCTGAAAACAAGAGCTGATTTTGACCAGGTAAAATGGAGTTTTCTTAAAACACTAATGAGAATTTTTAATGAAAGTACATTACAAAGTTTTCATTTCAGACCCTAAACATTCATATTAACTTGTACAAAAATGGCATTAACCTCTGTAACATGAGCGGAGTGGAATTAGCAGGATTGATATTCAAAACGGTGAGCACATGCTGCTTTGTTTACCGGTATGTGTATCTGCAGCCAGCAGCAGTCGGATTTCCATTTTGAATGATGAATATAGACTAATATATCTGCAGAAATAGACAGTTGGCTCATTACACGCAGGTGCAGAACGCACATTATAGCTGACAGTCGCCTAGTTCTCTCAGTGTGTTCAAGTGCAGCTTTTTACCCCGACTAGAGGCGACAACACAGTCAGCTTATATCAGCGCTAGTTCGTCGGCATCGGCTTGGTGTGTTCCGGGCTTTAATCCATTGTAATTAATCACAAAATTGATGAATCATGCACAATAAGACAAGAAGTGTCTATTCAGTAAATGTAGTCAGTTTTGAATCAAGACTAACCCATAGACCTTCTCCACATTTCTGTCACTTCTGCTCTACTTCAGTGCTGGCAGGGTATAGCCACTTACTTATTTCCACCTTTGAATTAGATAGCTACTGCCCATATTTTCATAAGTTGCTTTAGGTAAAACAAATATTAACCAAGTCCATGTAAAATGTAAATGAATAATGATGGGTGTGTAGTTTTCATTTATGACTCAGAATATTGACTTAACAGACATTTGGGAACAGTTCTTGGGAACTTCTCTGGGCATGAACCTCTCCTTGGCATCACATCTGTAGATGACTGTATTTGCTCACTATATCATGAGCTCACTTATGTCCTCAAAACACATGACCTTTGACCCCATGGTCCTTTTAGATTGAGCACATTTATTAAGTTATTTTTTTAATTATTTTCAGATTTATGTCATGAAACATAACTAATAAGATAATCTTTACTATTTGGTGGAAAAAAAAACGTGGAAAACTTATTTTAAACAGGAAATGACAGATTATTCTATTCACACATGGATTATTATTACCTGTGGTCATTTTTCCAGAACTTTTTACAGATGGTAAAGGTAATCTGTAATCTTTACTGAAATTGTCTGTACTGATTACTGAGATTACATTGGGATGGGACTAAAATCACAGAGAAGCTCTTGTTATAATTACTTTACCCCACCTCTCCATGTTAAACTTAGTCCCGTCCAAATAGGGAACTATAGGTATAAATACACAGTGGCAAACGAGCTGAAGAGTTAAATAACAAGACACACCTGAAAACAAATCACTAACCATAGAAACAGATCTTAAAAGCGTAATTTTAGGTTCATCATGAAGGAAATTTAAAAAACTGTTTTCTCACAACTTGACACTGCAAAATATTTTCTTGCCCTCAGAGGCATCTCTATAATTGTGTTGCTGGAGTAATCCTGTGTTTGAGTCTCTCTTATATTTACTAATATATGAAACAGTAGGCGGGGCTAAAGAGGCAATGTAGAAGTAGGCGTTCGATCTTCTGCAGAGGCAGTCTAATGTCGCACTTTAAATTGTCACCATAAGACTAAATCGGCAACAATTCGTTTTGGGGTCTTGGTTTTGATAAAAGCTGCTTTTGAACTAATAAGGAAGTTTTAAGTTAAAAAATGTACAGGGTTATTTTTATAGTACAATGATGTCTTATTTAAATGATGTGATATTTCTCATTTGAAAATTCTTTAACATATTTTGGTCCATTTAGAACTTGTCATGAGAAAGGAAATTGAATGTCCTACCTGTTCAACTTAACCCCCTCAGAGAGGGATTCGAACCAGGGTCTCTGGCGTGGAAAGGAAGGAAGGAAGGCAGGAAGGAGGCATTTATATAGCGATTTCAAGTGTACACGCGCTAACAAGGATGCTAAAGTGCAGCCTTCAAGGTGCCTCTTGAGGCCAGGTGAGTGAGGTTTACATGCACAGCTCTTACTGACCTATTTTACACGAACAGGAATAACATTGTTCCAAATCAGGGATTAGAATAGTAACAATGCAAATAAACTACAAGTCTAAAAAAAGGCCCTTAAAGGTCCCGTTCTTCATGATCCCATGTTTCAATCTTTAGTTAGTGTGTAATGTTGTTGTTAGAGTATAAATAATATTTGTTAAAATTATAAAGCTCAAAATTCAATGCCAAGCGAGATATTTATTTAACAGAAGTAGCCTACATCGAACGACCCGTTTGGACTACATCCCTCTACTTCCTTCTTTAAAGGGGTGATGAACTGAGAAATCAAATTTTCCTTTTGACATCTAAGAGGTCATCATATTATAAGAATATCCTGTAAGTTTCAAAACTGAAAACGTCCTTGTTAGTCCAATAAAAGTTTTCATTGACACCAGTCTCAGCAAACAACTTGTTTTTCAAAAGTGGGGAACTATGACATCAAAGAGGATAAAACACCACCCCCGCAAAAGATCAACGATCTGCTTTAGCCCAGCCATCACTTTGCACGTTACACGCAGTGGGCGTTTACTTCCAAGTCTTCAATGCGAGACGCCCATAAAACTGAGACGTTTTTAAGCTGGGCTCAAAATTACGGTAGAAAATTGCCTTTTACTTATTCATTTTGATGTTTTTTAATGTAAAAACCAAGCAAAAGTTGACCTCAGACAACAATATAAAAAAAAGCCAGTTCATGACCCATTTAAAGGGACACTGTGTGAGATCTACCCCCATCCATGGTTAAAAAGTGTTTTGCATTCAAACGAATTTTGCTCTCCAGCGCCTCGCTTTTTCAAGTGCGTCTGCATCTCACGACTTGCGTTATGTACCAAAAATGCTATGACAGGATGTCTTGTAGTAACACTTCATCGGAGACTTCTCTCTCCGGATGAACAGGTTTGTAATTAAAAAACACTGAAAAACATGAACTGTTGTAATTCGTAGTAATGCCGACTTTATTCGTTATATTTTCTGACGTACGTGATTGTTAGATATCATTATCGGATGATTCAAAAGTAGGGAGAGGAAGAGGAAGAGGGAGAGGAAGAGGTAGAGGACAGAGAGGCAGTGGATCAGTGGGATCTAGGCGAGGATGGGACGACGAGGAGCGCGAGTGTCAACACAACGACGACAAAGATACCCGGCAGCTACAAGAGACGATCAAAGTAGATTGACCCTCTCCAATGTTCACAAATGAAACTATAGCCATAGGCTACATACAAAATTACTGTATGCGTCTGCATTATTCGAAATGCGGTCACAGTATAAATGATAAATAACATAAAATGTCAGAAAACTAAAATCTTGAAATAGCCTTAGGTGTGAAGGAGTGCAAAAACAATCATTATCTCTATATTCTTAATGAATTTATAGGTTATAAAGTGTAAACTTACAAACCTTGATTTAGCTCCTTTCACAATGGCAGCTATTGAGTAAATAACGTTACTCAGCTGCTATTAATAAGAGTTTGTTTAACTTTAACTATGAATGTTATACTGTCTATATAATAAATACACAACCAAGCAATGACAAAAAATTAGTAAGACTGTAACATTAACTTACATGTGAAAAGAGAAAGCAGGCAACTTCAGCGTCTCTTTTGAAATCTTTCTGCTGCATTAGCTCTTCCACCTTGAAAACGCTAACTTATCCGACACATTTACTCTGGTTTTTTTGCAATCTCCGGTACGCGTTTCCTTTTTCTTTCAAGTCTGGCCCTTCTTTTGCCGACGAGGTCTTCTCCTGTGGCTCGGTGATGTATAGTCCACCTAACGTTACAAATAATAGAGAAATAAAAAAACATAGGAGTGCAATGCACTTAAACTAAACTTGCCACAATGCGCCTCAATGCTCTCCTCCGTTGCTTTCAGTCACGTGACGCTAGCTCTGAGTCTGAACGGAGCGGCGTTGTGGAAACGCGTTTTAGCTGGTGGTACTTTTTAACACTCTCTGCTATTATAGTTTTCAGAGATGGCGAGAACGACATGAAGCCGCCGTGAACCTACCCGTCCATGCATAATTAAGATCATAAATTCTTCATTTACGGGGATAAGTCAGAATAATTCGCAGAGGTATTTGTTACACCATTAAGGATAGATTTATGAATAAAAATATTGATTTCAGATAATAAAATACCTACAGGACTACACAGTGTCCCTTTAATGACGTCAGTAGAACAGTTTTTTGACTAACGTCCGTCCTGTGAACTGTGTTTACTTAGCTCGTACAGTGATTTTCTGAAGTAAAACTGACGCTTCATCTTTTGCGTGATGTCCAATAAACTTTATTAAACTCATCAGAATATGTTTGATCATCATTCAGACCTGTTTTGAAATAGTAGACTTGTTGGCTATTAATAAATAATGGATACATACAAGCAGATGACAAATACGTTATAATAACCGTAATTAAATTACTAAACTATACCTGTTCCATCCTATACAGCACTTTGACTCTGTAGGCATTATGGTCTGACTCGAAAATGAACACCGTTACTGAGAGTTTCTGATATTATCATCATTCCGTGAGATGAAATTGTCTTGAGAGACTGAGCGTGAGCTCATGAAGCTCCGCCCCCTGTGCCAGCAGCAGCAGCTTATTTGCATTTAAAGGGCACACATTAAAACAGAGCGTTTTTTTGAGCCCCAAAAAATTACAATTTAAACATGCTGTAAAAAATGATCTGTTGTGTATTTTGAGCTGAAACTTCACATACACATTCTGGGGACATCAGAGACTTATTTTACATCTTGTGAAAAGGGGCATAATACAGGACCTTTAATAATGTTAGGACTTTGTAGTGTGGCACTTCCCATGTACGCTGTTAGAATTCAATGATGTACCAAGTGCTTTTGGGTGCTTTGATGACATGCATACTTTAGCATGTTGAAGAACTTTATTTGAATTGTTTGTCACTATCCATCATTAAACTGCTGCTAACGTGTTTTTCTCTTCCTTTTTTTCATTACGAACGTTTTGTATTCATTATAAATATTCCATTGTGAGATTACTGGTATAAAGTGATTACCGCTTCTCACTGATATAACTTATTTCACCGTCTCACTTTTTATTTGTTCTTTTATTTGCACAGAAAGAAGATAAATGTTCTTTCTGTGTTTGCAGAACTATGTCCCCTGTAGCAGACCTTGTCTGACTCGAGAGTCCTGAGTCCTGGCAGATGCTTTGTGTGTGCAAGCTTTTCCAGTGGTCTCCTCTAGCTTTATTACACACACGTCAGTCCTTGCTTGAACTCTCCTTTCAAAAGAAACTCTGCTCTAATGTCTTTACCTGGAGCCGACTTTATTTTCAACCTCATGCAACATCAGATTCAGAATCACCCTCTCTGGAAATTATGGTATCCTTCATAAAGCCTTTGATCCAGACACATTGAACAAGTGTAGAAACAGCTCTACTTGGGTTTTAGAATCATCAGATGGACATTACAGAAGACCAGTGTGCTGAAACCTAATTCAGTTAATCATGTCTAATTTAACTGGATGCCTTGCTGCCCACAAGCTTGAGGAAAAAGTGCCTCTTTTTAGGACAGCTGAATTTCATCAGATGCTATTTAGTATGTAGATGAGGTAATGTCTGAGTTGAGTATAACACCTGTCATCAGAACACAGTCATTGGTGACACACCATCAGTGATCTTTATACAATCTTTGTTTGACATTCTGGATGTGGAATAAGAAACACTTTTACACACGTGAATACGACCACCCACATTTACAAGCCAATGGCACATTGGGTGATCAGAAACTGCGGCCATACAGTCACAATGAGGTAATAAGGAGAACACAGGATAGATAAAATAATGCCTATTAAACACAAGAAGAACTGATGAAAAAAGTAAAATGTTTGCCAAAAAAGTGTGGAGCAACTACAGATCTAGATATCTTCTATTTAGATATCATAATGTTAGAAATGGCACAGAATAGAAAAGTGTCATAGATCGCACCTCTGTGGCTCTCTCTCCAATTCGCCGAATACTGAACTTCTTTTCCCATCAGCCCCGTACCTAGGTTTAATCACTGGCACAGGTGTACCCACGTAGGCCTACCTCCCTATATAAACTGTCTCTGAACTGCTACACGTTGAAAAGTCTTGTTCTGCCCCGGCTAACGTTTCCGAGCATTATACTATTGTGGCGTACAGGACGGCAGAGGAACGTGAGAGAATACATGGCGCGAGGCCGGTTGTGCGATTGCTAGTAATGAGCAACACCTGTGATCACACTGGTCTCGCATCTCTCAGCGGAGAGCGGAAGCATAAAGGGGGAGCAACGACGTGGATGACGAGAGAGTAAAAGGCTGGCTTTTGTTTGTATTTTTCTTAAATTTTATTTTGGTAGCCAGCAGTTGTCCGTGAGAGGCTGCTGGCAGGTATTTATATTTTATTTTCTGTAGCCAGCAGTTCCGTGAGGGACTGCTGGCAGGTATTTTGTTTTATTTGATTGTTCTCCGGTTCCTGCCTCCTTCTTCCCTGAACTTTGCTACAACTACATTGATTGCATCCCTGTGTTTGACCCTTGCCTCTTTGCTGTTTCTCGTCTCTTGTCTGCCGCCTGCCTTGACCCTTGACTGGTATTGTTTATGATTCTGGATTTCCTCTGGCATCCCTGTTTGCTGATCTCTGTATTCTCTGTATACTTTTCATATTATTATTAAAATATAAAATGTTATATAAATTTGTATATATAATTATAATATGATGCATTTAAAGACAAAAATAAAGGCCCATTTAAAGGTGCTAAATGTAACTTCTTTCTGAAAACAAATCCTGTTTTTAAAGTAACACCAGGGAACTTTTGCTCTCGGGGTCCCCCTACAGTTGGGAAACAGTATTGTCCTCTACTACTGTTGTAAACTCCGTCATCATACATGCATGTGCATTTGTTGACAACCATAAACACAGTAGGAGGAGGTCACATGCAGGTGTTCTGCTTGCGTCACGTGTGAAATGTCTTCATCCCAGGTACAGTGGCATATATTTCAGCATGTCATATGAATATAATTTCTTGGGTTTTATTTTTTTTCTAACGACAAATGATCGTGATGCTCCCATTTTCAAGCCAGTGTCATTATAGTAGCCTAGTCTATTGGTTACCGTTTTACTGAATCTATATGACACTTCAATGCAATGTTTGAGTGGTAGATAATAACCATATATCGCCAATATTATAATTTCAAGCTACCATTACAAATCGATTTGCATTATAGCTTGAGGCAAGAAAAATAAATGAATCTCACATGTTAGGTATCCTAAAATATGATTTTGTAAATCTTATATATTTACTTGCAAGAATGTAGCCCCTAACAAACTTGTACACCCGTTTAGACGATAGCTAACCATCAAAAACTAGAATATTGTTTACTAGACCAGATTGATAATTCACTACTCTACTATCATTACTTGATTCATGAAGATAAACGGTGGATAAGATAGCTTCCGTAACATAGTCAGGCAGACAAAAAAAAAAACAAAAAAAAAACAAACAAAGAGATAGTATGTAAGCAATTTAATTACTGTACTAGTCCAAAAGCATGACAGCCAAGTCCACATCAGTCGGCCCCCTCCTACTTCAGCTTACGCCAGCGAGAAAACGCTGGCCCACTGTTGATCCTCATTCTGCCTTTAATGCGATCACTTTTTCTCTTTTTGCTTTGCTCCGATAAAACCTTTGCTTTCTTGTTTTTCTGTGCTGCTTTGGCCATGACTATAACATTTGGCTCGCACGTCTGATTTTGAGGAGGTGGTGGTGGAAGTGACGTATATGCCGTAAAGCAGTCGAATTTTGTAGTTCTCTTTGTTCGCGGGTTACTACCCAAACCCAAAGTTTAAAAGTACAATTGAAAACGCTACAGACCCCATCAAGCTATGGTAGACATGTCTCATTCATTCAACCTATTGTGCATTGATGTACCATCACAAGAGACTTGGAAATAAATTATGAAGGTTGAAAAGTTACCTGGTGTTACTTTAATTCCTGTGTGTGAAGGGGTTGTAATCACACATTACAATGATCCCCTTGTTGGGTTTTGATATTACCTCTGAAAGCCAGTATTCCTATTTTTATGTGAAGTCTCCAGGTCAGATTTTCTGCGAAATCCATCGAATGTGAAGTGCATGTGCGCAAGTGTTTGAATTATGGAGAGTCATCCGCTAATTTTATTGTGATAAATTACAAGTTTTTAGATATGCTGAGATAATTGTAAACTGTAATGAAATAGCAAGGTAAACTACAACATACATGAGACATGAAATGAAGACAAAAGACTGTTCCAGGATAACAAAAAATAGTTGCTTTAGGATGTAACTTTTATTTTTATGTTATAAATCTACTGTCTAACTACTATCATATTGTTTACAATACACATTTCCAGACACATTCAGTACAGTAATGTTACTTCCTACGATTTTACTGTTACACTGAAATGAGCATGGAGCATTAGTTCAGTCAAGCTGATAAAAGTAGCCTATTACTAGGTTGGGAGTGGACATGACTTTCCAGTATGTTGTGTGATGCTTTCTCCGATGTGTTGAAAGTCTCAGTGTGGCCGTGTACCACGAGTGCTCGCGCTCTTGTGTTCGAGCACGCGCAAGCTGCACGAGCGCCCTTGTAAAAAAAGGTTGCAATCTGAAACATCACCGATAGAGGCCGCTAAAACATCCATATAGCACCTTTAAAAAATGAGTTTGGCTCCAACTTACCTCACTGTAAAAATAGGGTCACTGTATAAAAGAGGTACTTACACATCTCTGAGTTTGCCAGATGCTGATGCTTCCATTCACCTCCATCCTCCCAATGATGGGTATTACCTTTCAACATCCCCCACCACCACCTGGATGGTCCCTTCCCATGCGGACGGCTGCGCCCCTGTCTTCGTCTTCAGGCAGGTAATGTACCAAATTAAAGTACCATTTATGAAGAGGGTGCCTGGTGTAGACTACGTGAGCTAGTCATACGACCGAGCCTTTGATGGAAGATGGAAATAAAGCAAAATAACTACGAAAAATGAGAATTAGTCCTCAGATGCCATGATGTAGCCTTATTTATAACAAAAAATCAACCATATCAAATTGATTCAATGAAAGAAGTAATTGCGCTACCACCTATAGGGCATCATTAACCAACAAGGTTTAATGACAAATTTGCAACAGTGCGGTTTCAGGAAACAGTTGTGATATCTGATTCCTTTAACAATGCATTGTACTATAGTAGTTATGCAGTGAGTTACATCATTGTATTGTAGCTCCCCAGCTCTGCAGTGTTTTCTCAGCAGGATCAAACAATTATGATCACAACTGAATGCACTTTTTAAAGGTAAGAATGAATCATATAATTTTGACAACTTAAATTTTAAAACTTAATTTTGACATTTTAATTTTTAAAACTTAATTAAAAAAGGTGCTATTTAACCCTGTTACCATTTTGCCAAAGATTTTGCAATGAAGTGACATGTATTGGATCCTGCTGGGCAAGACAAGTAAATACTGTTATTCCATGTTAAGCACCTGCAACTTTGTTAAGAAAAATACCTTCCTTTACAACATATTTTAAGAGTTTCAATCTCCTTTAATACACTGTTGTGAAGCATCAGTATGTAAAGCATCAGTAAATCCCTCTGCTTCTTTTGGCACATTTCATGAAATGTTTCACTATTTATCACTGGCATTATTTTAACAGCCTACAACTATCAATGGATATGGATCCTCCTGTTGTACCCTGCTGCTTTCGGTGAATATTGCTTGTCCGAAAACAGTGAATTGGAGATGATGTTCCTCTGTATCCTCTGGAAGAGCACACCCTGGGCCTCTCTGGCTTGCACATCAAAGTTTGAGAGTGAGCTGGCCAGGGGTTGCGATTCCCTGCACCTGCTGCTCACTCCTGGCCAACTCAAATACATTATTCCGCCTGGAGAGCAACTTAATGGCTTCTGTGGGGAGCTGGAAACAAACAGCTACGGTAAGATCGCCCCTGTCCTGTGACAGGAAGTGTTCCACGCTTACACGCTCTGGTACATCATGCAAAACTAAAGTTGATTGATGGCAAAAGTATAAATGAATGTTTAAACTTTGGAATGTTTAATACACTCTGCGTAGGTTTATGCACAACTTTCCAGACCTGTGACATTCTCAAATTTAAAACAAGTCACTACAACATAATAAATAATAACACACACTGTACAACTCCCCCATCTTTATCGCCGCACTGTTAGGTAGCCTATGCTCTCCACTGAGCAGGGAGAGCCATTTTGGTTGGACAGGTATCAGTACTAAGCAGTGAACAAATCATTGCTGGAAAACAGAATACATCTGTTTGGAGACTTGGCGTCTCTCTCTGGCACACTCACACTTGACTTCAGCAAGGCAGGGCCATTTTCCATGAGAGTAGTAAGTGACAACATCTGCAATTTCTTTTTAAGGGGAAAATAAAAACAAACCTTGATGCACGTAAGCTCACTTAAGTGTCTTGCAATATGTATAAACAGAACTAAAGTGACGACCTCAGAGTTTCCTCAGCTGTAGAGTTAAAGTCAACACGCATGGTGACCTTTCTGAACATGTCATCTCTTCTCTGGTTTGAAGACAAGACATGAATATTTTAGCCAATACCTAAAATCCACCTTCGTTTTGTGGTACTGTAAAAGGTATGCCACCCACTGTCAGCAAAAAACTGGATTGATCATCGATTGAAGACATGCAAATACGTAAGTCAACATGCTATTGCATTTAGAGCAAAAAACCATAGGCTGTTTTTATTAGTCACATCAGGAAATGAGATAGCTTCTCGTCATTAATTACATATGAATCCTGTACACTCACTCTCTGTGTGATACATCAGGTTGTGATGTACATAATCTTTACATCACATACATTATCTGATCATCACAGCTTTTTAACTGCTTCAGGAAAGCCTTCAGGAAAAAAAATCTTACTTATTACATATGGCATATTACATATGGAGAGAATTATGTGCCAAAATTAAACAAACAAATCGAGCATTTTGCAAATAAACTCAATCTAATTTGCAAAGGAAAATCTCGACTGCAAAAACAAAGGTCAATTTGAGCGAAAATGCAGTGGAGTAACCAATATTGTGTTTTACAAATATTAATAGATGATCCTTGATAATATTTCACAAATAAATACAAACCTCCTACAAATTGCATGTGACATTTGAACAAATACCAAATCTAGTGCATACCGAGAAAAAAGTTACTGTCTTTATTTATAACAAACACCTTGAGGTTGTCTTTTTCTAAATGTTTATAACAAGGCCACTGCATGGGCCTTTAACATTGTTGAGGAAAAAATGCCACGAGGTAATTAGATCTGTGATTTCACACAGATATATTGTGGGGCATGAGGAGCTCCGGCGGAAGCTGTGTTTGAAAGACAGTGTGCCTGCATTCGTTGTGAAACGACATGGGCTTGTGGAAATTTGACTGGGGTACATCTCACCGCTGCACTGTTGCGGCAGTGACTTTCAGAAATGACTCCTAATGGAGTGTCTTGGAACTGAAGGTTTGAGTACGAGGTTGGAAAACACCCTGCCACATCCATGACACGGAGCCCTATGGAGTTAGAGAACCCGGGTATGGTTGGATAGGGGTTTGAAGGACTGATGTGGTTGGATATGGGTTGGCAAATTTAAAATGAAAATCGAATGACCATGTTTCAATTGATCGGTTTTGCTTAGTTTGATATTGAAACGTATGGTGTCATGGTTTATTATTAGAAGGTCAGAAAATGTAGGATGGATAGATGGGTTGAAGTTTGAGTTGGTGGTCAACTCTGAGACTCTGAGGAAACCAAAGAAAGCCAAATTGAACATGGCGTCTAGGGTTCTTGTTTTGTTGGGGGAAAAAGACCTGAGCGGAGAGTGGTTAGGCAGATGCTAAGAATGTCGATGGTTAAAGGTTGTCTAGAGTCTGGACAAGGGGGATGGATTTTTTAAAACTTTGATGAGGAGGATGATCTGAGGATTTGAAATGTTGGGGCACTGTTGGCCCTGGAGGAGCTTAAAAAAGAAATGAATTCCACTAAGGTAGAGTTTGATTGATCCTGGTTTAATTGAACTGGTGTGATGGAGATATGTGATGAAGAAGGATACTGAAAGGAGGGAAAACTCTGGAAAAAAACATGTTGTGAGCTCTGTGGAAGTTTTTAAAGGAACCTCAGGCTGTCCAGTAGGTTTGGAATGTTCTGGGAGAAACGGCTTGTAGGATGGTATTCGATGTATAGGGTATGGACATGTCTGAGGGGATGGTCTAGAGGAATATGAGTTCTGAATTAGGTGGAACTGGAGTTGGATTGTAGTTTGCTTCCGGAGCCAATGTTCTGAATTTCTAAAAAAGAAAAAGAGAAAGCAGATCACGCTTGCTGCAAAGGTTGGCTTCCAGTAAATTTGATGTGATTGTGATTATGCAATCTGTTTTCTCTTGGGAGAGAAGCTTGGAATTTGGCTATGAGGTCTATGAGGATTTCAAGAAATTCCAATGATGTAGATGGGCCTTTGGTTTTTTCAAGAGAGAGGGGAACTACTAGTTTGGAAAACACTGTTTGGATGATGGTTAGGTGTTTTTCTGGAGGGAAATTACTTGGTCAGATGACAAGGAAGTCGTTGAGGAGATGGATGAGGTATGGAACTGCGTGGTTGTTTTAAAGGATCCAGCAGTGTGCTTCTAAAAGCATGTCAAAAATTTTGGGACTGCTTTTACAGCCAACAGTTAGGCGTACTGCGAAGTAGTATTTTTGGTGCCAACGAATGCCGAAGAGATGCCAGAAATCTGGGTAAATTGGCATGACTTTGAAGGTAGATGTAATGTCAACCTTTGCTAGCCAGGCTCTGAAACCGGTGTTTTTTATGCGAGTGATTGTTTGGTCAGTGAGAATTCATCTAGAGGAATTAGGCTATAGATAATGGGTTGGGAATTTCCATAAGGAGCAGAAAGATCAATGATGATTATTTTTTGAATCAGGTTAGGAGTCACGGATTGCAGACCATGCTGGAATCAGGTATGCTTTCCAAGCCAGGGTCAAAACCTTCTTCAGGCCTGAAAGAAGAAACTAGGTGAAGTTTTTGTCTGGATGGTTGTCTAGTTCTCTAGCTAATGAGGAAATAATGATTGAACTAGAGAGGTTCTTTTGAAATGTTTTATTAAGGTTAGCTAAAAAGCAGTGCACAGGGCAAATAGAATGGGTGTGAGCTTTGAGACACAAATTACAAACTGTTACTGTTGCAACCTGAAGAATTAAAGCTGTTGCATATTTGTCTGCCTGAGGTAAAAATCTGGTTACCTTCATTCCTTGATTGAGGGACATATGAAGTTGTTTTTTTCTTGGAAATGACCTAGATGGGTTGGAAGATCTGGGTTGGATTGGGGACATTCTGAAGTAGAATGAATGATAGACCTGCAAATGGCGCAAGAAAGGCTTTGAACGCCTAGCAAGGCTCTGTTATATAGTTCAGAGTCCAAGGCTCCCAGTAAGGACATTGTTTCCAGTGGGTGACACGGGCAGCACATTTAGCTGAAAAAAGCTTATGGTATGTATAAAAATGAGTACCACTGAAAGAGAGACTAAGCTCTGCTATGATAGAGAGGTAGTCATTTAATTCCTTGCGTCTGGCTGGAAAGTAAGTTACTTCTGTGTATCTGACTGGTGACCAAGATGGCTGGCATGGCCTGAAGTGAGAGGAAGGAAGGTGTCACAAGCTAAGCTTGGTGACTGAAAATAGATTACATGGACTTGACACACATGCACACATCACTACCTGATTATGCCGGCATTTACCATCTTTTAAATCAGAATGGTGTTGTGTAATTGTTTTACCCTATTTGGAATGAGTTTGATATCTATAGGTGTCTGTTTGCTCCAACATGCTGTTCAATTCAATAATTTCTTTTTAGAAGAAAACTTCACAACCAGTTGATTGCAGTCAGAATTACCTTTTATTTCTTGTAAGATCCCCCCAAACCTTTGTTTTGGCTGTTGGCCTTCTAGACTCATGCTGCACGATCAAACAGTCTGTCTGATTCAAACAGGTTTTTGTAGCATTAGCATAGCCTAATTGGACTGATCCATTTGTAGTTTTGTCTGGGGGAGGGGTCTAGCAGCTAAATATGTTTTTCTTTTTCATTTTCTTTTTTTTTTGTTATGTTTTCTTGTGTGTGTGGTTAAGTACCCATGGGTTTACACAGTGTTATTTGTGAATGTTTAATGTTTCATTATTTTTATTTGCGTGTATAATGTATTGTGTGTTCGATCCCTGCTTGTTCATTTGGTACAGGCCAAGGGTGGAGTTAGCCCATATAAATATGGAGCTATAGAGCTTATCAAGTTAGTCTTGGTTGGACAAAGCCAAAGGAAAGACCCTGTTGCAAATTGGACCAAATCTTTGGTGTAGCCATTTTTGCACATTGTTGCAGTTTCGTTTTGTCAGTTTGTTTGTATTCCAGTATGTGACCATGTACATATATATATATATATATATTTTTTTTTTTCCTCATTTTTGTCAAAATAAATCACCTTTTTGGGATCCACTGAACCTTTTTCCAGCTTATTTAAAATGATCCTCTAAGGCCAGGGGCCATCCTTTACAGTTGGTGTCAGAAGTGGGATAGCCCTGGTCATAAACAAGCTGGATTTTTTTTTTGCTCATTGAGATGCCACCAAAGCTGAGGGGTCAGCCTGAGGAGGGCACTGAGCAGGGGCTGGGACAAGGTGCCACTGGAGAATTCGTTTCCTGCTGAAGTTACTTCATCTGGAGGAGAAGGGGCCAGTTACCAGTCTTGCCCGTATGTTCGAGAGTTTTATGGAATATCAAAAAACCGTGATGACAGGCAAGAGAGAGAGACGGCCCGTCGGGAACAACAATACAAAGTCCTCCAGCATCAAGTCAGCCAGATACAGCTGGACTTTGAACACACCAGGGCTGAGGTCTCTTCTGTGGGTAAACCAGCTCGAGTGATGGATCAAGAGCTACGTATGGCAAGGCTGGGAGAGAACGATGACATCGAGCACCTCACCACCTTTGAAAGACTGGCAGAAGTCTTCAAATGGCCAAAGGAGGACTGGGCTATACGCCTTATTCCGTTGCTTGACTGGTAAAGCACGGAGTGCTTTTGTCTCTATGGACCCAATGTTGACACAGGACTATATTGCAGTTAAACAGGCTATCTTGTCTAAATATGAAATAAACTCTGAAACCTATAGACTGAGATTCCGAGGACGTGAGACAGCAGTGGAGGAAACTCCCCGAGAACTTTACGTCCGCCTCAAGGATCTGTTCTATAAATGGGTAAAGTTTGACAGTTGCAACAAGGAGGACATTATGGAGACTCTGGTGTTGGAGCAATACCTGCCAGTGCTCTACCCGGAAATAAGGACTTGGGTCAAAGAAAGGAATCCTTCCACCGCTGAGGAAGCTGCTACGCTGGTTGAGGCCTACATTGCTGCACGAAAAGGCCCTGGCAACTATCGGTATGCAGGCATCTTACATCCTGGCAGGGGTAAGTCTGAAGGAACTGGGGTTGGTTCAAACTCTATACCACTAGCCAAGCCAAGATTCTGAAGCCTCTTCCACAGAAAAGACTTATACTGCGTGAAGGCCCCACCATTAGGGCAACATTCTGACAAGGCCGATGTTGTGTGTTTTAATTGTGGAGAACGTGGTCACACTAGCCCCTTTGCCCCTTGAAAAAGCCAAAAACCACCAGTCTATGCTGGGTGCCCCGTCCTAACCAATCCCTCACCCATGGCCATAATCCCGAGCCCACTATAACTGTCTTGCTTAAAATGGCAAACCTCTCACTGCCCTGATAGACACAGGTTGCTCCCCGTACTCTGGGTACAGTCTCAGTACATCCTTAGAGAGATATGGAATGAGGATGAAACCGTGTCCATTGTCTGTGTACATGGAGATAGAACAGAGTTACCCACAGCAGATGTATACTATTGAGATACACAGCCAGCCTTATCTGATGAGCAGTTGGGGTAGCCACCAATCTCCCCCTACCCCATTTTGTTGGGTACTGATGTCCCTATTTTGTCAGATCTAGTGCAGAGCAGCAATTGGTGTGGTGTAGTTACAGAGCCCAAACCCAGCGTATAAGGCAGGAGACAGAGGCTAATGCTTTGAATCGAGATGCCTTTTTCAACTGCTGACATAGAGGCAGAGCCTAAGCCCCCTGACAAAGAGAGGTTAGAGCGGCGGTAGGGAGGAGGTGAAGAGACTTGTAGACAACACTAACCATGTTGAGCTGGATCTGGGGGAACCTGAACTAACTGAGTCTGATGTTACCATACCTAACAACCTAGCTAATCTACAAAAGGAAGACCCCTCTCTCAGTGGAGTGTTTTAAGCAAGCTGAGGAGGAAGGTTGCCTTTTGCAAGGTTTTGGGAGAACATATGTTCTCGAGGCAGGCCTACTCTATAGGAAGAGTAAGGAAGAAGGAACTCAGTTGGTTGTACCTAAAGCGTACAGGAAGGAGGTGCTTGAGCTTGGACATACCATTCCTTGGTCTGGTCATCTAGGTTTCATGAAGACCCTTATGCGAATTTCTAAGAGGTTTTATTGGCCTAAGATGTATACTGAAGTGAAAGAGTACTGCAAGTCTTGCCCAGAGTGTCAACTCACGACTAGTTATAAACCGGCATATGCACCACTGCACCCATTACCCATCATTGATATGCCTTTTGAGCGTATTGGAGTAGATGTGGTAGGTCCACTAGAAAGGAGCCAGTCAGGGAACCGATTCATTCTTGTTATCTGTGACTATGCCACTAGATACCCTGAGGCTTATCCTCTTAGAGAAATCACTGCTAAGCAGGTAGCGACTGCACTTCTCAGACTCTTCACTCAAGTAGGCATACCTAAGGAAGTCCTAACAGATCAAGGCCCAAATTTCATGAGCCGCACCCTTAACCAGGTTTATCAACTCTTGGGAATTAAGAGAGTAAGAACCACCCCTTATCATCCTCAGACAGATGGCTTGGTTGAAAGGTTCAACAAAACCCTGAAGAATATGCTGAAAAAGTTTGTTTCAGAGACTGGAAAGGATTGGGACAAGTGGTTGCCATATCGTGCTGTTTGCGTATCGGGAGAGTACCCCAAGCATCAACAGGGTTTTCTCCTTTTGAACTCTTGTATGCTCACCCAGTCAGAGGTCCTCTTGATGTTTTACGAGAGGCCTGGGAAGTATCAGAAAAGCCAGGTCAAATAAACATTATTTCTTATGTCCTGAAGATGAGAGAACAGTTGGAGAAAACTACAGCTATGGCTCGGAAAAACCTCCTTCAGAACCAAGCACGTCAAAAGGAATGGTATGATCAAACAGCCAGAACCCGCAGCTTTGAAGAAGGAGATGAGGTACTGTTACTTCTGCCTACTTCAGAAAACAAGCTACTGGCCAAGTGGCAGGGCCCTTACCGGGTTCAACGGAAGGTAGGCCCAGTCACCTATGAAGTGTACATTCCATCTAGAAGTAAGCCTTTGCAGACATTTCATGTTAATCTACTAAAAAGATGGCATGCACGGCCTCCATCCCCTGTTTCTCTAACTGTCACCAATGAATCAAGTCCAGAGCAATCCTTGTTCATCCGAGCGGTGGAGGACGAAGAGGAAGTAGAGGAACAATACTTCCCGGTTCCTCGCCAATCTGCTATGCTGGACTTGAGCAAACTATCAGAACCTAAGAAACAGCAATTACTGGATCTGATACCACCGGGTCTATTTAAAGAGACACCAGGTTTGACCAACATGGTATCACACCACATTAATCTACACAGTTCTAAACCCATACGCCAACCTGTTTACAGAATACCAGAACGACTCTTGCCTGTCTTTAAGAGAGTTGGAAACCATGCAGAGCCTGGGGGTCATAGAGCCATCAGCCAGTGAGTGGAGTAGTCCAGTCATCTTGGTGCCCAAAGAAGGATGGCAGCCTTCGGTTCTGTTTGGATTTTCGGAAGGTAAACAGTGTCAGCAAGTTTGATTCCTATCCCATGCCCAGGGTAGATGACCTTGTGGAACGACTGGGACGAGCCAAGTACATCAGCACCCTAGACCTGTGTAAGGGCTATTGGCAGGTCCCATTGACCCCAGAGAGTCAGGAAGTGACAGCCTTCCGAACACCGTTCGGACACTTCCATTTTCCGCATCCTTCCTTTTGGAATCCATGGAGCTCCGTCCACCTTCCAACGGATGATGGATCAGCTCCTGCGAGGTACCGAAGGGTACGCGGCCGCCTATTTAGATGACATTGTCGTCTATAGCCAATCATGGGAAGAACATCTGCTTCACCTGAAGGATGTTCTAGGGAGGATTAAAAGTGCAAGTCTCACCCTTCGCCCTGACAAGTGTTTTTTGGCCAAGCGAGAAACACAGTATCTGGGATTCGTTCTGGGTCATGGAGTGATTCGACCTCAAGTCAGTAAAGTTGAGGCTATTAAGTCTGCTAAAAGGCCACAGACTAAGAAAGAGAAGTACGGTCCTTCCTTGGCCTCAGTGGGTGGTATAGACGGTTTATACCAAACTTTTCTGCACGAGCTGCTGCACTAACTACTCTCACCAAAAAGGATAAACCAAACAAGGTTGTGTGGACTGAAGAATGTGAACTTGCTTTCCAGGGCTTAAAAGACACTCTCTGCAAAGAGCCAATCCTGCAGAGTCCTGATTTTGAACAGGATTTTACTGTACAAACCGATGCGTCCGAGCATGGCATTGGAGCTGTTTTGTTGCAGGGGAAGTCAGGACAACGAAGACCGATGGCTTACATTAGTAGGAAGCTCCTTCCCGTGAGTCTAGGTACTCTACGGTGGAGAAGGAGTGTTTGGCTATCAAATGGGCCCTGGACTCCTTACGTTATTATTTGCTGGGCCGCAAATTTAGACTGGAAACTGATCATCGGGCCCTGTCCTGGTTGGGTCAAATGAGAGACACTAATTCTAGGATCACAAGATGGTTTTTAGCTATTCAACCATTTGATTTTGAAGTCCTTTATAGGTCAGGCACCCAAAACTGTACAGCTGACTACCTCTCACGGACACCTCATAAGGTGTCTGGAGAAAGGGGGAAAATGTCACAAGCTAAGCTTGGTGACTGAAAATAGATTACATGGACTTGACACACATGCACACATCACTACCTGATTATGCCGGCATTTACCATCTTTTAAATCAGAATGGTGTTGTGTAATTGTTTTACCCTATTTGGAATGAGTTTGATATCTATAGGTGTCTGTTTGCTCCAACATGCTGTTCAATTCAATAATTTCTTTTTAGAAGAAAACTTCACAACCAGTTGATTGCAGTCAGAATTACCTTTTATTTCTTGTAAGATTCCCCCCCAAACCTTTGTTTTGGCTGTTGGCCTTCTAGACTCATGCTGCACGATCAAACAGTCTGTCTGATTCAAACAGGTTTTTGTAGCATTAGCATAGCCTAATTGGACTGATCCATTTGTAGTTTTGTCTGGGGGAGGGGTCTAGCAGCTAAATATGTTTTTCTTTTTCATTTTCTTTTTTTTTTTGTTATGTTTTCTTGTGTGTGTGGTTAAGTACCCATGGGTTTACACAGTGTTATTTGTGAATGTTTAATGTTTCATTATTTTTATTTGCGTGTATAATGTATTGTGTGTTCGATCCCTGCTTGTTCATTTGGTACAGGCCAAGGGTGGAGTTAGCCCATATAAATATGGAGCTATAGAGCTTATCAAGTTAGTCTTGGTTGGACAAAGCCAAAGGAAAGACCCTGTTGCAAATTGGACCAAATCTTTGGTGTAGCCATTTTTGCACATTGTTGCAGTTTCGTTTTGTCAGTTTGTTTGTATTCCAGTATGTGACCATGTACATATATATATATATATTTATTTTTTTTCCTCATTTTTGTCAAAATAAATCACCTTTTTGGGATCCACTGAACCTTTTTCCAGCTTATTTAAAATGATCCTCTAAGGCCAGGGGCCATCCTTTACAGAAGGGTTTGTGTGTGTTGAGGAGGGATAGCTAGCGAAGGCAACCTCGCGCTAGGAGAGCAGACTCTTTGAGTAGGTTGGTTTGGGGGTGAAAAATATTACTGTGTGCGAGGATGACCTGGTTATTATAATAAGAGAGAACTGAAGAAGCAGAGGGAAGTGCGGAGGAATGTGTTTGTGAGTTTGGTTCTTGCCTTGGGAGTGGGGCTGACTACATGAAGTTTGTGAGAGCTGGAGAAGAAGGCGGCGCCGCGGCTTTTGAAATCGGGCACGTTGAGTTGTGTTGGTTCAGAACGCCAAACCGGGAGAGAAATGGAGGTTGAAGAGGTGCGAGTCTTGTCTTTATAAGATGTTGAAGTGTTTGATGGAATGCTGGAACTGTAAGAATGGAACTGATAAAAAGATCATAGAGTTGAGCTTTTGATGATCCAGCGGGAGAAATGGATTCAGGAGCTGGAGAGGACTTGACGTAAGCTGTTGTCTGAACATTTTGAAATGGGTGGAATTGTTGTATTAGCAGCGATAGAATGGACAGATGAAGTCTGAGAAGATGGATGAGTTTCAGTTAAAACTGGAGATTATGGAATGTGGTTTATATGAGCAATGGATTTCTTGGCCAGTAAGCTAATGAAGAAGATCCTTAGATCTGATCTCATGCAGGGTGTGACTGTCTATGTCTCAGGAAGGCTTGTCAGTTCGTTGCCTGAAGGAAAGAGCTGGATTTCTGGAAGTCCGACATTATTCTGTGCAGAAATAATGGAACAGCTGATGCTAGGTAGAGGCAAGTGGATGCTTATATACTCAGGCTGTTGATTGAAAGATTAGATAGACTCACTCCTCCCAAACTTACATTTAGGAACTTCATAAAAATAATTGTGTACTTTAAATACATGAAGGGTATTGGTGCAATTTCCCATGTAGAAAGTCAGTCTTACCAGTTCTACAAGCTTAGGAATTGAAAATGTCTGTTTTTAAATGTTAAAAGTACTTTTAAATAATAAATCATAGGCTAGCTACAGTTGGTGGAATTGTATTCTCAGGTATAAATATTACAGCTATCAGCGCACATATTTTAAATTCATATTCATATTCGAATATACAATGGTTACATACTGTTAAAACTAATTCTGCTATTGCTATCTTTGTAAGATTACCCATCATAGAACAGTGTAAAGGCAGGGAAAACAAATGTCCGATGATTATGAATACAGAACCTCACCACCGTACGTGCATTTCACGCATTTGTAATGGTTCGGGTTCAGCGGGAGGGAAGGAAGGGATGAGGTTTGGATGGGGGGGGCACAGTGAGACCCTTGAAGATCTCACAATCATAACAGACAGGTATGCATTTGTATGCACTAGATTTGGTATTTTCAAAGGTTTCATGCAATTTGTAGGATGGTTTGTATTTATTTATGAAATATTATCAAGAATCATTTATTTATGTTTGTAAAACACAATATTGGTTACTCCACTGCATTTTCACTCAAATTGGCCTCTATTTTTGCAAATTGCTTTCTGTTTGTTTAGTCGAGTTTTCCTTTGCAAAGCAGATTGAGTTTGTTTGGGAGTCAATTTTTCCTTTGCAAAGCAGATCGAGTTTGTTTGCGAGCCAATTTTTCCTTTGCAAAGCAGATCAAGTTTGTTTGCAAAATGCTGAATTTGTTTGTCATTTTGGCACATAATCCGCTCCATAATTACACGCCATAAAGTGTGTATCATATGAACACGATGAATGCGATGAACATCTCAGGTTATATTTTCAGGTTATTTAGCCGAAGCAGGTCGATCACAGGGATGTGGTAAGTATGGCATAGTGACGCAGCGTATTGTTCCCTTCTCAGGGAACTAGGGTTACAGTATTTTCGAAGGGGACTCGCGCTGCATTGATGACGCTTTGGGAACGTCATCGAGAACGAGAATGCCACAAACACCATATGAACAAGAACCCGTCGTTTGAATACTGCATTTACAACATAAGAACTTGAGAGCCAGGGGCACCCACAAATATGAGCAGCGAGGACCTGCCCGCCGCATTGAAAACTTCATGAAAGGAAATCCCTAAGATTGAGGCATTAGAGGCCCCCATACTTCCTGTAGAATGGGCCCTGATGGCCAAAGGTGATGGCTGGCCAGAAGCCTCATAGGCAAGAGAAATAGCCTCAACGATCCACTTGCTAACAATCTGTTTGGATGCAGGAAGCCCTTTCTTAGGGACCCATAACACACTAACAGCTAATCAGACTTCCTCCACAGGGCAGTTCTGTGGATGTAGATGTACAGTGCTCTAGCTGGACAGAAAAGGTTCAGAATTTCCTGGTCTTGATCCTTGAAAGGAGGAGGACAGAATGCCTGCAGAACGATAGGCCACGGTACATTGGTTGAAACTTTCGGTATGTATCCCAGCTAATGATAGAGAATAGCCATGACCCTTCCAGGTGCGAATTCAAGGCACAAGGGGATAGCCATAAGGCCTGAAGATCTCCTACTCTCTTTTATGAGTTCACACTTACAAATAAATCTGCTAGAATAAATGGAATGCGTATTTGGTGTGCTTTCCGAGGAGAGGGCTCCAGGCTTGGTATTCGGCCCGGGATGCTGAACATACTCGCCATGGTTTTATGTGCACTTTGCAAAACAGATACGCCTGAAGTGGGCACAAAAGCATTAGTACATCTGGCCCTGTATACGTTTTATGCATGTACTGTACATGACATCACCGTTTTCACAAATAAGCATTTTTGTTGTTTACATGGAGACAAATATATATATATATATATATATATATATATATATATATATATAATTTTTTTTTTTTTTTTTTTACGGTATTCATTGAAATAAGCAGGTGCTAATTGTATGCTTCTATGTAAGTCTCTGGCATACCTTGATTTCAGAGGTGTCTACCTAATCAATCATATTCAAATTCAGCCCCTGCAAAGTTGGGAATGCCAAAGATCTGCTGGTCACTGTGGTGGAAAATTGTCTAGTTTTGTAAAGTTTATACTTGAAGTTTCTAATAATCAGATGCTAATTGTGTAAAATTGTTGCATAATATTGATCACTGCTTTCAGTATGCTTGTGAAGAAAGCCAAAATAATTTTCTTCTCAGAAGATAAACTTACTGAGGTGTCCCGAGCCAATTTCATAAAGAGGCCAAGAACAGCAGAGTTCCGCTCACCGGAATGTGTTGTCATTGGAGCTGCGTTTTTGTGTTCCAAAATCAAGTGAGCTGCCTTGCTGTTCACTGTCAGCATTTTCATCTATGGGATCACTCATGATATGTTCTTGTATATAATCTGCACTGTTTTAGAGTGAGGGGTGTCCAATCTTGCTCCTGGATGGCCACCTTCCAGTAGAGTATAGCCCTAGTCCTATTAAACAAACCTGAACCAGCTAAGTTCTTCTGGAGATGTAGAAACTTCCAGGCAGGTATTTTGAAGCAGGAAAGTGCCCCTCCAGGAAACATGCAATGCTGCCACAACTGCCATGCAATTCCAATCCTTTAGAACCTAAAGGAAGGTAGGCTATGTTAGAAGTCAGCAATGCAGTCTAGGTAGCTCTTGGTTTTGGAGCAGGGCTTTAGTCTGGTGCAGTATTACCAAGAAACACAGCTCACCAAGTATCAACAGCAAGTGGAGAGCACAAGACATGCTGTATCAAACTGCACATATGCCCTCCCTGAACTGTGTGTGTGGTTGTCTAGACACAGGTGTTGATCTTTCAAGAATTCCTGCAGCATGTATCCCAGACGGGAGAGGAAAACTGATAATTCCAGCAGATTTCCTGCAGAATTCTGGCTAGAGATTACGTTTCTCAGCAGAAGAGATCCCATAAACCCCCTAATACAATACTGATAGCCATGGCAACCTCTCAGTGCCGTGACCATCCATTCCAGATGAAAGCCTGTCTGAGATTGTTTCCATAACGACTGCCTGGCCTGAGCCGCTGTACTGGATTTTCCCATGGTGGCTATTATAGCTGTTTGTCAGCATCCGTTCTAGCAAACTGTTGCTTCCTTCTGCCCCCGAACTAAATACAACGAGAAGGTGCTATGACTTCCTTTTTTCTACAAAAATATTTATGGCATGCTTATTTATTGTATAGGTTTAGATATTGTTTTTCCATGGGGGAAACAATGATGAACTACCATTTTATTTTTTCAGATGTTGATAAATGTTTTAAGGAAATCCTGTAGTACAAGGCAGTCTAGCTTAATTTAGATGATGAACCATGTCTAGGTCCACAAAAGCAGATTTTATATACAACCCCAAAACAGAATAGGTTGGGACATTACGTAAAATGTAATAAAATCAAGATTCTGTTATTTGTTCATTCTGTTTAACCCTTTTTTTTTAAAAGGGTTAGGGTATACTTTACAACATAATAGTATTTTGTAAATTTGAACAAATTTTGATTTTGATGGCTGCAACACACCCAAAAAAGTTGGGACAGAGACATGTTTACCACTGTGTCACATCACCTTTCCTTTTAATTATATTTTAATTATTTGGGAGTTGAGGAAACTAATTGTTGGAGTTTTGCTTGCGAAATATATTTGCCCAATCTTGTCTGATACAAGACAGCCACTTAACAGTCTGTGGTCATCATTGCCTGATTCTGCTTTTTATGATGGGTCATATATTTTCCTTAAGAGACATGATGAGCCATGACCCTTCTTTGCTTCAAAAGACTGAGAAGCAGCCCAAACATGATAACCCCAACTATTTCCAATTCACCATCAAAATCTAAATTTGTTCATATTTACAAAATACCAATTATGTTGGTCAGTGAAAACATTGGAAAATGTTTATTTGTACTTTTGTCAGCTAATAAAAGGTTATATAGAATGAACAAATCACAGATTGTTGATTTTATTGCATTTTACAAAATGTCCCAACTTTTTCTGGTTTGGGGTTGCACATACAATTTGGCAATTTGGCAACTCTCTGATGATTTGGCAGGAAATACTTGAAAAACATTAAAATAATGTGCTACATTTATGGTTATGATAACTAACTGCGGACATTCTTCTGACATTTGTGGTTTAATTTCATTATTTTAGCATGATGGCCTGGTCTCATTGTTTGTGCTCTCTCACTTACACATGTCACTAATATCTCCATTCATCATTGCTTTTCATTTTAGCTATTAAGAAAATAAACAGCTTGTCCTTCATTCTAATTAATGGTGTTTGGCAACTTCATTTCTGTGCTCTCATCAAAAGTAATTAATCTTTACTTAATTACCCATAAGCTTAGATGTTGCATAAAGGGCTTTTACGAAGTAAACATGTTGCAGTTTTTTTTTTAACTGCTTACACTCATTTTCAAAACTTTACATGTCACACACAAAATGCTAAATGTCTCACATCTTTTGAAAAATTAAGCACTGCATTCAAAATATGGTATGGTATGGTATACCATAAATATCACAAACCTCGCATTCAAAATATCACAAACACATCTCAAAAGCAAACATTTGTCTTGCGTTGTAAACACCTTTGCCATATATTTTGGATATATCATCAGGGGCGTTTCTAGGTTTTAAAAACATCAGGGGCTGAACCCGAAACATCAGGGGCTGGGGTGGGTAATAAGATAACATGATTTGATACAGAGAATAATGTATATTGCAGGCCTATGCAGGGGCAGACTGGTTAAGTAAAAACATCCCTGGCACTATAACCACACCAGCCCACATTACCACACAGTCACACACATGCAAAGGTGAGTTTGTCAGGGGGGTTTGGGGGCATTCCCCGAGAAATGGATTTCTCAAGACCTACATTTGTGCATTTAAAGGTGTTTGAAGGTCATAAAAATGGTACAACAGCTTTAAAAGCATGTCAGTGGGCAGTAGCATAAAATATTACAGATTCTTAAAGGGGAAATGAAGCAGTGAATCAAGTTTGCATGATTTACAAGATGGATTTCCAATATAATCAACAATTATATAAGAAACATGACAAATGTAAACATTTAGAAGAAAAAAAAGAAAAAAAAAAGTTAAATCTTTCGCCGCCAGGGCGCGCCATTGTAGAGTATTCTAACATGTGACGTCACGGGGTTGGTTGGCTCAGACTCTATCCATAGACAGTAAGTGAATATTGCGACATTAAACTGTTTACACCAGTGTTTTGACTGCGAACGACTAATGTTAGGTACAGTCATTAGACAAAAAGACGACGTCTAATGTTATATGTTGACAAACTGCACATGTCTGCCATCATATTCCCGTCTCATCAACACCATGGCATGTAAGTTACGTTGCTGTGTAGAAAAGCAGGTGGGGGTTTGGGGCGAAGAGGCGGGTTTGCAACGCCACCAGGTGTCAGTGTGGCTGTTGTGCTGCGATGCCTACCGTGTCAGAGTCCATCTGCTGTCAAGAGGTTGATCTTGAGCATGTATTGCGTGGTCAATTCTGCATCACCGGCACGCACGTTTACTAATGCTGTTCCGTGAGGTAAGTTAGATGTGTTGGAAGCGGCGATGCTTTCCCTGAAGGATGTCAGAGCGGAGACACTTTTTCCTAGTACATGTAGGCTGTAGCTACGGTAGCTAGCACTACCAGTGTGAAAACATGGACGTTAAAACATAGAATACTCCACAATGGCGGCGCCCCTGGCGGCGAAAGATATAAAGTTTTTTCTTTTTTCTTCAAAATGTTTACATTTGTCATGTTTCTTATTATAATTGTTGATTATATTGGAAATCCATCTTGTAAATCATGTAAACTTGATTCACTGCTTCATTTCCCCTTTAAATATGAGAATGAGGATTTTGAAATGAATGATCCACGCTTGGATGCAAATTCAGAATGTTTCTGCTTATTGTTGACAATACACAATCACAAATTTCAAATAGGAATGGCCTTAATGAGAACTCTTTCAAGGATTATTTTAGATAGATGATATTTCAATCAAACACCAGTGTCTTTTTGACACTTTTTTCCAGACACTTTTTGTGTCCAGAGGAAAAGGAGCAGTTTATATTAGCATTAAAGATTGGTTTCAGCAACTAGTTTCTTTCTAAGGTTATGCTAATCAATATTTTTGGCACTAATCTGTTAAGTTAAAGTTCAATTGTGCACTCATATAGACAGTCACTTGTCACCACCTTCTGGCTTAATGATGCAAGTTGGACAAACACAGACAAGCAGAGTGACACAAACGGTGAAAAAGCTGATAATGGTGAACACATTCAAGGACCATACAAATATATACATGTTCTAAATATATATTTATACTTATGAATTGAGCTTATAGTTTGTATAATTAGCAAATGACATATGTGTAAATAGGAATATATTGTAATAATGTTAAAAGGCGTGGTACAGTCATTGATGATAAACTTTACTTTTGGATTTTATGGGCTACATAAGAAAACTAGACAGCGTTTGAGTCTACTTAGGAAGTTAAGAAATTTTGACATTGAAAGGAGGCTCTTAACCATTGTTTATAGATCAATGACTGAAAGTGTTTAACTTATAATATTGTTTCATGGTATTACAGTGAAACAGAAGAATAAACTAACACGAGTAATCAATGAAGCAAATAAGATCATCAGCCAAAAACAGAGCACATACAATAGCTATTCACAATTTTTTTTGGAGAAAAGGGCATTATAAATATATTCAGACCAGTCTCATTCCCTCCATTCCTGCTTCGAGATCCTTCCTTCGAGGCGCAGGCTACAGATACCGCTCGCCAAGAGGAATATTTAAGAGATCATTTGTTCCATTGGCAGTGACTGTTTTAAACTCAATTCTCAATTGAGGTGTGTGAATTTGCACATACTGTATTAATTTAACTTATGTATGTGTCATGATTCTGCCCTCTTGTCCTGACCTATCTTGAGGCAGGATCATGACAGATCCTTGTTTTGTGTGCAGGCACGTGGCCTTGTGTTTGGGCTGTGTGTGTTTGCGTCTCATTCTCTGGCCCCACCCCTTGTTACCCTCGTTTTGTCATCATTGCTTCATCTATGTCACCTGCTGTCAATGTCTGTTTCTCTCTATTTGATCCCCTTGTGTTTGCTGTCCTGTGCCATGTCTACCTTGTCTTAACGAAGTTGTGATCTTGTAAAATCCTGGGCTGCGGTCAGCTCGGACAAAACGTTGCACAACGTTTTTAAACAGAAACGGTGATGAGTTGAACACCCCGTTCTGATGACGCAAGAGTTGCAACTATGGAGCCCGATAAGGTCATTCTCTGTGTTCTTTGTGAAGAATTTCGGAGCCTAATGAAGTCTGTATAAATATGTGTTTAATATTACAAAATAGCCTATGCCCGATGTTACAGTAACTTGCCGCCCAGAACACGAGATTTGTGGACACTGAAAGCACACATCTTACCTAATTCAGACTAAAACACATTCTGTTTAGCCTCACACACTATTTGCATTTCATAATGTTTTACTAACCTATTTTCTTTCTCATTTTTAGGAAAAGCACTTACCATTTTTTATTTCTATACCAAATGTCATACATGAAGCTAAAAAATATAAACTATATCATTATGTTGATTTCCTGTATTTTTACAATAAACGACAAACATATATTCTAGTATCCTCAGTTGTTGTAGGCTATATAGCGATCTGCATTGAACACATTTGTAAATTATTTTCGTTGAACCCATTGTGCGAGTTCAATTTAATACCGCATGCTTTATATACATGTTGCTGCTGATTGAATTGCAGTTCTTACACACCCACCAAACAAGAGAAAACATCTCAAACCCCGTTGCACACCGGTCACCCGTTCCTGGAAACATGACGTTCAACTCGGAAACCGTAGCAACCGTTGCGCACCGTTTTGAAATTGAGCGTGCCCCTGATTTACATTGTTCCTGTATAGTTTAATGTCAAAGTTTTAGTCTTGTGTTGGTCTTTATTTTTCTTACCAGTGTTGTTTGCCCCCTCCTGGGTTTTGTTTTCCCAGTTTTCTGTTATCAATAAACGTTGTGTGTTTGCACACTGTCTGCAATTGGGTTCATCTGCTATCCCCATAACAGTGTGTATTAATTATTTATTATGTGGTTTGTAACGTGGTTGTGCCAGTGTCAAAGATGAATTTCTGTCCAGTACACCTGAACAGACAATGAAGTTAATCAAATCAAATTCGCATTCATGTTATTATATGCCTATATATAGATGTCAGTCGGATATGATGGACTCGATTTGTAGTATTTGAGAATGAACGTGCACGCGCATCCGATGTCTCTTTACGCGCATCTCACTCTCATATTTACTCGTATATTTACGAACGTTTCATGAATGACACTGTGAGGAACTGCAGGCACTCCAGCCAACGGTGACGTCACGCGCACCTTCTATTAATAATTTCTGAACATTGAATCTCAGAATTTATTCACCCTTTCTCATGGTTTCTCAATATAGTTCATACAGTATAGAGTAGAAAAGCAATAATTCTAATCATTTGCTCATTGCAACGCAGTGTGACAACATGCCCCGCCTGCACAACTGGGACAGCTTGCAGAACTATATCAAGTGTTAATTAACAGATATAAGATAAAATAATAGCAGACTTGTTTAAAAAAAACACAAGAACTTACTTTTGCTATGGTTAAATAAATGTTCAGTAATATCTTCAATATATATATATATACCCAGGTGAAAAAGATGTACAATTAAGTGTATTAAAAATGCATTACATTATATTTGTATTGTACTAAAAACATATTTAAGTACATTTTTAATACACTTAATTGTACGTTTTTTCATCTGGGAATTTTACAATTCTATAGTGTTGATGGCAACTAGAAAATTCGTCTGCTAACCTCCATAATGTGTCGTGTTTCAAATCAATGCCAGGTGGTAATGAAATAACATTAATTACTGTGGTGGTTAATTAATTGAATTAACGAGATGAATGCGTTCCTGATCAGTCTGAAGAGTGGCTTATAAGGCGTCTTGGGTGATCTGTTCTCATGCCTGTGAGGAGATTTGTGTTTGGAAGAAGCTCATTGCCATCCTTTTTCTCTGTGCTGTTGATGAACTTAAAGAACCAGGTAAGTACCATTAGACTTTGAAGTGAACAGAATTCTGTTTTTAGGTTAGAGTTGTTTACTAAACTTTATAGATGGTGAAAATAAGCTTTGTGAACCATTGAAGCTTTCCTTCAACACCATTACTACCAGTGGTGTAGTCTAGTTTTTTGTAGTGAGTATACTGTGATATACCAGCAGCACCCCCACCCCCGCCGCCACCACCAACACCCATTTGCAAAACATTTTAAAAACTTTAAAATTCTGTTTTAATAGATTTGATTACTATTATTTAAAAAAAAATACATTTTACTATGCAATTTCTTTAATAATTCCATTGAGTTACTTGATTTATCTCTAAAAACTTTTATTTTGGTGTGTTGTAAATTAAAGACATTTGATCTTCTGTGTGTTTTAATAAACTATTATTAGGCCTACTTGAAGTATACTCTGCTGTGCAATAGTAATATATTTCTTTTATATTTTCTTAAAGTTATACAAAACTTTGATTTTGACAGGTTGCATGAAGCAGGGCGTCACTAGGATTTTGATCATCACTTTTTTCTAAAAAAAAAAGGTAACACTTTATCTAATGCTCACTATTAACCAGTACAGTTTCATTACGTGCAAAGGCAGGGTTTTATAATCACTGTTGTCTTAAATGTGAGGTAGGTTAGTCAGGGGGTTCAGGGTTTCCCTGAGAAAGTTTTTATTTCTCTGATGCATTTGTGCATTTTAGGACGTTTTTAAGGCCAAAAAAATTAGATAACAGCTTTGAAACCATGTCTTTGGGCACTGGGCAGCAGATTATTTCTCTCCCCTCATCAGCATCACCCTCTTTTTCTCTTTGTTTTTATCTTGCCCTGTCTATTCCCCTCCAAAAGCTGAGCTTTGACTGATATAGGCTTTTCATTTTTGTCTGTCAGTGAAGAAAGTAAACATAGGGTCAACTGATGGGTTGATTTTGCCTATGAATAATTGTTCTTGGACATGTTTATTCACTGAAAGCTACTAAAGCTAGGTTTACTAAATGCATTCAAAACATATAGGCCACACATTCATTATTGATCTAATACAGGGCCGTAGACACCTCTTTATAATCAAAGAGGTCCTAAATTTGAGGTTGGTTGGTGCTTACATTTTTTTAATTTCTCTGATGTGCATTTCAAGACGTTTGAAGACCAAAAAAAAAAAAAGAATAAGAAATAGTGGGCAGTAAATTCTCTTCCCCTTCGAAGGCTGAGCTTTTTTAATGTAGCCTACTAAAGGATACAATTATTATTATATTCTCAATATGTACACATTCATTATTACTCTTGTCTTGTGGCTAAAATGATGTAAACGGCTTTGTTAATGTTTCTTGTCCCTGGCAATGACAGTAAACTATTAAATTGCACGAGTCACGTTACATGCCTATTTATTTCAGTTCAAAATGGCAAAATTAGACAAAACTATATTAGTTTGCCTGATTATTTTTTTTGTCATTCGTTTAACATTTATGACCTAAAATGTAAAATATGAAATGTTAAGTTTAGCCACTTACATCTCGCACTTGCCCGTAAACTGAAGCGTCGAGTCGCTCTGCTGAAATTCGCGCTCAGCAGCGTCTTTGAACATAAAGCCCGCCTACTTTGATTTGATTTGTCATCTCAAATATTCTGACATTGACGAGCAGTGACTGACCAATGAGGCTCAGATGAACACGAACACACACACACACCCTGTCCTGTTTTTGACGTGCTCTCTGCTCGCGCGCTGAATCTGAGAACAGAACTTTATTCTGTCGCCTACGTTTCAGGGGCGCTGATGTCGTAGGAAATTTATTTCACAAAACGATGTTGTGATGAATCCTCACGCTTTTTAAACTGGGCATACGGAGATCTTTGCCATTTCCTAGTGGGCATACGCAAATCCTTGACATTTTCTAGTGGGTATACGGCGTATACCTGCGTATCACGTAAGACTACACCACTGATTACTACTCTTGGTTTGTTTGCCATACAGTGATTAAATGGATGATGGTCCTTTTTTTTGTTTTGTTTTTTAGTGACAGTGTCGATATGGCTCCAGCAGTGCAGAATCTATGGTTGCTGCAGCTCAGCCTCTGAACCTCAGGATCGCTGCTTCCACTTCAAGGGGTTGGTGCTGTGGCCTAGTCACAGGGTCGCCTAGGTCTTTGTGTCTCACTGCCTCATTGCTTCTCTGGCTACGTGGTGTGCTCCACCTCCATCACCTCCGGTAATCCCCTTGGTAGTGTTTGGACTCTTCACTCCATGGCTTCTTCATTCTGCGACACCGCCGTGGGATGCAGTCCTGACTGTGGGCTGGGTCTCCGTCTGCCCTTCCCTGCTCAAGGCCATCCCTCCTGGCTGTCACCACCATCTGCACCAACCTTTTGCATGGTTCTCTTCGCCTTTTTATTGTTCTCCAGCTAAGCCGCATTCCTTCCAGACGAACGCCTGCGGGTGCTCAGTCTAGACCATTACAACACAAGCCGTCCGTCCAAGCCACCCGTCCGTCCAAGCCGTCCGCCCGCCCGTCCATCCAAGCCGCCCGTCCGTCCAAGCCGTCCGTCCAAGCCGCCCGTCCGTCCAAGCCGCCCGTCCGTCCAGATGCCGCCCGTCTGTCCAAGCCGCCCGTCCGTCCGCGTGCCAGGCCGCCCGCCCGTGCCGTGCCAAGCCCGTGCGTCCGTCCAGCCGCCCCGCCCGCCCGTCCGTCCAGCCACCCGCCCGTCCGTCCGTCCAAGCCGCCCGCCCGTCCGTCCAGTGCCAAGCCGCCCGTCCGTCCAAGCCGCCCGCCTGTCCGTCCCAAGCTCGCCCGGCCCCGTCCATCCGTCCAAGCCGCCCGTGCGTCCGTCCAAGCCGCCCGCCCGTCCGTCCAGCCGCCCGTCCGTCCGTCCAAGCCGCCCGCCGCGTCTGTCCGTCCCCGTCCGTCCAGAATCCGCCCGCCCGTCCGTCCAAGCCGTCCGTAGCTCAAAAACGTAGGCTCAGAGGAAAGGTTGTTGTAGGTGGTGGTGACAGCCAGGGGGGATTGGCCTTGAGCAGGGAAAAGCCGATGGAGACCCAGCCCACAGACAGGACTGCATCCCACGGTGGCCTCGCAGAATGGAGTAGCCATGGAGTGAAGAGTCCCAACATTACCAAGGGGATTACCAGAGGTGATGGAGGTGGAGCACACCACGTAGCCAGAGAAGCGATGAGGCAGTGAGACACAAAGACCTAGGCGACCGTGACTAGGCCGCGGCGCCGGCGGAATGGAGTAGCCATGGAGTGAAGAGTGCCAACACTAGTCTCCCAAGTTTTTGAGGTGAAAAAATACGGTAAGTTGTTGTGTGAGGGCAGTTCAATGACTGATCTGAGGCCTTAATCTAAAGCACTTTGTTTCTGGTTTAGTTTTGCCCAAGTTTGATGTGAATGTAAACACACAGCAGACCTACAGCGTTGCAGTTATGGGACTGAAAGTTGAGTCTTGTGCCAAGTGAGTGATGCTTTTTTTTGTCTTGTGGTTGGTCAGTTCTTTATCTGGGAAACATCATAACAAGATATGCATATGGCCAACCTGTATCTGGTCAAGCCTTAGTGGAAGTGTGCTGTGATCCATTTCCACACAGTCTGCTTCATAATTTGACCTGACAAGACATCCACTTTAAGCCACAAAGTTGATATTCTTCACTGTTTGTTTGGACTTTCTCTCGCAGATGTAATGGTGTCAATCTGCAATGGTGTCCTTTACAAACAAAGCTGTATATCTCTTGGAGGGGATCAACTGGCACCAACAAACTGCTGTTGAATCTAACCACAAACAAGAATGGACGAGCTGCGTTCTCCCTAAACACTGCTAATCTTAAGGCTGATCTGAATCTGGTGGTACGACTTGTATTTTGTAAAAATTAAGACTTTCTCTAGCATGATGCTGATTAAGTTTGATCTTCCCCAGGTGACTGCTAATCCAGAGCTTTTTTATGGTTATAAATCGCCATACTTCACTACAGATACAAGGTTTGTTCAGCTTCTCCTACCTGTTTCTCCCGACAAGCCATCGTTTAGTGAACTGACTATAGTGAAGCTCAATCAGCCGCTCAAATGTGCTGCTTCGTTTCCAGTGACCATGGAGTATTCATTTGTTGGAGAGGCTGGTAGCTACAGCGCTGACATAATCTATATGGTGAGTGGACGTTAGTTTTGTAGTTAAGTTTGCTGGTCTGTTTGTTCCGCTGCTCCGCAACTTGCACACTATGTCTTCTGTCAGGTCTTATCCAAAGGAGTGATCATCCTCCATGGATTTCAGACGGTTAAAGCAAAGGCTGTTGATGCTGTCACAAGCGGCTCTGTGACGTTCCAGTTGTCTGTCAGCGTCGATATGGCTCCAGCAGTGCAGATTCTGCTCTACAGCGTTCTTCTCAGTGAGACTGTAGTTGCTGCTAGTGTGCCGTTTGACACAGATATGCGTTTCCAGAACCAGGTACTGTATGATGTGTGGCTATTTTTCAATTTGGAAATGTTGGTGTGTGTCCTACAGCATGTTGGTCCTTGTTCCAGTTGTCGCTGCAGTTTTCTCCACCTACAGCTGTTCCTGTGGAGGGAAACGTTCTGATGGTTTCTGCTCAAGCAGGAAGTAGCCTCTGTGTAGCCTCAGTGCTGTAGATCTGAGCGTCCGGATCATGGAGCCAGGAAGACGTCTGAGTGCTGAAAGGATTTCTGTGTGCCTCAATCAGGTTTTTTGTTTGGGCTTTTAATCTGAATATTTCAGTGTGTGGCACTTCTGATTAGAATGCCACTTCAGTTTACCCCAGTGTCTGAAGTACAAGGGCCTGAATTTTTATTGCAACTTCAGTGTCGGTATGTCTGTTAGTTTGATTCTTGCTCTAGAAATTGGTACATGACTTAAAGATAAAATGTAGCCTTGTGTTGTATTGGTCTATACTAGCTTTTGTTACTGAATGTGGTCTATTAATATGATGGTCGGAAGTGCGTCCGTCCGTGATGCGTCCGTCCGTGCGTGCGTCCGTGCGTTCGTCCGTGCGTGCGTCCGTCCGTCAGACACAAAGACACAAAGACCTAGGCGCCACAGAATGGAGTAGCCATGGAGTGAAGAGTCCCAACACTAGTCTCCCAAGTTTTTGAGGTGGAAAAAATACGGTAAGTTGTGTAAGGGAAGTTCAATGACCGATCTGAGGCCTTAATCTAAAGCACTTTGTTTCTGGTTTAGTTTTGCCCAAGTTTGACATGACCATAAACGCACCGCCGACCTACAGCGTTGCAGTTATGGGACTGAAAGTTGAGTCTTGTGCCAAGTGAGTGATGCTTTATTTTTCTTGTCTTGTGGTAGGTCAGTTCTTTATTTTATTTTTTTATCCTTTTGCCTGTGCTTGACTTAATTGCGTCTTTGTTCTCCTACCAGATGAATGCCATGGGCTGTGCCTCTCTTACTGTTGATACGTCAGTGTTTTTCAACACCAAATTTGAATACCAAATGCAAGACCCATTTCTTGTGAATGTTATTGAGGAGGGAACAGGTGAGCTATTGGCTGATCTGAACCATATATTCTATCATCTTTACAAGACGTGCACTTTAAGCCACAAAGTTGATATTCTTCACTGTTTGTTTGTACTTTCTCTCGCAGATGTAATGGTGTCAAAATCTGCAATGGTGTCCTTTACAAACATAGCTGTATATCTCTTGGAGGGGAGCAACTGGTCCAACAAACTGCTGTTGAATCGAACCACAAACAAGAATGGACTGGCTGCGTTTTCCCGGAACACTGCTAATCTTAAGGCTGATCTAAATCTGGTGGTACAACTTGTATTTTGTAAAAATTAAGACTTAAGAAAATTAAGAAAAAAAGACCTGCATTTAAAGAGTTCACATGTATTTAAAGCGGAGCAGAACTAACAAAAAGTATGAGCACTGGATCAAGTGAAAGGAGTTCGTATGTGGAGACATATCAAGATTTGCCGCCATCACCGCCGCGGCAAATGCCCTGTACTTGGACTTCTCAAAGGCGATTTTGCAGATCAGAGAGTTCTCTCCTCAAGTCCATGTACAGCAGCCACTGAGGGCAGGCCAGTTCTGCCTAGAGATCAAGGCAATCCTCCTCAGCCCATGAGGGCACTGCCTGTAGATTTACGAGGTGACCTTCTGCATTCTCATTCTGTCAGTCACAAGAGATTGATTATCTCACCGACAACCTAGGAGACCTGAGACTACCAAGCTCGGCAACTCAGCGAACTTCAAGTCACCCTTTCTCTTCTTATGAACCAACTCAATACCAACACAAGCTAGCCCATCAAGAAGATGCTACATATCCTCAACCTGGTATTAGGCACATAGATAGACCACGTGGTTGCTACAAGACAGACCACAGAGGCCATAACTATATGTCCACTGACCAAAGAGATTGCAACCAATATCCCGCAGCTGTTCAGTTTATGCCTCAGAATTACAGTCAAGAGACAGCAGCTACGTATGGGACTTATAAAGATCATAGTCTAAACTGCAAACCCGTCCGCTATTTCCCTTCCACTGAACCATATGGTTATCAGCAACCTTATCATGGGATTCCAGCTACAAGTCCAGTCTATCAAGATGAGAGACTAACTCCAAGGGATACATTAGCTCACCATGCACATGAGAGACATGCATATGAGAGACACTTAGACAGCTATGGTCAATCAGCTCCTAATCCTGCAGACAAATCAAGCTTCTTGACCCCACGACAGTACGCATATTACGCTCAGCCTGAGACATATCAGCCTTACCACCCAATCACTTTTTGCAGTGAAGATCCCAGAGAGTTTGCACAACTCAAAATTGCACGGGAGAATTTGCTACCTGCCGGGGCTACAGAACATTTCAAGTACCAAATACTCATTGATCATCTGAAACAGGAGAATGCCTTGCTCATGGCAGACTTGTACGTCAACAGCAGGTACCCATACACCAACACCATGAGGTCTCTAACTGCACTTTATAGTCAACCACATCAACTCGCATTACAAAGAATTGCAGAATTGATGGATGGCCCAAAAATCAGGAGTGGTGACCCTAAATCTTTTAGAATGTTTGCATGCATTAGTTGGAATGCTGAACCAACTTGGAGCTAAAGGATGGACGGAGCTCAAATGTGGGTCATGTGTTTCACGTCTCCTTGCCAAATTGCTTCATGATCTTAAAGCAAACTTCAGGAGGTTTGTTAACCCCATTCAGAACCCAGTTCCAACACTGATAGAACTCAGCGATTGGCTAGAATATGAGCTCAGAATACAAGAGGATGAGTCACAGTACGTTAGTAATGTAAGCAAAGTCTACTCTCAGCCACAGAGAGAACAGCAAAGGAATTGCAAGCTGCTTCAACGATTTGCTACTGTCTTGCATGGTGGCGAACGGGGTAAACCAGCAAGTTTTACAGCAGTCAAGAAGGAGAAACCGACAAAGTACTGCCCCTTCTGCAACACTGTGCAGCATTACTTCAATCAGTGTGCTAATTTCAAACTGCTGAATCAAGATCAAGTGGAGTCTTGGCTGAAGTCAAATCAGAAGTGCTTTAGGTGTGGCTGTGATCACCAGATCTCACAAAGTAATCTTAAAGCCAAATGCAAAAAAATGTGAAAAGAGACGTTTAGAAATACTGCATGACTTCAATGCCAAAGGTAAACATGAAACACAAGCTTCAGCAAAAAACAGTTGTCTTGTGAACTCAGAAGTAGAGACTTTGTATATGGACAGACCAACTGCAGGCAGCAAAGTTCTTTTGAAGGTCAGCCAAGTGATCTTGAGAAATGGAGAGAAGGAACTTGACACATACGCTATATTGGATGACGGATCAGAGAGGACAATGTTACTGTATAAAGCAGCACAGCAACTTGATCTTCAAGGACTTCCTGAAGATATAGCCCTCCGTACTGTGAGACAAGGCATACAGGTTGTTCATGGGGCGGCTGTTTCATTCTCAGTAGGTTCTACATTTAAGCCAAACAAATCATTCACCATTGAAAGAGCTTTTACAGCCAAAGAACTGAGCCTTGCAAAACACACTTACCCTGTTAAGTTGCTGCAGAAGAAATACAGATAGCTACAAGGTCTGCCCATTCCCTCATTGCAGCAGGCTCAACCACTCTCACTCATTGGCTCAGATTATCCACATTTAATCACAGCTAAAGAGCCAGTACATCTCGGACCTTCTGGGGGTCGTGCCGCTGTGAAAACCAGACTCGGATGGACTCTGCAGGGCCCCTCAAAATTCCTTGCCAGTCATCTCCTACCACAACAGTGTCTATTAACCTCCACTTTGTCAGCAGAAGCCGAACTGTTCATTAATGAACAGAAATTGTGGCAAATGGACACACTTCCATATAGGAGTGAGACACAGAAGGCAAGACACGGAAGCGGTGCAAATCCTTGAGGAGAAAACAATCAGGGTGGCAGTCGGAGACATTCAAAGGTATGCAACACCTCTCCTCTGGAAAAGAAATCTTTCACCTTTGCAATCAGCTAAAGAAGCAGTAACAGCCCATTTAAGAAGCACAGAAAAATGCATTTTGCAGAACACAGATCTTGCTTCAGTGTATGTTGAAGTGCAGAAACTTAAAGGCAGGCTACATCTCAAAGCTGACACCAGAGGAGACCGATAAAAGCCGATGGAATCAAGGTCCACAGTTCTTAACTCAGTCAGTTAGTAGTTGGCCCAAGCAGCCTCATGATTATGTAAGCGATGACATCCATCCAGTTATACTTCTGTGGAGCACTATCCTCCAGTCAAACTGATCAGATATCTCTCGATACAATTCACTTCAAGATCTGATTAAGGCTACTGCTATTTCCCTTCATGGGGCGGCAGACGAAAGTGAAGTCTCTGCTGACGAATATACACAAGCTGAACAGGAACTTCTGAGACGTGCTTAAGTTGAAAGCTTCCCAGAAGAAATAGCCCAACTCCAGTTAGGTAAACCTGTATCTCACTCTAGTCGTATTCTAACTCTAGCCCCAGAGTATGATCACAAAGCCAAATTAGTCAGAGTATGTGGACGCCTTGTAAGCACTTGGACTCAGACACTCAACACCCTATTGTCTTAGATCCTGCTCACCCTCTTGTAAAGCTTCTGATTCAACATCACGACAACCTCCTGTTACATCCAGGACCTGAGGGCGTGTTCGCAGAACTGAGACGAAAATATTGGATCGTAAGAGGCAGAAAAGAAGACACCAGCGCAGCTGCTTTGAACGTAAGAAATGGTGAGGGAAGCCAGAAATACCTATGATGGCAGATCTCCCTCAGTCTAACTTTCGGTTGTTTCGTCCAGCTTTCTATTCAACGGGCATTGACTGTTTTGGCCCCTTCCAGGTTAAGTTTGGACGCAGTTGTTTATCCCGAATCGTAATTGCTCAGTCGTAGGAGATGGTGCCATAGCCAGATTCTAATTGAAAATTTCTGGAAATGTTTCATACTGCAATACCTCCCCAACTTGCAACAGAAAAAATATAAAACATTAATGAAATGTTTAATAAATGACAACAAATATGCTTAGTTCTTTGAGTTTTATTTAAATTATTCATTGTAAAGAAAAGCCAGTGATCAAGTCATCTTTTGCCTGCGAATAATATATATTGTACTCTGTGTAAAATAATATATTAGCACTAACTCGGAAGTTCATATGAAGCAACTACTCTATCTCTAGTGCCAGGTTTTTTTTTTGTTTTTTTTTTTTTTCAAAATACTGTTTTCTAGGGGTAGGGGTGAACCTGTCAACACATGGCTTATGCATCCAAAATTAAAAGTACTACACTGCCCACCTCGGCATGACTGCTTTGTGCAGACTCTGTAGATGTGGACTCCTGCAACTCATTGCATTCAGATATAATAGGTATTCAAGTGTAAATTAAGTAAAGCTATGTATGCACTTAAAGATACCTGAGAAGGTTTCTTCACTGTCCTGTGCATTGGGGAAAAATGGGCATTACAAAGTGTTGTACTTTCTTCCCTTTTGATGTAAAGTTAGAAAAAGACTTACTGCACATGCTTCAGCCACTTGCTTGGGAACACATAAAAGTGTTGGTGTATTGAAGTGATATAATGAAGTACACTGGGGGAAATGTGATCAATAACTCATGGCAACATATTTTTTTTACATTAACTATGTAGTTTCACAGTCACACATGTAGACTTTCACAAGTCAAAGCAATTCATTACTTCTCAAGGTTTAACAGCTGATATGACTGGACAGCCATTTGGATTATAGGCCTACTTAATTTAAGCAGCAACATATTATTTTATAGTGTACTAGGATCATTTAAAGGTCATTTACCAGCAGTGAAGGTGCTGTGTGTGTGAGGAAGAGCTGAACAGAAGGATGCCCTCCACAAGGTTCACATTTAACCCAAGGGCCTGCTCTTCTGCCTGGGTAATGTGGGGTGCAGGACCACCACCTGTTTGTTTTGTTTTTCTTTTTTTTCTCAGCCTTTTTCTTGCTTTTATAAGCTTACGTTTATTAAAGCTGCAATACCTAAGATTGCATGTCGCTAGAGGGCGCTACATTCAAAACAACAACACCGGCTTTGCTTGATGACGACGTGGAGGAACGCGGAATGATGGGAACTGTTGTTTTCAACTCCACCGTGGATAAATCGAGTCAGACGGGAATCGAAAATTAGTTGTCATAGATGAGGTAAAGTTCGAATTTCTATAAATGCTGCGTTTAAAGGAGTCATAACCTCGTATTACCTTGGATACCCACGCTCTATTATAGTCTTTCAGGCCCTTCTAAAAAAGAAAAGTGAAAAAAAAAAATAAACACAGAGCTCCTCTGACCCTTATTTCTGAATGCATTATTGCCTCGCGAGATCTGATGCGATATTTTGGCTGTCGTGGACGGTCAATAATGCAAATGAGGGGTGCGTTGATTGGTGGCAGGAAGGATGGGGCTTGACACTGCAGGGAACTTCAGCATATCATTACAAAAAGACCGTGACCTGTGGAATTCAACCATATGTGTTTGAGCCAGACTCTGAACTAGAACTGGAAACGGAAGATAAAGAGTCAATGGAAGGACGTTTACATCAACATGTATCTGAATGGTAAAGACAATCATTTTGACTGAGACATACATTAACATCAGTAACGAGCTAAAACGTTTGTTGCTATTTTCTCCCACATAAGTTTACCTTTTATTTAATGTAGATTACATTAACGGAGATATAGTCTACTTTTTTTATCAGCTTACAGTGGTTATAGAGATCGACGTTTGCTGTCATGTGTTGTTTTTGCCTTGTTTCACGTTCACGCACTTCTTATAGCTGTGTTTACTCAGCTCTTACAGTGATTTTCTGAAGTAAAACTGACACTTCATCTTTTGTGTGATGTACAATAAACTTTATTAAACTCATCAGTATATGTTTGATCATCTTTCGGACCTGGTCCAAAAACAGCAGACTTGTAGGCTATTATTAAATAATGGATACATACAAGCAGATGGCAAATTATGTTATAATAACCGTAATTAAACTACTAAACTATACCTGTTCCATCTCTATACAGCACTCTGACTCTGTAGAAATTATTGTCCGACTCGAAATGAACGTTGTAAAGGATTCCTGTGTTAAATGTTTAGCGCAGACACCTAACGTTGAGCCAGTTGGAACAGCGTCATTAAAAATGAATTTCATCCACTGGTCCCTGGTAATGTGGTCTGTTTTTGGTAGAGAAAACACATTTGAATGTTGATTCTGGCAGTCAACTACAGAGCAACTCATGTGTGCACTACATTTTTGCATCTTTCTTGACTGAATATGAGGGGAGAGGGAGGGACAGTGCGAGCTTCCTGCAGCATATGTGTGTGCGGTGTCCATATATGGTATATCCTGCCCCGTCTTGACGTCAAGTCGAGGGAGAAATTAAAATCTCGTATTTGAGTGCGCGTGCACGTGGGCTGGTTTATGAACCCTGGGGTAAACAAACGCTTCACTTTTGAATATCGGCTTCCCGGGCAATGTTTAATCTTTAGGCAATCATAACATACATTGATTCTCGTGGAAAAGTGAAAATGACAGGTTATGACTCCTTTAATGACATGCTTGTTTTTCATTAAACTGAAATAGCCACAAGAAAAGTCAGGTTTAAAAGTAAATTAGTTATCACAGATGTTACTGTACGAGTCACTGGACGAAGCTATGGTGGAGAGGGTTTGAAGTCAAATCGTTGCTAATGGATCCTGACTTTGCCCTATGCTGCATTATGCATTTAGTTTTGCATTCATTTGCAGAAATTAGCTGCTTGAATGACAATTGCTGATGTTATTAGATTTTTCAGGTGATATTCTCAATTCATTCAGTTAACGGATGCTCTGAGGTAAAATTTTCAGACTGCAGACTCGGCAACGATTGTATTTAATTGTACAGTAAATCATAGCATAGAACAGACATTGTCTTCCGTTCATGTTATTAAACATAACAATATTGCTGGCCATATACTGATGAGAAAGTGCGCGTCCGGTGTGCGATACTGGACTTTGTCCTAGACGTGGGGCTCTTCTCGTCTTCGCGACCCCTTTACAGCCAACAGTTCACATTCCGAGAATAATTGAAAAGAATAATGCACCAGAATGTGCACCATTCCATTACAAATGCGCGAAACAAGCTGACGTTTGTTGCTTGATAGACGCAAACGCACAACTACAACTTCCGCATTTATCCAGGACTACACGTAGTACGAGCGGAAACCGAGGTAACGCGGATATGACGCGATTGACTGGCGACTCCCAGCTCACCCCTGCTCACACGCCCCGTTTCCTCGGTTAAAATCTCAATTTTCTTGTGATTTAAACATTGCTTGAAACATTTGGAATATTGTAAGTTATCATCTTAACTAAATATATAACACTGGCCTTGTGATTTTGGGATATTTTAATGCAAAAGTCTTAGGTATTCCACCTTTAACAGTGCCTTTTTAAAAGAGATTAGTTAGTACAAATCACTATTATGTAGAATATTCTAGTACTACACTTTTACTTGTTCCTATGTTCTAGCAGTGGGTGGTGACTCTGACATTACACTGAACAATGTTATTAATTATTTAGAAATTATTAAAATATAAACATATAACTACAAACTTAATTTGTCTGCTACTTTTTGCCGGCTCTCTTCTAAGGTGTTTGCGTTTTAATTAAGTTTTCCAATTCAGCTTATCCTTCATGCAATAACTCTTGCTCTTCTGTGGAGAAAAAATGGTGGCGCGCTCTCTGGCCACAGCGAACAGCCAATTAAGAATGAGGAGTCACGTGCCGATTTGGGCGGGTCTGAGCCGGTCGGCCATGATGGTTGGAGACGCTATCGGTTACCAGCGGCAACGCCTTTAGAACCTTATGTTAGAACCCACAGAGACGCGACTAAACATTCCAGAGCTCTTTAATTTTCGCACATTTATTATTTTGCCAGGACCAGAGATGGATCTAAGAATACGAGAAAAAAGGAAGAAAGTAAAGCAATGCAAAAAGATAAGGCGAAAGAAAAGGGACCTTACAGGAACAAACTCGCACTAAGTGCAAAACAGCTGTATTTGGAGAAGCAGCATCAGGATATTTGCTCTTTTGCACTAATAACAGTATTATTATTTTATCATTATTACTTATGTTGTCCATGAAACTTATATTGTCCAAATATACATATATTTCAGTTCTCAATAAATATTGTTAAGTCATATTGTTGTTTCAAACATTTATTTCAAAGAAATAAAAAAGTAATGAACAAGGCACTCAAACAACACTTTTGCGTATGTTCGTTAAGGTACAGCAAACAGTGAAAATTGTATACTGAAGGCATCAGCCAACCATGCAATCCAGCGTCTCCTCGTCAGATACTCTCCCTGATGCTGTGTCCATTTCGATAACCTAAAAAACTGTATTCCATTGTTCCTATGTTTTCCATATGTCTCGTGTGAGTTACTGGAGGAGTTTTTAACGCAGCAGTGACTTCCAGGCATGGTAAAACAGTGCGGAATTGCGAGAAACTCCTCTACCACCGAGCTAAAAACACACGCAAACAATACTGTTTTGCCGTGGGAATCCAACCAACATGGCGGAGAGGGGGAGGGGCTCTGTACAATGACGTCAACTCCTCATTCTCAATAGCAGCGTTGCTGATCAATGTTTCAACTATCGATACATATCCCCTTTAACCCAGCGCATGAACGCGCAATTATCTCAGATAACTCAATCCAGGTATACTAATCCCAACCGGCAGGTGTGTTCGAAGAACCCAATTAGCCGGATCATGATGAGCATGATAATATTATCTTGAATGTCTCGTTGATCTCAGATGTCTCGTCTGATCCTAACCTTCAGTAGAGAAAAGAACAGCAGATCTTCAATGGAGAATAGTTCATGGTGCAATAGAGCATCACAGTCCCGCCACAGCCCGAGAGAGCGCTGGTGCCAGAAGTAAATTTCCCATTAATTTTTCCCATTGACATTTTGTAAAATCCATATCTAAAGAGTATTAGAGCATGTCTGAGGATAACCAGCTACGGCTGAACTCATAAGCATACAACATATCATTTCGAGTGAAAAAACAAAGAGAAAATCCAAAAAAGTCAAAGGTACAAGCCTGTGTACATATTTTCATTTCCGAGCAAAGGAACTACTCCTTCCATAAGCCACCGCGCCTCACTAAAGTCGACTGAAAGCCACCGTGAAAGAGCCTTTTGAGAACTTTTTCCTCCAGTGAATTTTATATAGTGAATGTGCAGGGAAACTGACTATCCTCGATTTACTGAAGCTTATGCACATGCTGTGAGTAACTGGACATCCAATGGCGCGGGGCGTCTCAGAGGTGCGACCAATGAACTTAGCCCTACGTCATTACACGATCTTCAGTCTTCACGTACCTTCGCGGGGTTTCAGACACATGATACGACTTCCACCAATCAGATGCATCACTGTGGGATTGTGGGATTGTTCAGGATTGTGGGTAATGAAGTACTTATCCAATACATCGTGAATAAAAGGCATTTATCTTAAAACAAGGTTAGTGCCCCATGGACTTTTGGCGTTTAAAGGAGCATATGCAATCGTTTAGTACAGCCGTAGCTGGTTTTAAGTCTACCACGTATGGTTACGTTTTTATGGCTTATATCTCAAATGTCAATAGAGAAATTGTATTGAATTTTTACTTACGGCACCGGCTGTGGGCGGGACTGTGATGCTCTATAGCCACAGACAAACATGTGGCACACCTGAACCCAGCAGTAGGGGTGGGATGCAGGTTTTGTGGAGAAGAAAATTTTGAGCATTTGTTTTTAAAATGTAAAAGACTGTAAGGTCTTTCTGAAGTTCTTAATAGATTGTTTCAAGTTTTTGGTGAAGATTTCTCAGAGGAAGAAGGAAGATGTGTCTGTTAAATTATTTAACAGGAACTGTGAAATTGGCAATATGGAGAAAACGTTGGAAAAAAATGTTGAAGTGATGTTTATGAAATTAGTGTCTGGTAGACTAAAATAGAATTTGCATACTATAGTCTTGTAAATAATGAGGAGGGTATCAGTGATCTGTGGTGTGTTAATGATGCTTCGTTTGTTTGTAACCATAGTAACTTTGATCTGATTGAATATTTTAATCGTCTTTAATACATAATTCCGAAGGATAGATTAAAATACCTGGTATTTTTTTTTTAATTAATACTAAATTATTAAAATGTAATAATAATTATAAATCTTTTTTTGGGATCCGGGGCTATAAAAAAAACATCCGGGGCTGAAGCCCTGAATGCCCATGTCTACGACGTGTCTGTGTATCATATACATCCAGTTATTCAAAATCTAAAGCTCTTCTTTCATGAGCTTCTATGTACATTTCTGTAATAGATTGAAAGTAATTGGCAGAGTGATGTTGAAAAATTCACGGTTAACATAAAAGCAAGATTAAAAGATTTTTTTTTTACAGCATTTGTGGTTGTGAATACAGTATTACGTAGTCCGAAAACCTTTAAAGGGGTAATGAACTGAGAAATCAAATTTTCCTTGAGCTTTTGACATCTAAGAGGTCATCATATTATAAGAATATCCTGTATTTTTCAGAATTGAAAACAACCTTGTTAGTCCAATAAAAGCTATTATTGACACCAGCCTCAACAAACGCTTCGTTTTTGAAAGCGTGGAAGTATGACGTCAAAGACGAAGAAACCCCACCCGCTCATCAACGCCTACTTCAACACGGCCGGTTTAGCCCCGCCCACCGATTCACGCATTCACGCATAGGTAAACAAAAGCATACCTCGTGATGACACACCGGAGCGAGCTACCAGCAATAAACATTCCGTTGACAAAATGTTGTGCCGTGCCTGGCTGTGGAAGAAGACAGTTGCTGCATAAGCTTCGTCTGGATTCCAATATTGGGAATGCCTGGTTAAAATTTGTTTTTAATGACGTTCCAGCAGATGAGTATAAAACATTATCCGTATGTTCGCTTCATTTCACCGAGGATTGTTTTGTCAACAATTCGAGGCTGGATTTGCAGACCGATTAAGAGAAAAGAACGGTGATGTGCCGTCTATATTGGATCTGACAGGAATTGTGCAACACACAGACTCTGGGTCGAACATGTATGGGCGAATCCGGTTGCCATTTGACAACATTGGACGTTTTCCCCCACGTGCACCGATGGGTGAGTTAAACTCATTATAATATAAGAGGGAGAAATGAAGACGACACAGATATGCATTTTGTGTATGACCTAGAAGTATTTATTCAGCGATCGGCGGTTAAAGTTAATCTGTACGGAACATTGTTGTACGGAACATGATTAGTCTACGTTCCCTTCTATATTGGATCCAACAGGAGTGGTGCAACACACTTATGTGAGTAATATTTTTATTTTAGAAATAATAATCTACTCGGCTAGCATTCCATTGTTACAGATTGTTTGATATCTAATAATTATGTGTATGTGTCTACAAGTATCCGTTGTATTCGAGGTGCTGTTGGTTCATTGTCCTGCGATTCAGGATCGGACTCTGGGTCAAACATGTATGGGCGAATCATTCTGGTTGCCATTTTACAACAGTGGTTTTCAAAACAAACTCCCACGTGCATCGACTCGAAACCAACGACTGAGTTGAAGCTCATTATAATATGCAAAACTGTTATCCACTGAAATGTATTTGCATGTACAATTCCAGACGTAGCCTTGTGTTTTATTATTTTTCAAATGCCAGCGCTGGCTTTATAGGATACTGGTTATGCTATTTTGTGTCGAACGACAAACGCGTACAAACATTATGGACCTGAATTTTCTATAAGTACTAATGTTGTAAACGTATTTTTCATGTAAATATGTTTTATGACGTTATTTTCCAATTTGATCAAGAACGTAAACATGCCAACGCTGTTTGTGTTTAACATTAGTAGCCAGTCATTTGCTATTGTTGGCAGTCAGATGCTATTGTGTAAAACAAACGTGCATAAAGTTAAAAAATGTAGCAAATTATCATTCAGAAACCTTTATTATCCATGTGTGGTGAGGATCTGCTTGACTCTCTTCATCGTGGCTTTCTCGGTCTGATTCTGCCTCACTGATACTGCAGTCTCGACATCATTATTTACGTGTATCCACCGTCTATGTTATCCACCTTTGGCATGGCTGTATCGCCGGTAAAGGTAATGGGCATTAACCTTTCGGACAACATGAGTGACAGTTTAGCCAATCACAACACACCGGGCCAAACTTGAACCAATCTGAGCTCACCGAGGGAAGCGGGTTCATAGAATCAGGAAGTGAACCGCTCGTTCAGGGGACAGAGGAGAGCGCGGCTGACAATAAAGGTGAAGTTTATGAAAAATAAGACTTAAAAAAAGAAAAACCACGAATACATGTTATTGCACCCCTATAAACACAATCATGCGAAGAAAAAAGGCAGTCAACCCCCCCCCCCCCCCCCTTAATGTTTTCAAGATTTTGATAGCTTATTTTATGTACTTGCAAATTTGATTTTTATCATTCAAATTTGGAAGGGTGGCTAATAACACATTTTCTCTGTGGTGTGACAAACTCCGAACACAGACTTAATTTTGACTTTACAGGGACTTTAAAAAAATGCATGGCTCTTATGAGCCTCCGTACACCGTTGCCCCGGATGAGCAGCGTCGATCAGAGTGCCTGCGCAGTCCTCAAATCTACACATCATACGGCTCGTCAACACACAACAGCTGAGTCCTTATTGGATGTTATACAGATTAGCTCTGTGCAAGCTTTACACTCACTCACAGACACACTCATTTAAACTCCCAGCTCAGCTTCATTCACAGGCCTGCTCAGTTATGAACATGACGCCGTTTTTAACGAGATTTATTTATTTGGCACTGTTATGCAGTTGGATAAGATGTGATAATGATACAGAAGAGGATGAGCACGCTAAACACACATACACGGTGGAGATGTTCAATGATGCCGTCTCTACTGCTCCACACTTCGTCATGTTCTACGCGCCCTGGTAAAACTGTACACCTTTATCAAACATTTCCATTATATTCAGATATACATTAAGTGTTAAATATATTGAGATCAGTGTTGTTGTGTTAGTTATGGGTTGAATTGCTGCGATGTTTGAAGTGGCTAAGTCCATTAGCCACTTTAATCTGGTCTCGTTTAAATAATGGAATGAAGTGGATGGAAAGTTTCTAATGCACGTTCATATAAATATACTAAGCACAGCTTTTTTTAATATTAGAGGAATGTTGATGATAATGGACTTTGGTGAAAAGTTTAAATTCCTGCTGTCATAAAGTTTTAGTGTAACGTGGCAGAGCAAGAACAGCCGTGACATTAGACATCACTTCCTCCTCATCCTCTTACCGAAAAAAAAGACCTAAAAAGTAAAATGGAGTTTTAAAATATGTGCATTGGTAGTACTAGGGTTCAATTTTGGATGATACTATGATATAATGTTGTTGTTTTAGTTATTTTTGGACTTTTCCATGATTTAAATTTCACTAACAAAACACCACAAATTTATTTTTATTTTTTTTGTTTTTGTGGGGTCATGTATGGTAGTCCCATTAAATTATTTGAAGTGCTTAGGAGTACTATGTAAATTTTATTTTGCATGTGTTTTGATACCTTTGTAAATGTATAGTACAATTATACACTCACTTTACTATGGTACCACCACAGCATTAATCATGTTAAAACCATACTGTAATACATACAAAATTGAATTGTTTATTTATTACCCACAAGCATGGACGTTGCATAACTTTAAAATGCTTTCATGAACTAAATGTATTATTAGGGCTCCAATTGGAAGGGACTACTAAACAATATTCCTTGGTTTTACTAGCATTCTATTCTCTGGTGTTCTGTCTGTGTTCTGTACTTTGAGTACTTTTAAATTATAAACATATTAGCATTTTACCTTGAAAATGATTCACACGCAAGGCTATTTCATTTTACTTGACCAATGAACTTAACTTTAGCAAATTTAAAAAGTTACTTCAGTTAGTTATGGCTCGTTGCTCTCTTATGCTGTGGAAACTTATGTAATATGTGAAGTAATAATATGTAATGTAGTATGCTATAAGTGTTTAAATGTGTTTGCGCAGGTGTGGTCACTGTCAGAGGCTGCAGGGAACGTGGAATCAGTTGGCAGAGAAGTATAACAGTATGCAGGATCCTCCAGTGTATGTTGTGAAAGTCGACTGCACAAAAGACACTAAGTTTTGCTCCAGTGAACATGGGATCCGTGGATACCCAACGTAAGCATTATTGCTCCTTAGTACTGTATGTTATTACACATTATGGTCCCAAAATAAAATTACATGTTTTGAGATGTCACATGCACAGAATGAGAGTAAAAATTATTCAGATGTTGTGTAGGCTAGTGTACTTTGAACTGTACACTGAACAGCCAAATTATGACACAGCAGAATTCAATTTAGTTTGCATTGATCATTATTCCCTGTTTGTACTCCACTGTTAAAGGGTTAATTCAGCCAAAAATAAAAGTTTTTGATAAAATCTGAAATCTTTTGTCCCTCCATTAACAGCGACTTAATGGGGGACGCTTCAAAAGTTCATTAAGAGATTGTAAAACTAATCCAAATGAATTGAGTGGTTGAGTCCACATTTCCTGAAGAGACACAGTCGCTTTATATGATGAGCTGATTGAATTTAGGCTTTTATCCACATATTAACATTCTCACATATCGGTTATTGTAATCGGAAGCTCAAGCATGTTCGCTTGACGTGCGAGAACCAACAAGGTTCATGTGTGTTACCCAGCATATTTGAGCTTCCTCAAGAGCCAATGAGGTTTGTTCTCACTTGTCAAGCAAGTACGATTGAGCTTCTGTTCATGTTCGCTGATCAATGTTTGTCATTTATAGCTTTAAAAAATGATCTGCATTGAATGAAGCGCTTTATAAATAAAGGTGACGTGACTTGACTAGTGCGTTTGTGTAAGAAGTTTATATGCATGATTTATAATCACCTGACTTGACTGTCATGTGCTTCAGGTAAAAGTTAAATATGGTTTGATTAATCATTGACTGACTAACTTTGTTGTGTTACAGCTTAAAGCTGTTTAAACCTGAGCAGGAGGCTGTGAAGTATCAGGGTCCAAGAGACCTGCAGGCCCTGGAGAGCTGGATGCTGAAAACTGTGCAGGAGGAACCTGAAGTAAGATTACTAAACTGATTCAATTTGTAACAGATTTAGCTTTTTAAAGTCACCTGGCGTGAGTACTGGACAATAACCTCTCCCCTCCAGCAACCTGTCACTTACAAGATCACTACAATAGCAAATTATGACGATCCAATTAATTCCAGATGGATGAAATCAAGTCCCGCCCATTTTTTTTCTTATTTGAGAAGCCATTTCACTTGGATCTTCATCACATTAGGAAATAACTTTTGCCACTCAGTTTTAATGCTGATTTAAAAAGCAATTTGTGTACTTCTTGGTCATGGTGAAAAGGCCTGTTCACACCAAGGACGGAACTATATAAAGAGAATTCTTAATCTTTTTTTTTTTTTTTTTTTTTTTTTTTTACAAGGCAACTGTAGAATACAGTTCACATGATATAAACAAACAATTGATCTGTATACATATGACAGACATCTATGTTGAACATGACTATAACATGCATTACTTCAGGTAGATAGAGACACAAACAAACAGATCTTCAGGATAAAGTAGCACTTTGAGAGTTTGTTGAAATGTAAAGTGCACTATAAATAAAAATGTATTATTATTATCTTCATGAACACCAACACAATACTGTATCATGCATTATTTAGGACCTTATGGACCTAAAATCTTTCTAAATTAATATAAAAGAATGGCAGAGTCCACACCACAGCTATAACCATAATGGCACAGAGAAACAATATTTTGGGGATCCCTTTCTGAATTTTTTTGAACGATAAGAACAGCCAATAAGAATTAGGGCTGTCACTTTTGTCAAAAAATCCTGATCGATTTTTGAGACATAAGTGTTCATTGAATCGATTGTAAAATCGATTTTCCATGTCTAAACACGTTTCCATTTTAGCCAAATATAGGCAAATCCACGGACACCTAACAGGCATAAGGACGAACGTAGGCCTAAAGAGGCGCTTATGACGCGCATTTGAATATTTCTGATGTTTTATTGACATGAAGCTTCGTGCACAATGACAAACAGGAGTGTAACATTCTCGAAAAAAAAACAATAAGCAGAGTGGACTGCCATAACATCAATGAAAAACATTACTGCAGGATTCAACATGGCTCTGTTTACGATTAGAGTTATTATTTCGATTACTACTTAAATGTAAAACAAATTTTGCCAACATAGGCGATTGTAGCCTGAATCTGTATGTATGAGAATTTCTGAAAACCGGCAGAATTCAAATTTTTCACTATGCAGAAGTACAATTTGCTGTTATGCGTGTGTGTGTGTGCTGTGTGACGCGTGTTCGCTGCGGGCGTAACACGTGATGAGCTGGACGAGCACTGAGAGAAGGTTGCTAAAATCGGTTCCCTTATTTTCGTTTTCGATACTTGTGTTGGTTGGTTCGAATCGATTGTGCAATCGATTTTCGAACGTAAAATGACAGCCCTAATAAGAATCCATCCTGCATTAAGGAGCTTGAGCATTTAAAGCGACAGATGACATAACGTCAGAACAGAGGCCAAATACTAAGCTGTTCGAGTGAACCTCACTCCCCTGGCCTACAAGAGGTGCGCTTGATGCTGTGGTCTTTAGCATCATTGTAAGCGTGCCCATCTCACATGCTGGAAACGCTGCTTTGAATCCCGCTCAGTCTGCTGGTGTGGATGCTAACAGTTATTGTTGTAGTTATCTGTAGTGTTTTTGTTGTGAATGGTCCTTAATTCTAAAATATCACAATATTACAATGCTTGTTCTTATTTTGTCTTTCACCCCAGGAGCCCCAGAGTGAACCCGAGCCACCCAAAGTCCCTGAACCCAAACAGGGCCTGTATGAACTCACAGCCAATAACTTCAAAGCACACATCACTAAAGGTAGTAGCGCACTGTCAGACTTTATATACACCCTTTAGAAAATATGATATAGTAAGAATATATCCTTGCAGTTGAATTACAAAGTGATGTCTTACTGTATTACATTGGTGGTTAATGGGATAGTTCACCCAAAAAATGTTTAACTGTTACAATTTCGTTCATAGCACAAAAAAGATTTCAAACGAAAATCAAGTCAAAATTCTAAGTGGTTAGCTTCTGCCTACAACACCACTTTTGAATCAGATTATCTGCATATAACAGGGATCAGTCACACGCGCACACACACCTGCACTTAATACTAGTTTTGAGTGATCTAGCGCTGAAACAGTGCAATAAAAGATCAGCAACAACAGTAAACAAACAGTAAACGGCAAGGTGTGTTGGTTTCGAAACCACCACATAAACAAACATTAATGTGATCATGGCTGAATTGACATTTTAATGTTTAATGTTGAATGAGATCAGTGGGGCCTTTTTACCTGCCGGACAGGGGATTGAGTCGAAACGTTGTTACGTCATGTATATGATGATGCACAACCGTATTTTCCAATTATCACAACCTAAGAATAATTTCTGGAAACAAATAAAAACAAAAGCACAAAAGAGAAAATACAGAGTTTGTATAACCTTTTTGAATATTTAATTTTTTTTTGGTGACCTGGACTTTCCACTGAGGTGCAGAAACAGCTTGCGTTACATTAAATATCATCTTAATTTGTGTTTCGAAGATTAACTAAAATTTAGTTTTATTGGTTTGGATTGTGAGACAATTATGATATAATTTTTGGTTGCAGTGTCAAAATACCACTAAGTTACATCAACTTTTGCACAAGATAAATAATGGGTGTACTATTAAATTATGAAGAAGGGATTTTTGCATTTTGTCTCTTCTTCCCTTTCAAAGCCTGAAAAGGTAATGACTATGTCTGAATGTATATACATTTATGTATATGTGTGTATGTCAACATTTAAAAGTGGATCTCAACATTTCAAAGTTGTACATGAATTTTGAACACAACCCGTTCTTGTCTTAAGACAACTTTGATTATCTTTTTTGATCTACTTCAAATGTTGACTACTGCATGTATAAAAAAAGGTTATCCAGTAGTCACAAACAACTGGTGAAAGCACTCCCTTTTTTAGCAATTTAAATATAGCCTATGTTTTGATGATGCAAGTTAGATAAAATGATCAGTATTTCCTATACAATTTTAACTAATGTAATATATATTTTTTAACATTATGCATGGGTTTAGCTAGCCTGGCTAACGCTAGACCACATATCATTGAGAATGATAGCAGCGTGTTTTTTTTTTGTTTGTTTTTTTTTCAGTTTAATTTAAAAATCATCAGGATTGCAATAGCCCTTCTTTTGTTTCCATAATTTTCTCTTTGTCAATTACTTTGGTAGTAGAGTTGAATTGTGTTTCAGTTTCAGCCCTTTTCTAACCCCTTTTATGCTACATGTTCTGTCCGTTTGCCAAATAACTGATTCCTGTTTTGAGGAGAGGCAGGAAATGATGCCGTTGCTTTGACAGAACTGTTTATGTATTCCACTTTCAGATGTTGGAAGCACATGTAAAAGATGTTGCATAAACCCAATGTGGTGCTCACCAAGATTTTCCTTTACATCTTTATTTATTGTGCAGTCATTTGTGTAATGCTTAAATCAATATACTTCCACATTCAGAATTGTACTGTGTATACGTTATGCATTTCAGTTGAAAAATGGCTCTAACATCATATGGTGTGGGGTGACAATGAATCATTTTGAGTTTGTAACCCTGTCGTTGTCCTCTGCAGGTTCTCACTTTGTGAAGTTTTATGCACCATGGTGTGGGCACTGCAAAGCCATGGCTCCAACATGGGAACAGCTCGCCACCAGCTTTGAGCATTCAGACAGCGTCAAGATCGGCAAGGTGAGAGGCCGTCATGGTTTCTCTTCATTTTCCACTTTTGTAAATGGTCTGATTATTTATCAAACTTTTTTTTTTTTTTGCGCTAAAGGTGGATTGCACTCAGCATTATGAAGTGTGTTCAGAAAATCAGGTTCGTGGTTATCCCACGCTGCTGTTCTTCAGTGATGGAGAGAAGGTAAGGACCTCTAGCGTAGCTTAATTTTTAATATGGATATTAATGGTACTAAAGATTGGGGTTGATAAGTTTTTCTTTGTTTTTTAAATAATTCTATTATGCTTACCAAAGCTGCATTTATTTGTTCAAGAATACATGAAAACTTAAAGGGCACCTATTATGCCCCTTTTTACTAGATGTAATGTTGGTCTTGGGTGTCCCAAGAATGTATTTGTGAAGTTTCAGCTCAAAATACCCCACAGTTAATTTATTATAATCATTTGAAAATGTCCTTTTTGGGGCCTGTTTTAAAATGAGCTGCTTTTGGTGTGTACGACCTTAAATGCAAATGAGCTGCATATCCCCGCCTTGCGTTTGGATGAGGGCGTCACTTGCAGACCTATGGCAGTCGGTAAGCAGAAGGGCTGAGAGAGTGAGAGACGCGCTGTTTTGAATATCATTCAGCCGCACATGTTTGAATCAGAATATATAAATAGTCCCTGATCAGACCCAGATGATGAAGAGACAGAATAAACACAAATGAGAATGGACCAGGACGTCTCGGTATGGTTATTTGATACATTTATGTACTTAGAGTTGTAATTGCGTCCCCTTTGAAATTATGGATGTGCAACACATTGTGCATCCTGCATTAGGAGCTTGAGCATTTAAAGCGACAGATGACATAACGTCAGAACAGAGGCCAAATACTAAGCTGTTCGAGTGAACCTCACTCCCCTGGCCTAAGAGGTGCGCTTGATGCTGTGGTCTTTAGCATCATTGTAAGCGTGCCCATCTCACATGCTGGAAACGCTGCTTCGAATCCGCTCAGTCTGCTGGTGTGGATGCTAACAGTTATTGTTGTAGTTATCTGTAGTGTTTTTGTTGTGAATGGTCGTTAATTCTAAAATATCACAATAATATAGACTATAAATAGTCCCTGATCAGACCCAGATGATGAAGAGACAGAATAAACACAAATGAGAATGGACCAGGACGTCTCGGTATGGTTATTTGATACATTTATGTACTTAGAGTTGTAATTGCGTCCCCTTTGAAATTATGGATATGCAACACACACAGACACACACAAACACTAACGTTGGCGCAATTTTTTGAAACTACATTCACATACTGTGATAAAGTTTATGCGTACAAGTGAAATTACATTTATGTGAGGGACTTGTGGCGTCATGTTTACTTGTCATCCAGGTGCTTCTGTGGCAAATGTGAGAAGATTGCTACAGAACAAGAACATATATGCAGTTTTTAATACAATATCTTTAAAAATATAGATATATATAAATGTGTGGTTACACACTATACAAACAAGGTTTAAATTATATACCCAGACATCCTACGCAACGACGACAACAACTTTAGATGCATTTGTTGTTGAATTGGCTTACATCGACTGAAATTACTATTTGCTCAAAAATCATAAAATACACTTACTGTTACTGGAGGTGACGTTGGATCGCGAACAGTAGACGACGATCCACACTTGAGGATTAACTTTGAAGCAAGACCTGCTTTAAATTGACCATCGTTCACAAAACAGTCAGTCAGAAAATGATTCACTTACACAAACTTATTCACGAAGGAAAGGTGCTACTTAAACTTCCAAAATACAATACATCTACTGTGTTTTCAGTGGCTCTGATGTCGCAAATAAGTGAAAACTAAAAAAATTCATGGAAAAATAAGTGAAAACTACTATGTATGTCATTAAAATGTAAAATTTTATGGAATTGTAAAATTCACATGTATGTTTTCAGGTCGAATCAGTACAGAGGGAAGCGTGATCTGGACTCATTTAAAGAGTTTGTGGATAGTCAAGTGAAAGCTGCTGAATCTAAAGATGAACCTGTGATTAAGGAGGACCAGGGTGAAGAAATCCCTCCCAGTGCTGAACCTGAAGAACAAGAGGTGAGTGTCTGTTTAAGTTTTCACACAATATATGTTTTGTTTGCAAATTTCCTGCTTGGCACCATCGAGATTTCATTCGTTTGTATGTGCGGGCAGATGTTTGAACAGCAAGCTGCAGACTTTGGCCCGTAGACACAAATCTGCATCTTGAAACCGAGGTAGTAATTATGGGCAGAGCAGATATTTCCTCTTGCTGATGCAAATGTGCATGTGTGCGTGCACTTGGGTTGGTGGGCTGGACTGGAGGGGGTGGGCGGGGAACTTAAAGAGCTGTTATTTTGTTTCGTTAATTGGCTTTCCTGTCTAAGCTTGTCTTTTATAAAGGGATTCTGGCTGGCTGGAATTGTTGGATGGCTAAAGAACGTCCCTCAAGAGCTGTATCATAGATCTGGATTGTTTTTCAGATTGAGGATGATTTTTAAAGATTGTAAAACGTTAGACTTGCTGATGCCTTTGACATGAGACCTTGCTCTTAAACAGTGTTCAGAACTGGTGTTGTAATTAACGAAACTAGCCAGTTTCCCAGAGAGGTAGTTAAACTTCAGCAGGATATGATAACCTGTAGGTTCTCTAGGGTTTATGATATGAGCTGTTCTGCCCCGTGACACAAATTGTGTGCTATTATTTAATTAACACTTTAGTTAACAAGGAATACATTATTAATTACACCTAGGGCTGGGCGATATGGCCAAAAAAAATTATCACGATAATTTTTCTTATATCAGTCAATATCGATAATTATCACGATATATGTTAAATCTTTATTTCTTTCAAGTTTAAAGGCAGATTTTTGCTCCTAAGTGAAAGTTGTATAAAACAGAGTGTTAATTGTGTTTTAAACGACTATTTAAATTTATGTTCATTAACAAAAACAGTAACATCTGTTTTTTTTTATTATTTTTTATGTAACAACCACATTTTTATTTGGTAAAAAGTAATATTCTGACTGTTTGAGTTGTATTAAAATTAACCATTGTTCATCCAGTATCATGCATTTAGATCATGATAACCACAGATAAAACCAGGTATAGCCTATAACTTAGCACCTCACTATTATGGCATAACTTTATGGTTTCTGTGGTATTTGAATGAAAAACAGTAGCCTAACAGTTAAATACATTATTAAATACTGTACTTATATTGTCTGCATTAATAATATTATACAATTCAATATGTGTATATCCCACATTTCATGGTGCAGTTAATATTACTAGGCTAACCTTACAGAAAATCCATGGTAGGCTAAATTGATTCAGTATCAATTCAGATTCTGACTGCATCGTTGCACGCAGTGTTTCTCCTTTTTGTCAGGGGTGTTTCATCTGCCTTTAAACTGGTTTAAACTGTGTGTTCTTCACTGAACTCAAGCGCTTCTCACTGGATCTTGTGAGGGAGACGATCAGAGTGTGAGTGTGCGTGAGCTCACGCTCCGCTCAGTGCGCTGCCGTTTGGACTTTGAGCCGAGCGGCTAAATGCTCCGTGTGGCGCGCGCGGTTCGAAAGAGTGTCGTTCGGCTTTTGGCGTATAAACATTATCGAACATTTATCGACCTCTTGATATCGTTTTATCGAGAAAAATTCTATCGCGATAATTATCGTTATCGTTTTATCGCCCAGCCCTAATTACACCATGTATAGGAATACATGCACTATAACATTTTCATTTTGTGTCTTTCAGTCTAATGTCCTGGTCTTGACTGAGAGCAACTTTGATGAGACGGTTGCCAAAGGACTGTCCTTCATCAAGTTCTACGCCCCATGGTAAGTGTTAGTAGGGTCTCATTTGACATTTTGACTGGTAATTTATCAGTGGTCTGGTTTAGTTGCAGGTGGGACTGGCTGATATGAAAAATACTTACTTCATAGTTCATTCATATTGTTGTTTGTGATATAAAACCTAAACAGCATCAGTATGAATATACTAATATAGTTTTTATTAATGTAATCATTTATGAACGATTTTTAAATATTAAGTATTTTCTGTTAAAATATGACTCAAATATAAACTCAAATAAAGTAAATTATACCCAAATAGTAATTTCAAGGTGCTTAAGCTAAACATAAATTAGAAATGTTGCCTTGGCAATTGACTAAAATATTTTTCATCAAAGTATTTTAATTCTCAAAAACGTTTTTTACGCTCGCTTGACTTTGATGGAAAAGAGTTAATGCGAATAATGGGAGATGGGAATTACTAATTGGCTGTTTCCCCATATGATGTTTTATTTACTGTAGGGCTGCAACTAACGATTATTTTAATAATCGATTAATATGTCGATTAATTTGTCGATTAATCGATGAATTGGATAAAAAACCCATTAATTTCCAATCCTTTATTAAAAAACAGAACTAAAAGGTGCAAATTCAGTGAAAAAAATCCAGAGCAAAAAAATGGACTAACAAAAAACATACACATGTATGCTTTACATCTGCCAAATATATAGGCTTTTTAAAAAATAAAGTTCACAAAAATGAGCTGTCAGAACAATAAATTGATTAAAAAAAATACATAAAAATACCAATCAGAAAACTTAACAGGATTTGTTTGAACGTCAGAACTTGTTCTCTACACCACACTCGCACACACTCACAAACTTTGGACTGTGTTGTGTTTTGTTTTTGTCAAAGATGTTATAATCTTTAACAAAATGTTTGAAACTTTTTAACAAGCAAATGCACTTATGATCATTTTACCTATATTAGGTAATAATAATAGCAATAATAATAATTATATCAGAAGATAATATTTCTAATTTATCCTAATATTAATTATAAATACAATGAATATAAAATATGAATACAATATAAAGTAATATCAAATACAATGGATTGACCATCTCCTATTGTGTAAGGTATTTTTCCGCTCATCCTTTCCGAGCATATAGTGAAGTTTCTCTGAGTCATTTAGAGTGAAGTTTGAACAATTCAGTGCTGCAAATTGTGGAAAAAATATTCCCCTTTGTAGTAGGCTACTTGGACAGACAAGAAAGTGTTTTCATCTGTCTATCTGATTCAAATCACAGTTTGCTAATTCAGTGGTAAGAATTTAATTGTTGTTTTTATTTATATCTTATATGCCTAATTATGTATTACTAGTATCAGAGAATGTCTAGTATGTACCAAATTACTAATGCTCAGACACACTCAGTCTCTCTCGTGCGCGATCTCGGACACACTCTCTCTCTCTCTCTCTCTCTCTCTCTCTCTCGTGATCACGGAAACACTCGGTCTCTCTCTCGCTCCGCGTGAGCGATCTCGGACACATTCGGTTCCTCTCTCGTGATCACGGACACACTCGGTCTCTCGCTCCCGCGCTGAGCGATCTCGGAGACTCGGACACATTCGGTCTCTCTCGTGATCACGACACTCGGTCTCTCTCGCTCCCGCGTGAGCGATCTCGGACACATTCGGTCTCTCTCTCTCTCTCTCTCGTGATCAAGGACGCACTCGGTCTCTCGCTCCCGCTCAGCGATCTCGGACACACTCGGTCTCTCTCTGCGTCGCGATCATCACGGACACACTCGGTCTCTCTCCGCTCCCGCGTGAGCGATCTCGGACACATTCGCGCTCTCTCTCTCTCTCGTGATCACGGACACACTCGGTCTCTCGCTCCCGCGTGAGCGATCTCGGACACACTCGGTCTCTCTCTCGCGTCGCGATCATCACGGACACACTCGGTCTCTCTCGTTTGACAAATGTGAACTCCGCGATTGAGCGACAGTGCGTGAGAGAGACCGAGAGTGCTCGCGCTCAACTCAAACTTTTTTTTTATATTCAAACATTTCCGTGTCGTGCAGACGCAACGAATTCAAATAATGTAATTCGTTGCCAACTCTTTTAGAAATTGATTTTAATCGATTTAATCGAATTCGATTGTTGCAGCCCTAATTTACTGTTGGTGTAGGTTGCCAACACCACTGCCATCCGCTAAGCTTTGAACTTGATGGAAATGCACCCAATTCCCATTTGTTGTGTTTTTATGAACTTGCAAAAAGATTCACTTCACATTTGGATGGAATCCCAGCTACTGAATCATTCATTCAAACTCATTTTGTTAGAACATTTATAGAGGGTATGCGCTTGACGTCACCGTCGGCCGAAGTGCCTGCAGTTACTCATAGTGAGTGGCAAAAAGACTGAGCGGCTGTATGTGTTTTCAGCGTGAATGCCGCAAAAAACAAACAACACATATAAAGTGGGAAAGAGCTTTGCAAATGACTGTACAACTAGATTTGACAAAAAAATCGGAGGTATATTTTTACAGACTGCTATAGAAAGAGGAGCAAATGGAATCGCTGCAATTCACAGAGACAACTGGACTCCAGTCAGCGAAAGGTGGATTTGCAGTTATAATTTTTTCAATATGTCAAAATATAAAACCATACCCATATATTTTGTATTGTTTTATTTATATATATATATATATATATATATATATATATATATATATATATATATATATATATAAAATTATTCGATTTGATAACTATTTATTCAAGTGTACATATACAGCAAATGCATTCAAATAAATGTAAAATATACACTCACCGGCCACTTTATTAGGTACACCTGTCCAACTGCTCATTAACACTTAATTTCTAAGCAGCCAATCACATGGCGGCAACTCAGTGCATTTAGGCATGTAGACATGGTCAAGACAATCTCCTGCAGTTCAAACCGAGCATCAGTATGGGGAAGAAAGGTGATTTGAGTGACTTTGAACGTGGCATGATTGTTGGTGCCAGAAGGGCTGGTTTGAGTATTTCAGAAACTGCTAATCTACTGGGATTTTCACGCACAACCATCTCTGAGGGTTTACAGAGAATGGTCCGAAAAAGAAAAAACATCCAGTGAGAGGCAGTTCTGTGGGCGGAAATGCCTTGTTGATGCCAGAGGTCAGAGGAGAATGGCCAGACTGGTTCGAGCTGATAGAAGGGCAACAGTGACTCAAATAACCACCCGTTACAACCAAGGTGGGCAGAAGAGCATCTCTGAACGCACAGTACGTCGAACTTTGAGGCAGATGGGCTACAGCAGCAGAAGACCACACCGGGTGCCACTCCTTTCAGCTAAGAACAGGAAACTGAGGCTACAATTTGCACAAGCTCATCGAAATTGGACAATAGAAGATTGGAAAAACGTTGCCTGGTCTGATGAGTCTCGATTTCTGCTAGGGCTGCACGATATTGGTAAAAAATGGCATTGCGATATTTTATATGTCCGCGATATATATTGCGATATTAGAACAATTTCCCCAGATGATTTGAATAGCTCTATTTGGAGAATGAATCATTGAATGACTGGGGTGGTTTTGTTATAGAGTATATCCGCATAGAAACTAATATTAATTAATTGAATGTTGTTTACTAATGTAATTAACAGGTTATGTTAACAGGATTCTGCACATTAGTGGTGGTTGAGGAGATTCCCCTTCCCCCTATATAAAGCACTTTGAGTGCAGAGAAAAGCACTATATAAATGTAATGAATTATTATTATTATTAATGTAGTTAACTAGACTTAAATAAATGGAAACTTATTGAAAATTGTTTCCAATTTATGTCTCTTAAGTTCAGTGTTGAATAGATCAGTTGTTTTAACCATTCATTAAAGTGAATCGGTTCAAATGAGTCATTAGTTCGCGAATCGGACGTTTCATTACGGACTACGCCATACCCGCTGTGTGATTATCCAGGCAGGTTAGGACATCGCATAAGATTTGTGTCAACACAGAAAACATTTCTTCACTGGATCGCATTTTATTTATTTATTTTTATTGAAAGTGTGGTTTATGTAATGTCATCTGAATGTGTGGAACAGCAATTCACAACCAGTGGTAGTTCAGAAAAAAAGGTCTTCTGATCTTTTACCGTCATGTATTCTCAAAGATATTCAGTCAACTCAATTCATTGATATGCTCGAGCACGGGAGAGCAAGGGAGTTTGAAGACATTGAGTGCACGCGCGACTCGGGACTTTCTCTCTCAGTTAAACGAGCGCAGAAGTCACTCATCGTCATCTACATCATTCACCGGTCAAGTTTGGCGGGACAAAAATGCGCTTTAGTAAGGCTGACAGAAAACAGAGCGCAAGTTCCAGTCTTCTTGCGCTTGATGTTTAAACTGACAGGACTTACAAATTGATAATCTCTCACTATGATGGATGGTTAAACTTTGCATTTGATTTAATCCGCGAATCACAAGCGTTACGAGCCGGGGAGCTGCTGGCACACAGCCTACTGATCACGAATCACGGATTAACTACGATCCCTAGTCACATCGCACATTCTTGCGATGTGACTATCGTGGATGCGCACATCGCGAATATCGATGTTAAAGTGATACATCGTGCAGCCCTAATTTCTGCTGCGACATTCGGATGGTAGGGTCAGAATTTGGCGTCTACAACATGAAAGCATGGATCCATCCTGCCTTGTATCAACGGTTCAGGCTGGTGGTGGTGGTGTCATGTTGTGGGGAATATTTTCTTGGCACTCTTTGGGCCCCTTGGTACCAATTGAGCATCGTTGCAACGCCACAGCCTACCTGAGTATTGTTGCTGACCATGTCCATCCCTTTATGACCACAATGTACCCAACTTCTGATGGCTACTTTCAGCAGGATAATGCGCCATGTCATAAAGCTGGAATCATCTCAGACTGGTTTCTTGAACATGACAATGAGTTCGCTGTACTCAAATGGCCTCCACAGTCACCAGATCTCAATCCAATAGAGCATCTTTGGGATGTGGTGGAACGGGAGATTCGCATCATGGATGTGCAGCCGACAATCTGCGGCAACTGTGTGATGCCATCATGTCAATATGGACCAAACTCCCTGAGGAATGCTTCCAGCACCTTGTTGAATCTATGCCACGAGAATTGAGGCAGTTCTGAAGGCAAAAGGGGGTCCAACCCGTTACTAGCATGGGGTACCTAATAAAGTGGCCGGTGAGTGTAAGTGATCATCCGGATTTAGACCTACCTATATTGTATTTATATAAAGCGTTCACAGGCAAATTTGCTTTGTTTACCTTCTAAATTGCTTTTATTTCCCCGGTGTAGAAATCAGGCAAACATAAATGTCAGGCAACACTATTCCTGGCTGCAATCGAATCACTGGATCTTTAGTAAGTTGTAAGGAACACTATATTGAGTCCAACATTTAGTTTAAATTGATAAAATTGTACGTTTTAGTCGCATTTTCGCAGTTTCCCCTATTAAATCCAGTCACACAGCAGATCTTTTGCCACTCAGTCAGGCTGAGGGGGGTTGTTCCGGCGGAAGTGACATCAATGCATTCCCTCTATTCAATTACATTGTATTTTGTTTAATTGTTTATTCAGAATCATGATTCCTATTTTAAACAAAAAAAAGTGATTAATTTATCCAGAATTCGCGCAGCTCTTGAAGTGATTAAAATTCCATGTTTTTTTTTTGGCCGATGAAAATAGTTCTGAAAAAGGCCAAAGCAGTATCAAGTGGATTGATACCAACAGTAAAACATTTGGTACTGTAATAGAAATAACAGTTTTCATGGAATGCCATTTGTCAAATTAGATTAGAGGATCAGAACGTATGGATGAATGGGGACATTGTCAAATGGATTTCCTAGTAAGTGTTTTTCCTAGTCAAAATATCTAAATAATATTTAGGGCTGTCATGATTCCTCCATTAAATTCTAGTACTCCATTTAAAAAAAAATATATATATATATATATATATATATATATATATATATATATATATATATTGTATTGATTGCACTTTATCTGTTGCAGTGGCACATTCCACAGAAGAGAATCCATGAGCCACATTATTAGTTTTCTAAGGCTTCACGATATATTAAAAACATTTAAAATCCATACTACAGCGTAGTGCTGTTGTGAATTCACAAAGACTGATTAAATTTAATCAATGTGTGCCCTGGCGGTTATATATGCACTTTATTTAATGCTGGTAGGTAACTCAGAGCGACTCCGTTCACAGCAAATGCTGCTCCACGTAAACTGTTAATATTTACATGCGTGAAGCATGTCTCAAAATCCATCTTTGCATATGCTGTGAATTTGGGTTGCTTATAACGTTCTGGAAACACAATCTGCACCATATCATTAGATTTGTACGGTAAATTATTCATAAACCGATGCCAACACGGGAGAATTCATCAATAATTTTCTAACCTTTCAAACTGTTCATCACGATTTTAAAATTAGTTTAAACCTTCGCTCCTGAGTTTGTATGTTTTGATGTCCACAAATGCTTGCTCAAGAAATTCTAAGTCGCTGCAAGTTGTCAAATATTCCATTTTGAAACTTCACAATTGCTGTTTGTTTCAAATGGAGGTTCCTCTGATTTTAATTTTTTTTTAGAGATGAATCAAATGTTATCAAAAGACTAAACATTAAGATTATTTTTAAGCTCTATTGCCAAGCCCTGCGTACTGACAGACATGTATGTGTGTATATATTTCCTTGCACGCACATATGAACACAGTGTGCTTCCCTCCCCTATCTGTTCCTCTGATCATCTTGACACTTCCTTAGTAGCTGATCAAAAGATCCGCCTGTCCCTGATTGTCTCTTCCTCTGTCGTTCAGCGACTCACGCGATGTGTCTGTGTGTTTAAGGTGCGGTCACTGCAAGAACCTGGCCCCTACCTGGGAGGATCTATCTGAAAAAGGAGTTTCCTGGTCTGACTGATGTGAAGATTGCTAAAGTGGACTGCACAGTGGAGAGAACACTCTGCAACAGATTCTCTGTGAGTGCCACACATAATCTTTAACTCAAATTCTGGCCTGCCGGGGGAGGGGTTGTGGATGTTTGAGGGATGGGGTCGACATAACTTCATATTAGTGGCAGAAAGTCATTTTTTGAACAAGGACATTCTTTAGCCAAAAGCTAGTGTGCTTTTCAAAAGTTAGTGTGTTTCAAAAGCCAGTGTGTTCTACCAGGAATGGAGATTTTAAAGGGATACTCTTTTTCTGGAAATATTAACTCCCGCAGAGTTAAACTGTTGAGTTGTACCATTATTGAATCCATTCAGCCAATCTTCAGTTCTGGCGGTACCACTTTTTAGCATTGCTTAGCCAACGCATTCTCATCCTTGGGTGTCATATAGTGACGCTTTTGACAATGCGTATACATCCAACGCACATGGCACCCTTTAAGCGTCAATATAACACTCTTCGGATATGGGTAGGTTTAGTTCTTGGGTAGGGTTAGGGTTAGACCATTAGGAGGCGCCTTCTGGCACATATTTATCTGTGTCTCATATTGACGCTAAAGGGTGGCATGTGCGTTAGATGTATTCGCATTGTCAAAAGTTACTTAGTACAAAAGTCCACTTAAATGGTGTATGCTAAGCTATGCTAAAAGTAGTTCCGACAAAACCAGAGAGTCGGCTGAATGAATTCAATAACGGTAAAACTCAACAGTTTAACTCTGGTGGAGTTGTAAATGAGCCAAAAAATCAAACAAATGATACAGGTTTCGGTTGCATTCCATTTAGTATTGATTTTGTCAGCCATTTTTTAATTTAGTCTTAAGGCCAATTTATACTTCTGCGTAGGGTGCGCGCAGTAGGTACGGCGTAGCATACGCACAGACGCGTCCCATACCAGCGTACCCTTCGCCGTAGCCTGACACGCACCTCCTCAAAAATGTAACTACACGTCGCGTCGACGCGGACCGCAAGATCGGTGATTGGTCGGCTTGGTAGCATCGCATTTCCTCATACGCATTTCTGCACGTACCTTCTCACGCATTTCCACACGTACCATCTCCTCCGACGTCTTCTCTCATTTCTGCCTTTCAGTTTTAGTAATTTCACTAAAATGAACTGTTTTTCCACCTCAATAAGCTCCAACTCCAACATGATCCACTCTCTTTCAGGCTTGTAGTAACCTAGCCGCAACTCGAGGATTCTAAACAGTGGAACATTAAAACCCTCCGCCGCCAACTAGTGTTTCGGAGCAGTACTGCAGAGCAACCAAGACCCGAACGCAGAAGTATAAATGCTCACAACGGCGTCCCCTACGTGCATAGCCAACGAAGTATAGTATAGAAGTATAAATTGGCCTTTAGGCTCAATCCCAATTCACCCCTTAGCCCTACCCCTCCGTTTTGCGCGTTCACGTCTAGGGGTAGGGTGTCCCGATTCTTGTTGAGATCGAGGGGTAGGGCGAAGGGGTAGGGCTACATAGCCCTCGAAATGGAGATTTTTCAGAAGCACACTCCAAACGCAAACGGTTAAACATTTAAATTTAGCGCCAGATGATTCCACCACGCACTTTATTTACTCTTTATAATAACACTATAGCCGTTTAAATTAAGAAATGGTATAATAAATTACCTTTCTGATCAGAAAAGACATGCATTTCGAGGAAGGGATGTTATAATCATCATGTTTATTCAAAGTTAAGAGCAGCTGCGCTGATTGTCAGTCGTTGTCATGAAGAAATCCTGTAAAAACTCTGTAACGGCAGAGCCTTCGCCGACGACTGATGACGTATCGAGTTCATTAAGGGTTGTTCCATTTCGTAGGGGTATATTTCAACCCCTTGGCCCTCATAACTCCGTTTTAAGGGCCAAGGGGTACACTCGAAAACAAGGGGTAGGGCCAAGGGGGAGAATTGGATTCAGCCTTAGTCTTCTGTCAAATGTTCTTTTTAGTTTCATATTTGGTCAACCTATTGTTTGTTTTTTTGTTTTTTTAGTTGGCAGGGAATTTAAGTCTAGTTTTAGTTATTGAAAAGTTATGTTTTTAGCCACGTTGTGTAATGGTTAATCTGATTATCACAAAATGTCTTCATTTAATTAGAACAAAGTAAAGAATTTTGAAGTAAAGAAGTAATTCGAATTTTTTTTAATGGATCTCTAAAGGCCAATTTATACTTCTGCGTCGAGGGTACGCCGCAGTGTACGGCATCGGCTACGCACGTAGGCGACGCCGTAGTGAGCATTTATACTTCTGCGTTCAGGTCTCTGGTTGCTCTGCAGTACTGCTCTGAAACCCTAGTTGGTGTCGGAGGGTTTTAATGTTCCACTGTGTTTAGATTCCTCGTGGCTAAGTTACTACAAGCAATAGTGACTGAAAGAGAGTGGATCATGTTGGAGTTGGAGCTTATTGAGGTGGAAAAATTTAATTTTAGTGAAATTACTAAAACTGAAAGGCAGAAATGAGAGAAGACGTCGGAGGAGATGGTTTGTGTGGAAATGCGTGAGAAGGTACGTGTGGAAATGCGTAGGAGGAAATGCGTTGCTACCAAGCCGACCAATCACCGATCTTGCGGTCCGCGTCGTCGCGACGTGTAGTTACATTTTTGAAGAGGTGTGCATCAGGCAACGGCGAAGGGTACCAGGGCCGGATTAACATAAGGGCTAGGCGGGGCTGAAGCCCCAGGGCCCGCGGATTAGGGGGCCCGTGATTGACTGGAGAAAATGAGATTGTCAAATCATAGGTGGTTGATTTGTGTATAATAAAACAACAAGAAGTTATTGGAAAATGTGCCTGACTGTCATAATTCACCGCTGAATCAAAATAACTCTACAATTTGTGCCAGAAAAGGGATGCAAAAATTCCTAAACTAACGAAATACTTTGGTTCACTTTCATCCGTGTCCGTGGAAGAGTGCAGCGGCAGCAGCCCGTTATCTTCACGCTCCTGCGTCGTCACCGAATCGCGTGCACGTCGAGGTAAGCAAGAGAAGCAGCAGAAGTTAATGAGTTAAGCACTATTTGGATGGTAATTGTTTCTCGTGGAGTCGTTTTCAAATGTTTATAGGGGCTAGTCGTCGATGATTTATTGCAGCCTGAATCCAGAATGTCAGTGTTTTTTCTCCCACCACTCACTCGTGGTGAAAAACACCGGCCGAATTACCGGATTTTTTTTTTTTTTTTTGACGAACATCAAGGTCTAATATCCAAGGCCATTAAGTTAACATTTAGAGTTACGTTTTAATTATCGTCACTTCGCCGATGAAAATCCCAAAATGAAACCACAGCAGAAATAATCTCTGAAACTGATAGTGGAGATTCGTTACTGAATCCGCGTTTTGAACGAATGGTTTCCGTTTAAATGACTCCTCGTTTGCTTCGTCGATGAATCAAACAGCTGTTTGAACAAATCGGTTGAATGAATGACTCGCTTATTAAGACAGAATTGCCGCCACCTACTGTTAGTTTTGGTTTCATAAAGTAGCCTACCCTTCAATGAAAAAGTAGATATCATTTTATATTTAATTATTAAATAAAATAACAATCATATAATTTATGTAATTGTAAATGCAGTGTAAATGTATTAATATTTTTTTACAGATTCAAAATTATCTTTCATTAAATCTCAATTGCGGTCAATAATGGTACAAGAAAGTCTGAACCATCTAACACGGATGTCCCTGGAATGCAACATTGTACTCTGCTAAAGCTAGAAAAAAGGACTATTTAACTGTAAGACAGAAAAGGAAATGTAAAAGGAAAGTTCATCCAAAAAATAAAAATTCTGTCACCCCAATGTTGTTCAAACTGAAAGAATTTCTTTCTTATGCTGAACAGAAAAGTAGATATTTTATATAGTGTTAGTAACCAGACAGTTTATAGTAGTCATTGACTTAAAATATTTTTTTTCTTATGTAAGTCAATGGGTGACATCAGCTGTCTGGTTACCAACATTCTTTAAAATATCTTCTTTTGTGTTCAGCAGAAGAAATAACAATAAAAAAAATAAAAATATATATTTATTGTGGTAAAAGACTGTGGAGTGGCAATCAGATGAAAGGGGGCCCTTGGTGTTGCTATAGCCCCAGGGCCCAAAGTCCTCTTAATCCGGGCCTGAAGGGTACGCGGTATGGGACGCGTCTGTGCGTATGCTACGCCATACCTACTGCGTGCATCCCGACGTAGAAGTATAAATTGGCCTTAAATGTAATTTAATTGTTGTTAATTTGTCCTCTGTAGGTGCGTGGGTACCCAACACTCCTGATGTTCCGGGCTGGGGAACAGGGGGAGGAGCATAATGGAGGGCGGGACTTAGAGAGCTTGCACAGTTTTGTCATGAAGCAAGCAAGAGATGAGCTGTAACAACTCCCTCAATGTATCTCCCACACTTCCTCTACAAAACAACACTATCTTCATTTATTATACAGTCAGAAGGACTGCTTTTACTTCATTTCGGTCCCACACCTGCTGAAAGTGAGGGCAATCTCTTCCACATGGTAAAATGTGAATGTACATGATTCAATCTCGAGCAGTCGATGAGTTTATTAGCAAATGCAACCATACACGTTTTATTGTGCCCTTCCTCCTTGAAAGAAACAATTGTGGGTATGAAAAAGACACCTCTTCTGCTCATTATATCGTTTAAGGTGCATATTTTGTACATTTATGAGGAAATTAATTTAGCTTAGTTTGTTATGATTATCAACTAAGACTGAAAATGACCTCAGGGAGACCAAGATTGTCTTCTCAATTCAATGTTAAATACTGTATGATGCACACTTAGAAAACAGCACTTTCAGTTGGAATTTTAAATACATTTCTGTTGTGATATTAGGTTTTGAATTGGTTTTACTGTTCAGAGGTTAAAACAAAATAAACCATACTAAGGTAGTTTGTTAGCCAGGTTGGGAGACCAGTTTAAATTGGCCAAGATCAAGCTGGTTTGGATGGTTGGCCATAATCATCAAACCTGCCCAGTCTAACCAGCTTAATGGCCAGCAAACCACATTAGACGTTTAAGCAAAAGGTGGACATTTGCTTAACTTTGAATGGTTAGTTTTGTGTTCTAAAGCTTCTTAGTGCTCTTACAGGCATATGAGTGAGGCAGAAACATTTTTAGACATACTGCCATTTATATTAAGCATTTTTTGTAATTTTCTCAATGATCAGAACATTGAAACCATGCAGAATAGTTAATATTTGTTGTGTAGTGACAATTTATGAGAAAAACGGTTTATTTTGTATTACAGTACAGGTTGGAAACGGTAAAAGCAGTTACGGTACAGTAATATTTGTTTTTCTTGAAGTTTGTTCTGCAGATGTGACTCTTGCTCATCATTTTTGATTAGATTTGGGTTTTTTTTTAGACCGTTTGAGTCTCATTTTTGTCTCTGTAATGCAGTCTTGATGGCTTTCACATGCAGTCAACCACTTCATTCAGACACTTGTGTTGCCTGGTATCATTGCTTGAAGAATGTTGATAGTACTTGTATGTGTTCTCTGACGCTCTCAAGTGGTTTCATTGATTTATACAAATGTAATTGTACATTTTTCCTTTTAAATGTTCCCACACTGAAATGTTTATTTTTCTCTTTTACTGGATCTGAAAGAGAGGAAGGGAAAAGCAATCAGAGAAACCACATATATTCAGTCTTTATGGGAGGCACATGGTCAAGGCCAACCTCGATGAAAAACGCGGTATTTTTGTCCTGTGTGAGAGAGGTACACACATTGCCTGGGGGTTTTTGTACAAAAAAAGGCACATTGACAAATTTCATAATAAAATGTCTTTTTCCAAAAATAGCCGTTTTAATTTTCTTCCTTTACTCTTGTTATATGATCTCTGTGGTGTATGATTCATAAAAGGAGCAATAAATAAACTGTAAAATGTACAAGTATTTACACACAAACATCCAAATATGGTTAAGACATGTAAACAGCAGTTTATGGGAGGTATGTGATATAATTAGTATCATAAAAATGACAATATTTGGAAAATTGTCCAGAAAGAGCTTTGTACCATTCAACGGCTCGCAGTGGGTAGCTGCATAGTAAAATTTGACAATAAATACTGACATGAGATCGTGGAAAATCTACAGCCCATATGAGGATGTTGGCATAGAATATTGGTTTGTTACTGAAAAACCTTAAATTATCCGTAGGTCCTTGTGTCTTGTGGGAGGTTTTGGATGTAAGCCATCCGAGGTGCAGGTGTTGCAGGAAAATTATAGATCTGTGTTGACGGCATCAAAAAAGAAAGAGTTCCATCCTTGGAAACGGCAACATAATAGTTCCGTTCTTTGAGTTCTGTTGAAGTGTGTAACCACTCGCTCTGACTCACTGATGCAAACCACAGGTAGTGCAGAGCAAATATTGAGAAACTTAAAATAATTTGATTTTCTCGAGACCTAAAATAGAGCCCTGTGGGTTCAAGTGACTTCATCAAAAACAGACGAAACAGTAGAAACTTTCCTGTTCAGATTTCTGTGCTTCAGGACTGTTTTAGATATAAAAGGGGTCATATCACGAGGATCCAAAGTTTCTTTTGAAATAAAGAGCTACTGTAACTCAAATTGTCTATTTATATTGGGGAGGAAGTTTGTGAAAGTTGCAAAAACAACTTGTTCTGGAACTATCAAACATCAGACAGAAAAAAAATGTAGAACAAGATGTCTAAAGGCATAGCAGCAGTAGCAGCAAAAATAAAAATGTGTTCATGATTGCCGAATGTAAATAGTTTTATCTCTAAAAACAGTTTAGCCTATAACGCTAGTATATGGGGCATAGAGTAATGACAAATAAAAATTGCTTGTTATTACCACTAAAAAGGCTCAAAAAAGCCCCACACTAACACGGTAGCATAATAAGGGTCCTTACATTCAAACCGAAGCATTGCAAACTTTGTCAGTGTCCATACAGTTTAATAAGAAGATATTTTATACATACAGCACACTTTGCGAATACAGGAAGAAGCCATCTTTGAAAAATAGTCTCTACCAGTCGATCTACGAACGCCGATCCAAGTGCGCTGGTGAGATGTGAATAAGGTGATAAGGTGAGCAGACTGATCTCAGCGTGTGATGTAGCGTGTGTATGACACGCCAATTCGTATTTCCATTTGTGGCGTGCTATCAACACGCATAATCGCTTTTCAGCATGTTTATGAACGCTGTTTACTTAACGTTATTACTGTATATATAAATATATGACTTACCTCAACCCGTCCCTAAACCTACCCATCACTGGGGTTAATGGCATTTATGACTGTTCCCTTACCATCCTAGGAAAGAAAAAGATAGCTCCCCAGATGTAGATGTAGATTTTGCTTCGTTTCGCTCGGACATTTGACGGCGTTTACATACAAATGGAATGGCGCGGATGTTAATGGTGTAGACATACACGCGGATAGCTCAAAATGCGTAGAGATAACACGCCACTTGACTCAAAAGTGGCTTGTATGTTTACGCAAAAGTCATGATGTCATGTTGAGGTGAGCGCGAACAGTAGGCTACGTGTACATATTGAATAGAAGAAAATGGTTCGTGTTTGTTTCCTCCGGAAACAACGGACCATATGAGATTCTGCACAGTTCAGCACACTTGAATCGCCGTTCGTAGATCGACTGGTAGAGACTATTTTTCAAAGATGTCTTCTTCCTGTATTCGCGAAGTTGACTATAAAATATCTTGAGTATAAAAGATCTTCTTATTAAACTGTATGGACACTGACAAAGTTCTCAATGCTTCGGTTTGAATGTAGGGACCCTTATTATGCTGCCGTGTTAGTGTGGGGCTATTTTGAGCCTTGTTAGTGGTAATAACAAGCCATTTTTATTTGTCATTACTCTATGCCCCATATACTAGCATTATAGGCTAAACTGTTTTTAGAGATAAAACTATTTACATTCGGCAATCATGAAAATAAATCTCAAAGAACGGTTGACTAGGTAACAATGTGTAATTAGACCAAAGGTTCATTTTGCGCTGGAGTTCTCCTTTAAAATGATATTAGAAAAATTATTTTGGCTCTTTTGGTAAAACTTTAGTAATATTGTAAGCAGAACTCAGAAATAAAATTATGTTTGACATGACCCCTTTAAAGACTTTGGTAAGTAAACACAAATTTAAATACGTATTGCATTTAAGCTGATAATTTACATTTTCTTTGGGTTCATTTTCTGATCTGTAGATTCCTCTCGGCAGTTTGTAGGATCTGAAATGTCCCGAGAAAATTGGTCCAAGGTGTGAAGATAAGGAGAAGCAGCAAACCTGGATCCACTGTCGAGACATCCTCTCACATTTGTTCATAACGCTTTCGTTTTATCAGTCCTTACACACATTTGTCAGTGTCTGCGATGCAGCGGTCGGGCAGGGTACGTGTTCCCGTGTCAGTGGCAGCCACATGAGCGTACCACCATGTTCTTGTATTTTTTCAGAATGACATTGGAGTTGTCATCATAGAAGAGCACGGAGATCGCGTGCAGTTTGGTGGGAGCGCAACATGGCTTTGGGACGTTCTCTGGATTCATCAGATGGACCTGAAAAGTGGAGCAAGAATGATTTTTTTTTAAACTATTGTGAAAAACATTTAAATAGATGTTCTGTTTGGGCTGGTATTTGAACTCACCAGTGTCTGTACTATAGCATGATTAGTAGCATTCATATGGGCGTTTAGGGGAAAAGAGCATTCTCCATCACAGTAGCTTGCTGCGTAGCCCTCAGGTGCAATAATCCAATCCTGACAAAAGACATTTCAAATTAAAATGGCTGCCCACACTTTATAATCATCAGATCCTGAAGCCTGCACCAGTCATTATATCTGTAATGATGAATATGCAAGTGCTTCATCTTTACCTGCCAGCCCAGTTCTCTGAAGCTGACATACAGTTCATGCTTTTTGCAGGCGGTCTTCTGATCACTGCTGTTGTAATCTGCCATTCACAGAGAAGAGAGACATTAACACGTGTTGGGTTACAACATGCTACACATTTAGCTGTATACTAATGGTGATTTTTTTCTTAAAAGGGGGGTTGATTGCAATTTCGTCAACAATGGATACAATTTATGTTTGATTATGTTCCTGAAAATGACGATCGTAATTTAGCTCTTTGTGCTGTGCATTTTACAGAAGACAGCTTCCAGAATCTCCACCAATTCAATGCTGGATTCAACAAGAAACTGTTACTAAAACATGAAGCAGTTCCAACTTTAGAGGCAGCAGTTGTTGGACCACAACCTGTAAGTAGGCTAAGACTTAATCATTTTAATTTAAATGTATTTGCATGTATAATTTCAGATGCAATGTTTTAGTTTTATCAAATGCCAGCGCTGGCTTTATAGCCACTAGGCTGTTAGTTATGCTATTTTGTGTTTACGACAAACGCGTACAACATTTTGGACATAAATTTGTATATGTACTAATGTTGTAAATGTATTTTCATGTATATATACTTTATGGTGTTATTTTTCTATTTGATCAAGAACGTAAACCAGTGCCAACGCTATTTGTGTATATAGTAGCCAGTTAGTTCGATGCTATTTTGTGTAAGACAAACGTGTATAAAGTAAAAAAAATATAGACAAATTACCATTCAAAAACGTTTTAGTAAGAGCCGTGTGTGGTGAGGTTCTGCTTGCCTCTCAATTGCCGCTTTCTGGGTCTGATTTTAATCCTGATACTGCAGTATTGACACCATTATTTACATTTGACAGGAACACATATGCAACTTTCGCCCGTAAAGGTAATGGGCGTGAATTTTCCGGACAACGTGCTCTACAATTTAGCCAATCACATCACACTTGCCCAAACTAACCAATCTGAGCCCACTGTCTGTTTCTGAGGGAGTGGTTTCATAGACTCAGGAAGTCAACCGGTAGTTCAAATGACAGAGGAGAAAGCGGCTTACAATACAGGTGAAGTTTATGAAAAATAAGACTTTAAAAAAAAATAAAAACCACAAATACATGTTGTATTGCACCCCATAAACCCAATCATGCAAAGAAAAAAAGCAGTAAACTACCCCTTTAAATGGTTCCCTTTTAAAAAAAGTGTGCTCAGTTCTATTAAATGTGCAGTTGTCGTGTAGCCTATACGATCTCAAATGTATATTTTCAGTGTACTTTAAGAGAGTACACTTTCCTGTTTCTTAAAATTAACTACAGTTTTAAAAAGTTAACTTTGTAATGGTCAAATTAAAAGTTTCTTTTTAGTACATTTAAAAACATTATGTTTTAAAATATTTTGTTGTGCTTTAAAGACACTAATTTGGATGTGCTTACTAACACAAAAGTGAACATGAAAATTCTGGCATCATTTACACAGAGTTGTAATCATTTACATCCAAATTGTTGAATGAGAGTCACTTTTAATCCTTCTTTCCATCTTTATTCCATACAGTAAAAATAAATGGTGACTGAGGCTTTATTTTTAGCCTTACATTTCCTTTCATGCTCCTTGTAAGGAAGAAAGTCACCCAGATTTGGAACAGAAGGGCGTCTAAGGCATTTCTTGTCAAACACATGAAATATATTTGGTGCACTTCTAACCAATACGATGCCTTTACAATTCCTCAATTTAAAATTTGTCTCAAAACAAGAATAAAGACGATATTTAAAGGGAGACTGCTAATCCTGTCAACATCACAAAACATTTGCTTTGCAACAATGTATCCTTTACCACTTTACCAGTTGCTGTCAGCAACATTTACAATTTCAATTATCTGTGCGACTCCACCCGTGAACTAGCCACATGTCAGCAGCAGGTAGGTTTGGGTTTCTGAAGGGGAAGGTCATCTCTGGCACTGACTCCTGCTCTGAATTCAAACTCTGACACAATCTTTCCACTGGTGTTCTCATACACATTTTTTTTTTTTTTTTGCTAAGTGCAGTGGAGTAGGAGAGGGGAGACAAAACTATGATATCAGTTCAGGCCAGCTGCAATCCCTTCCTGTTTTTTCTTTTTTTTTTCCTTTTTTCAGGTCTCCCCACCAAAAGAGCAAAACTTTGCCCATCCAGAGATCTTGCTCACCAAAACAGTGTCAAAACTTGCCATGCAAGACAGGTAGTTAGAAGAAGTACCACCACATTTGATCAAACTAACTAACCCCCAACAATCCCATACACCAAACTTTTGCCATGTCTGAGAGCATACTGGCTGTTATACTGTTTGTTTTCTTTTCAAACAGGCTGCTGAAGCCTCCCTAATGATACCATACTGTAATTCATTACTGTAATGACATTATGATGTAAGTAAATTTAATTTACTGCTCTCATAAGACAAAACATTATATGGTGATTCAACTTGACAATGAAAACCCATCATACAGCTGAGAAAAACAACGAATCCACCTGCCGAAATATAGGTTTAATAGTTTGATAATAATAATAATGTACATATGATCAACACAATCTGTATTTCGCTTACAGCACACAAAATGTGTTCCCCTAAGTTTGTACATTGGTTTCACATTTGCAGGAAACACTTTGTAGGACATTAGAAGGAAACCACCCATGGGGAGATGTCCAAAAACACTAGCTAATGACTGGGGTACCCAGGGTTCAATGCTTGGGCCACTTTTCTTGTCAATATACACAATATTTACAACTCAGCCTGCCTGGCAGTTCCACACAACATCACAGTCCAGCTGGGCTCAACAACACTAACAACATCTAAGTCAGTCAGGAACCTGGTGGTAATGTATAATGCAACCCATGCTCATTGGAAAAACACGCCTGAGGCCGCATTTCTGCAAAATGATGTTACATTGCCTATTGCATGTTCCATTCCAATTTCAAAGTGAACTGTCCAGTAATTGTTCATTTTTATGAGCTGAACTTGAATCTGGCACTGTTTCGTTGCAGGTATCATGACAGTTTGGAAATGATAAGTCCAGTAAATGGCGATTTATGCTCAATCACATTTGAAAATAAGGTACCACCTAAACTAAACCCTAAACATACCCGTAGTGTTAACAAGCAAATTGAATTGAGGTAGTAGTTTATTGAATCACCAAATTTGCCAACAACATGCAAAGCAGTTGAACAATCACACACTGTTCCAGCTGACTAATCAAAGTACATTGCTCTTTTTGGAAGGGTTGGGATTTAAAGAAACAGGGGCTTTACTGACAGATTGGGAAGAGAGGTGCTACAACAATGTAAAATATGTGGAAAATTATGTTTTTGGACATTCAAGCAAAAAAACCTAAACTAAATAAGGGTATAATATGGCCTTTAACTTCACCCATAACATCACTATGCCAAGACATGCAGATAAAGTCCCTTGCCACGAAGATAGAACATGTGTTTCTCTCTAATGTTTGCTCAAAACTAAACTAGACATTCTACAACAACACAAAAAATTTTAAAAAAAAAAATTGTCACATGATACTTAATAATGTCGATCTACTTAAAAATAAATTATTCAACTAAAGCGTGGTTTTCAACATAAATAGAACAGACCAAATTTGCATTGCATATTTCCTGTGTTTAAATATATTGTAATTATCTCTGAAATAAGTGAGCTTTTCTTAAGATAGCAAACATCTTTCAAATTAAGAATGTTTTTGGACAGTTTGTGTTGTTCATCTAAAAAAAAAACACCTTTATTAACAACATGATTGTCTGAGTAATGTAGAGAAGAAATTAAGGCTGTAACTGAAACCATATGGTGAGTGTGTAGACAAATCTCTGAGGTCATCCAAAGAAATCAACAATCATCCAGGGCTAAGGTGTTTCCCACTTTCTCCTTTAAGAGAAAGTTCGTTGAAAATCAACTGTTGATGCAACTGGTTGGCAAAAGCTTCTTGGTCTTAAAGCTGTGATTGTATTTAATAAAAAACTGTCATTCGAATTGTCATTGGGGACCCAACTGATACATTTTATTAACCACCTGAATCTACCAATGTCATGTCAATAAATGTAAAAAGTCAGCCAGCTATTTATTATCATATCAATTATTGTGCCTTTAGCCCCAACAGAATTGGCTATGATTTTTATCCTAAATACCATACTTTTATTGGCCACTGATGCAACAATAACCAATCAGCTGTGCTATGTAGATAATGACATGAATACTCCCAAATGAGTTAGACCTATCAGCCTGCTCCATCTAGAGTTTCCAGCCAGAACTATGTAATTATTTAATCACCTTGATCAAACCTAAAAATCATTGTCAAGACTTTTGTTTCAAAATTTTTTTTTGGTAATTTATTGATTGTCCGATTGCTACATAAATCTATAACATTTAAAAAAAAGATAAAAATTAACAGAATCAACTTTGCTTGCTTCCCCCAATTGAGTCATGAATCAGACAAATTTCCATGTGAATAGTAAGACAATATTTAGGAAAGTACTGCGCATTCCAGAACGATCTAATAAGGGTCTTATCAAGCGAAACGATCATTTAAGTTTAAGTTTTATAAACTCAAATGCTCACCTTGCTCTGTTCTGTGATGCGCGTTCGTGACTCTCCTGTTCGAACTCGTTCATCATAATGAACGAATATTTTCCGAGTCATTTGGTTCATTCAACGAACAAATTAACTCAGAAAAGATTAGTATTTTGATGAACAAGTTCGAACAGGAGAGTCGATGAACGTGCATCACAGTCCAGAGCAAGGCGAGCATTTGAGTTTATAAAACTTAAACTTTGTTATTTATTTATTAAATAAGCGATCGTTTCGCTTGATAAGTCCCTTATTCATTGTCTGGAATTGTTTAAAGCCCTTTGAAGTGTTTGCAGTTTGCACTGAAACTGTCTTTTGGACCTTGAACTGTTTGATTACCAGTAAAGTGCATTATATGTAGAAAAATACTGGAATGTTTTCATCAAAAACCTTAATTTCTTTTCTAGACTGAAGAAAGTAAGACATGGAAATCTTGGATGACATAGGGATTAGTAAATTATCAGCAAAAGTTTTTTTTAAAAGTGAACTCCTTTAAAATGACTTTTGTGTTTGGTTGCACAAATCATGGCTAGATCAAGTAGTAACACTTGAGTCATTTCTAGTTAGTTCCCATGATCTTCACTTTAGAATACAGATCCAAATAATTAGTAATTCCCATAGAAGTATGAATTACCACTTTCATCTGTGCGCTATTACTAACTAGCGTCAGTTAATAATAGTTACTAGAGTGTTAATATTGTGTTACTCATTAGTTCTAGTGTAGTGTAGTGTAGTTATTCATCAACGAAGGAACCGATTCTAAAGTGTCACAGAGAATTTCGGTAACGCTTCCTTTTACAGTCCAGTTACCCATGTAAATACTATGTACTTATTTTAGTAACTACTACTGGGTAATATACCCTACTGGGTAATAAGTACTAACCCTGAACCTACCCCTAAACCTACCCCTGTTCCATGTACTTACCTTATATTAGCCAGTACTTTCTAGGTAAGTACACTGTAAGTACTGTACTGTAAAAGGAAGCGTTACCAGAATTTCAGTATTTCAGTATTGACTAACTGAAATACATTATTTCAAAATAATTTCTGTTTAAACTATAGGTACTGGGTTTACAGCTTGAGATGCAGTGTGAAATCTCTGGCCTTTTTTAGCCCCCAAAGTAAGACCCCTTCTTTTATTTCTCTCACTCTGTCTGGGCAGGACTAGGGTAAATATTTACTGAGATAAATCCGCCAGCAGGAGTGGCCCCCGAGCTCTCCCGAGTGGCCTTTTAGTCGGTCCCCCAGGGGTCCCCTTCCTCTCTGATCCCGAGCAGTGAACCTGTCTTACACAGATCCCCAACTGTGACATTTATAGTCAAGAATGTTCTACACCTAACCACAGGCCTGAGAATGAGGCCAAAGAACGGCAGATTTTGACACACTAGTTACACACAACTCATACATATGGGAAGTTGACATGTCCTGTGGTGTGACATGCTATTCTCCTTTTTATACTGTTTTAAACAGCACTTGGCTTTTGCTTATGATGAATATTGGCCATTTTTTGATCCACTTCTAACGTGTTTTTAAATGGACAAATTTCCTGAAGGGTCATATTTCTCCCCAAAAATCTAAAGGTATTTTAATATGCATAAAAAACAAAGGCATTTTTATGACCAATATTACAGTAATATTAATATACCACTGTTTCCATCTTATCTGGGCTGTATTCATCATTGAGAATTATGTAAATTATAACCAAACACAAAAGGGAAACTCTGGCTGTATAATGCTAATGATAGTGATTTTCACATTACAGTCATGAGGAATGTCAAGAAAACAGTCGTAATGGTCCTAAAACAGGCTTCATCTTCATGCAGAATATTATTTCTTAACCTGTAACTGTTTTTGTTAGTCACCCAAATATGATCCACATGTATTCAGAACATGAAACATGAACCAAAACAGGCACCACTAAAGGCACCCATAAGTTACAAGATAATTGGGCCAATTTGGGCCCAATCCTTATGACAATTCTAGGTAAAGTCCAGATTATCTTGATGGTTCTAAGATTATCTTATCAGATTTTTTTGTGGTGTGTGTTAAGAGTTATTGAATCTGGTTAGAAGAACACCGGGACAGCACCGATCATAAATCGTAAATATCCAATATGTTAAATATTCACTATCAGTAATGTTATTGTGTGTGGGGAACTCTGAGGACAAACATGCACACATATATTTTCATGTAACAGCGATTTTTCTGTAAAAAGCAGTCCAAACATAATATCCCCATTTCTTCTTGCTCGTTGTCCACCATGTTTGTTTACTCTAAAGTCACTTTTTTTATCGTCATGTTTGTTGTCTCTCACATTTTAAAAATCTGATTTCTTTTGAAGATTTCTTTTGGTGTGGACCAGCCTTAACACACTGAATTTAGACTGTATTCACACACTCAGTTTTGTTTACCTCCACCTTTCCTTTATTTAATGCCAGTATTTACTGTCAAGGTCTCTAGGAGTAAAGCAGATATTTAGTGTGGAGTTTCATTGAGTGTAAAGGCCAGATTTGTGGTCCCCCATAAAGCGCTTCTCTTCCTGCCTGTAAAATTTAATGCCACACTGTTACTGCTGTGTATGGGTCCTGTGGGCCTCTGCTGGCCCTCAAATGAAGACCGCTGCCTGCTCATCATATGAGGGATGACTATCACAAGGAATTTAAGGATTCTGCTTCTGAATTGATTCTGCTAAACAGTTCTGATTCTAGTGCCCCTCACTATGTTTTGATTCAGATATCACCTTTCATGTAGTGTGCAATCTAGCTGTTTGTGGATGTAGAAGGTGTGCAACGTTTCAAAGTGCAGAAAAATGAAGTTATTGTCTCCCAAAAGAACCGATTCTGAACTGAGTCGTCAGAAATTCCAAACCGATCTCAAGGCAAATTCGTATGAATTTTACGAGGTGGCTAATTCATATGACCTCACTTTGTATGTTCTTTGCTAAAGTCCCGTTCACACTACAAGCGACTACACGACACGTTACCATTCATTTCAACTTCCAGCGACAGCAACAGTTAGCGACCGGTGGGGCGTGTCCAGCGGCACGTCAAAGTTGAGATCTGTTTAACTTTATGCATATGCAGAGCGACTTTCGGAAGCGACAGACCAATGAGGAGTGAAGTCAATGGAGCGCATCACTCTTCAGTGCTGAGTTTGACCGAGGCAAGTTGAACGAGAAGCTCATTTTAGCAGTCAGAAACGGTCCTATTATTTATGATATATCTCCATGTACATACAGTAGTGTTCACCGTACTGACTCCGTGACTGAATGGTTTCGGGAACCCAGATAGACTGGTATTTGCCCGTTTGCTGCAGTTAAATAGCCGCGATGGCAAAGAGCACTCACTGTTTCTCGTTCATCTTTAATATTATGCATTTTATGTACTGATTCCATTTATATTTAGACCTTTCCTTACAAAAAAATGTTTGCAGCGGCAATAAAACGTATTTGTTGTCTAACATAGAGTAACATCCGTGAATCTCACTCAAAATCATTACTAGGCAACCAGTAGTGGGAACGCCCTCCAGCGACTAAGTCGCGTGGTTAAAATCGTAAAGCTGCGCGCGCGCCTCCGCATCCCAAGACACCATTTACTACACACGATAGACCAATTTTGAAAACTCTTTGTGATCAACTTCAAATGCTTCCAAGATCGACTTGTCGACCGTGATCGACGGATTGGTGATTCCTGTAAAATACTGTTTTACGGTCAATGACAAGAATGTGAACGCAGCTCTAATCGTACATATTTTACAGAATTGTCCAATTCACATGAATTTGTATGAATTTACCTAGACCTAACCCCGCCCTAAACCCACCTATCACTGGGGTTTATCCAGAATCCAGAATCGGTTTGTCTTCGCCGGTCAAAGGTGGTGAGCGCAGACCACAGCGATCTGCCCAGGTCTGTCAGTCCTGGTGCGGAGTTCCAGTCGAATTGTGTCCCAGATCTTGTCGTCAGCGAGTCGCGCCCATCGTGTTGCAGGGTGCCCGCGTGGCTGCTTGATGTCGATCGGCAACCAGACGGTGACTTTGCACGTCCATCTTTCGTCCGTCCGCGCTCGATTGCACGTTCAGTCACGGCCAGCTTTTGCCACCATCGTTGCCCCGTAGAGCATGGCCGGCAGGACTGTGCTGTTGAATGGGCGGCCCTGATGTCCGTGTCGATGGCTCTATTGGTGGCCGTCTCGGCAATTGAGCCAAAGCTGACCCAGGGGGTCACCGTATATTGCCACCTTATATTTTTACTGAATAAGATTAATTAGGCTAATTAACAAATTAAGAAAATAAATCAATTTCTTGCTCCGTCTCAGCACAGGAATCCCTTTCAGAGTATTGGTGAAATAATGCAGATGTTCAAGAACTGTTAATAGAAATAGTTCTATTAGCTTTATTGCCTTTTTGGTTTGACATTTACAGCCAAAAGCTGTCAAAAGCACATGCCAAGATACACACGTGGGTTTCTTGACCAAAAGACAAAAACACGGTTACTGCAATGAAATCTCACAGATGCCTCTCACGAAAAGCTTCTCTTTGGAGCAATTACACAATGACATTCCTGGTGGTGACGGCATTCTGGAGTAATGGACACGGCGTTCCGCATGGAATAACATCCATCCTGGAAAGAGCTGAGGCAGGGAGGCTGTCTCACCCCGCTCCCTTGATGACTTGAAAGAGAACGTGAGTGGCTGTCTGCGTCCATGTGAAGTTTATCTCTCTTCCTGTCTTTCATCACTGTGGTTATTAAACCTCTATCCCCAGAGCTTGCCGATGTCTAATTACACCAACGGTAAACAAAAGGAGGGCTGAGGGAGGGGGAGATGAAAAACCGCAGCTGGACAGTGCCGTGTTATTATAATTCTTTAAGCGATACTGTTAACAGTGGTTAGGCATTTTAGCCCAGCACCTAATAACAGCACAGAGGTAATTACAGGTCTAGCGCTGGGGCGGCACATACTGAGCTGAGCTAGACGACTTGTTGACTTCCCTCGGGCCAAAGGCCAGCAAGCTCCCCCGCACACCTAGCCAAGCATTCAGCGCTTAATGTGCTAGTTTTGTTTTCATATAGTCAAAGCTTTAGAAACAGTGTCAAAGCTCAATCGCACATAAAGTGCTTCGCCTGACCTGGAAGCTCATGGAGACAGGGTGAAACCTGTCAAGAATATGTCAGGGTCATTTTTTCTGCCCGGAATCAAAAGAAAGGACAGATAAATGAAGCCAGATTTTAGGATCATTAAATAATGTTTGCATTGTGACATTATTTTCATGACAATCAAGCACATTCCTATAAAGCAAAAAAATATTTATCAGTACTGTAATCTGAAAATAATGACATGCTATTTTAATTATTACATTTTTGCAGTACTGCTGTAAAAAAAGAAAAAAGAAAAAAGTTAAATGTCCTGACACTAAACATATTTGTCTATAGATAAGGGTATCTTTTTAATTACCTATATACTGTATATTGTTTTCATTTTAAAGTTTTATAATTTTATTATCACTTGTCATTTTTTATATTTGTATTCAGCTTTAATTTATTTTATTACAGGTTTAGTACTTTTAGTACTTCAGCTTATTTAATTTTGGTTCATATTTTTTATCTAATATTTGTATTGTTTATACTTTATTTGACATTCTACTAACTAAGTAACTTTGCAACTACACTGAAAAAAATGATTTTTGCTGCTTGTTCAAATTGCTTAATTAAAATTAGCTTAAGCAACATAATTGCTTTACATTTTGTCCAAACTTAAATTGATTGTGTCCAATCTTTAAAATCACTTTGAGACTACTTAATTGGATAACTTAAAATGACTTAATTACATGTTGTTGAAGATACATGAATAAATTATGTTTGTGTAACTTAATTGGTTCATGTGGGACCAATGTACACTATCAAATCAGTGTAAATCCAACACACTTTTTTTCAGTGTACTACATGTCAACTAACTCTCATTGGAGTATTGGTAGACTTTTAGGTTAGGTTAGGTTCAGGTTTGGGTTTGGGTAAGTGAATTAAAGGTGCAGTGTGTATTTTTCGCGGCATCTAGCAGGTTCGGTTGCAGAGTCTGCACTAAGGGCTCAGCCCACTGTTCACCCCTCCCTTTCGAAGAAGCTACGGTGGCTAAAACCGGACAAACATATCGTCCTCTGAGACAACAGAGAAAAGCCAGAGTAAGCCAAGAGTGTGTAACATTGTCACCGTTTCTGTACTACAGTCCATTATAAACCACATCATGGATAAAGTTTACAAAGCCATAGTCAGGTGAGGATCAAGGGTCTTAATATATAATATAATAATAGTAATCAGCTGATTGTCTCACAAACGTAACCAGCATTTCTCCCCACATTGCATACCCATAATACAGCGAGGAGAAGAACCACATGAAACTATGCAGCTATATATTATTTATATATAAACGTTTAGCTGGCTAAACATTTATATTTAAACGTTTAGCTGGCTAAATATGAGCTGCTAATGTGGCTGAGCTGGTTAAATGGTAAAGCCAGTGCGTCCGCATGAGCCCAAAGGTGTGCGTGGCATAAATGACATGAGTGTAACAGCGCACGCGCCTCCGGCATCCCAAGACACCATTTACTACACACGATAGACCAATTTTGAAAACTCTTTGTGATCAACTTAAAATGCTTCCAAGATCGACTTGTCGACCGTGATCGACGGGTTGGTGATTCCTGTAAAATACTGTTTTACGGTCAATGACAATAGTACTAAACAGCTGTCTCACGAACATAACCAGCACATTTATCCCCAGATAGCAAAGCCAGGGAGAAGAACTAAGTTACATAAAACAGTCCAACTACATATTTTAGACCACTGACAAGGGAAAAGTCACTACTTGCGGTGTGAATGGGTTCTAGCTTTCTGCTGCTTCTCTTTCAAGGTAGTGACGAAACGTGCTCTGTAGCGCATGTTTGCTGTCGGCTGCAGAGTAGGAACATGTCATCACAATATGTCGATATCTACATTGGGGTTGACATATTGTGCTAATTATTTCCCATCTGCTAATTATTTCCCATCTGCCTTTCTGCTGTTATCTCAGAGAAAATGGCATTCGTCAGCTCCAGTTTTGTATCCAGCCTCTCACGGGGATTTCGGATGCCCAGATGCCTGTGATGAGAAGACCAACGCCTGTGAAGAGACGACTCAACGCCTGTGAAGAGACGACTCGACGTTGGTGATATGTTATTCCCTTAATATTACATGATTTAACTAAACGTATTTTTTCCATGTACTTTCTGAAATACACTTACTGTAAAGCTTCTTTTGAAACAATATGAATGTTAGCCAGAGGAGAACTGGCCCCCGACTGGGCCTGGGTTCTCCCAAGGTTTTCTTCCATCCAATCTGATGGAGTTTCAGTTCCTTGCCACTGTTGCCTTGCTTTTGGCTTGCTTAGTTGGGGATATTTAATATTCAACAATATTATTGATCTGTGTTGTACTACTTTCATGTTATTGTGAAAAGTGCTATATAAATACATTTGACTTGACTTGATATACAGTAAATGTCCAGGGTCAGCGCTATGGTGGGGCATTCGAGGGCCGTGCCCCCCCTAGCGCTCATTGATGCCCCTCCTACCACAGTTTCTAATACAATGCTAAATCATAAATCAGATGTAGGCTATACAATACCAAATGTCCAGCAATTTATTTAAAGAGTACATTGTGTTTAATTTGTTGTCTAATTGGATCTAATATGTGTTGGTGCCAAGAATTTTCACGTGAAGCAATAGATATATCCAATCCGAACTTTTTAATCGTAAGTGCTGTAATGGTCCAATGGTAGAACTTTTAGACTGACGTGCAAGAGATTCTGGGTTCTAGTCCACACTTGCATAGCTATTTTTCCCCTCATTAAAACCGATCATGTTTATCAGTGGTTGTCAAGCAGGGACATGTTTGAGTGTATTTTACTTTGTGATTTCACCGGTACGAATAGAGATTTCTCCGCAACAGATCAAGCGCGCGTCCAGTTTGAAGATGTTTCTTGTGGCAGCAGCGAGCCACAAGAGAACACTATCAGCACCACAGAGTCGAGTCAACGAGCACTTTGATCACTTGATTTAAAAACAACACATTTCAGCCTGCTATTTCACCTCTTCTTTAACAAATGAATGCTCTACTAAGTAATCGGATATGTTTTATTTATTTGTATTGGTACATCCGTGCCGCGAGATGTATAAAAGTGCAGGGACAACATCGACCCTGGCAAAAAGTGGTGGGGAAATTAGCAAATAATAATTATAAATATTAATTATAAAAATAAAAGGTGTTTCGTTTTTGTTTTGTTTTTTGCGTCAAAATATTTCTTAAACGGCAGTGCCCCCTGCTGATGACACAATGCCCCTCCAGTGATCTACTCTGGCGCACGACTCTGTAAATGTCTCATTCTAAGGTAATAAAAACATTACAATTTTTATAAGTAAGTTCTTTATACACCACTGAAAACATAGTTATGGATGTCATATTGCATTTCTGTTAATAGTTACTAAACAATTTTACACATTGCACCTTTAAGTTAATGTACTTGACATGACAAAGTTACTTAGTCAGTAAAATGTATGTTGGGGGAGCATAAAAAAGATTTAGCAGATATTAATATTAAACAGACAGTTTACTAATACTATTATGACTGATAGTTGACATGTAGGCTAGTTGCAAAATTACTTATGGTTAGTAGAATGTCTAAAGTAGACAATCAAACTACCTTATTTTATTTTACATTATTTCAGTTATATTTTGTAATTAATGAAAACAATTTTTGACAGTTTTAGTTTTACTTAACAATAACAACACTGCATCATATTCCAGATATGATTTGATTGCCGCCCCCCGCCCTTAACCATTTTCTAACATTGGATTTAGCAATTAGAGAGACTAAGACTATACAGTGCACTTGTATCTCTCAACATGGGTCAAGATGCAGCTCTCACAGGCAGTTTATGAATGCTTTGATAAGAGTGATTTCATATTGGAACCATATGCCTTCTCAACACTGCCACGAGGGGACGGCTGTCACAACGGCCTCGAAACTTCCTGCTCCAAATATAAATATTTACACTCCAGACATCCCAAGTCGAGACCGAGTAGACAGGGTTGATGTTTTGGGTTACATAAAGTTGCCAATCCTTCAGGACAAATTAAGCAGATTTTCCTCATTAGACGAGACACATAGTTTAAGGAGTTTTAGAAGATTTGAGTTTAATCACTACTGTATAAATGTATGAAACAGTGTGGTGTCTGACTCACATATGGAACTGGTGTAAATTTTTCAGGATGCATTGCATGCGTAATATGTGTTTACGTCAATTAAACGTATTGCAGTTGTGAACATACACTGAATGTTTTGCTAAACACAAATAATTCTTAAATAAAAGTAGAGAGAAATCTCTGTTCCTGACAAAAGAAATATAAGCATCTTAAAGCACATAAAAAAACAGTTCCAATTCAAATGTATCCAGCTATGTGAATTAAACTCATAACCTTTGATAAATGACAATAAATCTATGGTTTTTAGCCCTAAGGTCCTTTATGGTTGGAGGCCTCACATTCACATTAGCTCTGGATTATGTGGGGTATTAGCACTAGGCTTTCAGACCACCCTAAAACCAGGGCAATAATGAGAAGCAGAAAGGTACCCATTCAAGTCTTCCCTATTATGCTTTTTCCGAATATTACCTTTCACGTAGTGTGTAATATAGCCAGTGCTGGGGAAGCTACTCTGAAACTGTAGTTTGACAAGCTACAAGCTACTCGTAAGTTAAAGTAGTTTAACTACAGTCAACTACCCGTTTAGAAAAGTAGTTAGCTACACTACAAGTTACTATAAAAAAGTAGCTAGCTACATTGAAACTACTTTTGCTTTTTGAACAATGAATATTATAAATAACTGAATAAGTGTCTGAGGAATGTTTTAAGTAAAATATTTAGTGTTTAAAACAAGGCAATGCAATTACGAATTTCAAAGAGTATTGTTTTATTACACACAACACTAAAATATCTCTGACTGTTTGTCTAAAGTGCAACAAATAGCCTACAACATTGCAAGAACGAAATATACATCCAACGTAAATTGCATGTAGAACATTTTCTCAAAAATACTGACTGAACTTGGACAAATAAGGCTTCTCCATCCTCCAAATCTGTCGTCACGTCATTTATTCTTATGGGAGTGTCAACCCACTTCTGTACGTCAGTGAACCGTTAGCCGCAACATGCGTGATTAAACAACAGGTGGCGGTAATGGCAAAAAAATAAGTTTGTAATCTAAGAAGAATATCCTTGCATCGCCTGATTCGCGCAGGCTCAACAATGTAGCAATGTAGCTTTTGCTCACTGCTACACCGCTACTTGCTGCAAAAGTAGTTAGCTATTGGAAAAGCTACACTGTTTAAAAAGCAACTGAGCTACTGCCAAGCTACTGAAAAATGTTAGTTAAGTTAGTAGCTACGCTACTTGTAGTTAACTACTCCCAACACTGAATATAGCTGTTTATGAATGTAAAATGTCTGCAAAGGTTTAAATATCAAAGTGCATGATAAAAAAAAAGTTATTGTCTCCTAAAAATGGATTCTGAACTCCTGAAACGAGTCATCAGCAATTCCAATATACGTAACAATGTAACAAATTAGCATAATGCCAGATTTTTGTCTGCCTGCTAACGACGTTCTGCTTTGACCCCTCCACAAAAACGGTTGCTTCTGAGGCCTGGAAGAGTTTGGTTTGTGTTGTCCACGTGTCAAAAAGAAGCTGTTTTCAGAGCTGCAAATCCACTTTGTATGCACTTCAAAAGGATGAGGAATTGCACTGGCAATGATACAGAAAAAAATGAAGCCAACATTCATATCACTGTCTGTCAAACGCTAAGGAAAACCTCCAGAGCTGAAATTCAGATGTGTTAATAAGAGTTTTGTTTCCGACATGTGCTGTAAGCGTCTGAACAATCAGAGAAGAGTAGGCTGATGGCAAGGAGGGGTTTAGATGAGACTGAATCTCCAAAACAACCGTTTCTAACTCCTTGAGAAATGATGTGATGAGCAATGTATATTATGAGAATTTTTTTTTACATTTTTTTAAACCTGTAGTAGGAGCACTCCAAAACAATATTAGACAACTTTAAAATATCATAATTCAGGGTATTTTATAGGGCTGTCAACTTTAGTCGTTTAGTCGAACTGGTCGTGTACAATGAACATTCTTATTGGTCGCATTTATTTATTTGTTTTTTTTTTCCAAAAGAAATACATTTTCAATGATTTACTCCTTGATATTTATTTCTTTATAAGCAGCTTTTGATTTATTTTTGATGTTTTTTCGTTGTTGTTTTATAAGTGCTCTATGACAATTGTTTAAAAAATGTTCAATCAAAACATCGTTTTGTTTTTTTTGTTTTTTTGTCGACTAATCGTTGCGCAGGACAAGACTTTGGTCGACTGAGATATTCTTTGGTTGACTACAGCCCTAGTATTTTAAGGGATTCAGCTATCCTTGGGATGGGATTTTGAGTTTGATTCAATATTTGGGTTATGTTCAGGTCTAATTTCATTAGGCCTGTTCAGTGTTGTGCCTGAATGCGTTCATATTTTGGGGGAAACGTGATCTGAACATACTGTACAGTATTACTGCCTGATGAACATTACTGTGAACTCGTTCATTCTGGTGACTGTGAATGCACGCTCTCAGTTTTACTTCGTACAATAGGGTGCCAGATTTCTATAGTCTTCCAGGCGAAAACTCGGCTGAAAGCACGTAAACAGGCCTTAATTTGTAGCAAAAAACAAAAAAACAAATCTGGCAACACCAGCCACCAGTGTCGCACGCGCAGCCGTTGACAAAGCTTTGAAAAAAAAATGTGATTGGTGCAAAATCTTGCCGCTTTATATCCGTTCAATCGATTTTAAGAAAAAAATAAAACATCAGCAAATGTATTTTCTAGTTTGCGTTCACGTACGGCATAATTTGTGCCTAAAAGCTTAAGTCCCATATTAAAACATATTTTTTCTCGATTTATCTCTTACAGGTTTACATTGATGAGGACCCGAACAAAGGACTTTGAATCAGGACAAAGGATGTCAGGTCTACATATGTGCTGCTTCTTAAATGAATTCTCAAGAGGATCTTAAAGACATTTATTGAGTCCAGATTTTCATTTTGAAGGGGTATATCTGGACTCAATAAAACTTATCAGATTCAGCCTATCCAGGTCAACATCTCCTGAAATATTATAACAGACTGGAGTGGATTAAGTGCATATTAAACTTGTGTTGTTTAGGAACAAAAAAAGTAGGAAGAGGCTTATTTCACAATATGGGAAATATAGATGGCTAACCTGTATGAGCGGTGCTCTTTGTCGCCTCTTGAGGACTGTTGGAGCGATTGCGGTTCTGTTGACGACGTCTTCCCGTTGACCGGGCAGAGCGAATACGGACTTCGCTTACTTTGAAAAAGGCCACCATGAAAGGCTGCCTCTCCAGAGCGCCATCCCGACCCACTAACCCTGCTTCCTTGGGACTGATGCTCCATCCTATAAAAAAAGAAAAGAAAAGGAGAGTACTATAGGTATCTTTGTCCAGTTTTAGATGCAAAGATATCAATAAGTAGGGCTTCTCTTTGATAACTGCTGTTTGTTTGCGGTCACATCAGGACTCATAGTTCCAAAGATGGTGTATTCTAAATGACTTCTTTGAACTGGTTGACTCGGAAATCAAACTGAACAGAACTGAACTCAAAGTTACCAAAGGAAATTAAAATGAATGGGTTGAACCAGCCAATGAGGAGGACTATATACCCAACCAAAAAACATCTGTTAACATTCCTAGTCACCTCACTGGCAATGGACTCCGAAATAATCTATTTGGAACGCCATCTTTGCTCATGGTGGCTCATATACCCTTTTCCACCGGTTCGGAGCAGTTCTTTGTGTTTCGACAGCCAAAGAACCGGTTCTAGGCCAGGAAAACTGGTTCCAAAGCGGCACCAACTATTTGCTGGACTAGAACCGTTCTTTTACCAAGTCATGCTTACGTTCGAGGGCTGAGGACGGGTCTCAGTAGATCTTGTCTGACCATAATATTGGATCGCAAAGCCAGGAAAAACATTTGCAGAAACACAATGAAGTCCGCCTTTGTAATTGTTATGCTTGAAGTTTTTTAATTATTTATTTATTTATTTTAAATTTAAGCAAAGAAGAAAACAGTCACAATACAGAACAAATAAATGAAAATGAAAAAGAGACACAAGACGGGTACATAACTAATCAGAAAAGATTACTTATCAAAGGAAAAGATTAAAAGACTTACATATTTCAATTGTTTTTAAAGCCTTCTTGGTACAAGAGTTAGAGATATTCCCAAATTAATGTTGTACTTGCAAGCGTTTCTAGCTAAGACGTATGGCGAAGTACACAGTGACGTAACGACATCGTTCCCGGGGCGCTCTAGTCAGTGGAAAAACAAACAGATTCTGAAAAGGATTGCAAGCTGAATCAACTCTAAACCAACCAGCACCAGTTCCTGAACCAGTACCAGTTGAAACAGCACCATTTCCGAACCAGTTCTTTTTTGGTGGAAAAGGGGTAATAGGCACCTAGTTTACTGCCAATCACCTGACTCACACACAGACATGTGAATGCTTTTATTTAGATCTGAAAGACACACATACACACACTGGTTGAACCGATCTTAAACTTATCTTACCACTGCTGGTCTCTACATTGATCTGTAGACCGAGGTTATGATGTGGACTCATCACCCAGAGATTGCTAGTTGCTGTAAAGTCAAACTCCAGCCAACCTTCTTCAGCCGGCCACAGCCTGCGAGATTCTAGCAGAAACAGATCGGCATCCCTGCAAATGAGAAAGTCTGGAGATCATTAAATGTTATAAAAACACTATAGGCCTATACATGAATCAATGACCCTGTTTTATATTCTTTATTACAAATTATAGTGTAAAAGTATATGGAATAAATGGTAATAATAATAATAAGTAGAATGGTAGAAATAAATGGTAGAAATAATGAGCCTGTTCTAATCCGAAGGCGTCTCCGACACTTTCGCCAAAGCGTAGACATCCAACGCACACGGCACCCTTTAGCGTCAATATGAGACGCAGATATGTATATGGGGCAGAAGGCGCCTTCTAGTGGTCTAACCCTAACACTACCCCATACCTAAACCTACCATAACTGAAGCGTCTCATTTGACGCTAAAGGGTGCCATGTGCGTTGGATGTCTACGCTGTGGCAAAAGTGTCGTATATAACGCCTTGGGATGAGAATGCGTTGAAATAATAAGTATTAAATGCTAACTTTCAAAGCAAATACAGCATTCTTTAGATATGCATCTTTAATAATATTTCCAATTTAAATAAAATTAGTTTGTTCCCATCAGGGTTATTGTAGTTAACTTAAATTAAAAATAAAACCATAAAAACAGTTGTGTTGCTTGATACAAAATAAACGTTAACTGAAATAAAATAAAATGAAATATATAAAGAAACTTCAGCTAGTTGCCAAGGTAACATTTCTAATTTTAGTTTAGTTCAACTTGATGACCTAAAATAACTAAAATGATCAATATAAGGCATGTATTCAATAGTAAACAAAGTTAAAAAATAACAGTTTGTCAAATTCAGTGGAGCTTCAAGTCACAGAGTTGAGAACAGAGGTATAGTGGCCTTACAGGGAGGCCTGTCCCATTATAATAATTACACACTATGCATGGTAATAAGCATTGGCCGGGTCACTTCAAAGCTGTCGGTCACACAGGTGTTCTGGGAATGTCCCTGTAGCCCCTCTTTATTGCTCATTAATTAGAGCCGCACTCTAAGGAGCTCCATATGAGGTTCTTCCCTCTGGTGGTTCACACGTCACATTCGACATGAACACATCATGCTTAAGCTGACTCACACTGTTTAGTGCCACCAGTCACACAGCTTCACCTGGGACAGGGTCCGAACGGGACCGCAGGGGAGCTGCTGACTTTAAAAACCCCACTGTAAAGCCTCTTATAGACACATTAAATTAACTGTAATAATAAAGTCAGAAGTGTTAGTTTTTTTTGGGGGGGGGAGGTTGTTTCATAAATCGCATTTATTGCCTCTGTCATTGGCTGCCGTTAAAATAGGCCTATATTTTAATAGGCTCATGTAGCATGCATACAGGACAGTCTTCACATATGGTTTTGGAGGGTTTCCAAGGAGGCCAGATGTACATGAAAACAACAAGGGATTAGAATATATACAAACAGAAAAGTAATAACTCTACAGTCGAGTTATTTTTCATGAGGTATTGATGGATCGTCATGGAAGCAGAACCTGATTTCAAAATAAATACAACTGGCAGTGTTTTAAAAGGCATCTCAGATTTATCCAAAACAGACATAGGAATTCATTCCCTGATAAAATGTATATTCACTATAATTCACTTTGGATAAAAGAGCCAGTCAAAATGCATAAATGTAAATGTCTAAGCTCTAATACAACCTCCAAGTTTGTTTGTAATACAACAAATGTTTATTCATTCATTATTTGACAATTATATACTCTCACAATATTAAAGGTGCATTATTGCACTTTTTTGAAGATTTCCTTTAACACCATGGTTTTTAATACAATTTGCTTATAAAGTAATTTTAAAGGAAATTACTGATATCTGTCCCTTTTCTCTACAGAAATGCAGTAATGTGATTACTGTGAATCAAACTGTGAAGAGTGTGAATCCAAAGTTGATCACAGTCACTTTTCTACAACACATTCACTCTGGTACTGTGAACTCTTTATTTACAGTCAACACGACCTGAACATTATTAATTAAACAGCATTTAGTTACATTCAATTGTATTTTTTTGTTTTGTTTCCATTTAGAAATGAGAGACGACAAATAGTTGAGGGTATGTTTACCCGTCAGATGCTGTACTAAAAATGAAAACGTTTTTTACTTAACGTTGTCAGAAAGGTCCCCATTCACAAGGACCCATGACTAAAAACGTTGTATTATGCATACTAGGCCAGTTGCCAGTTTGAGATTTCACAAAGAAAACAACGACCCTAGAGACTTAACAAGTAATGTGCATGAAGTCAGCATTTCACAAATGTGTGTTTTTGTAGTTTACACAAAGACAATACTGATATCGTTTTCAGAAATTTGCACTTTGAAACCTATTTTCAAAAGTCAGTTTTTTCAGGACCCCAAAACGCCGTTGTGATGCAAACGAAAGTTTTCCGTTTTATATTGAAAATGGTGTAAACGGCCCCTTAATTTACAGCATTAAAGGGTTAGTTCACCCAAAAATGAAAATTAAGTCATTAATTACCAACCCCATAAGACCTTCGTTCATCTTCGGAACACAAATAAAGATGGCTCATGCCTCGCTCAAAATTGCTTATATCACCTTTTCCCATTCTGACATTCATTTTGGAGTTCAGGAGGATAGGCTTGTTAAACTTCATGCAGCTCTGCACAGACCGATCGGTAGCTGACTTGAAGCAGTGCACGCCGGTTGGAGATTTTGTCCGACTTGATGCAGCGCTGACTCCACGTGACTGTGACATATGCCATCAAAGTACCGCGAGAGCGTTTCGAGAGTAGCCGGAGGACTCAGCCAGCGCAGCTTCTCAAGAGCGGCTGCACGAGCGCTGATGACGACACAGCTGTTCCACGATTCGCCGGATTCACCGCGTGACAACGATCACAGTGCGTTTCGTGTTTATTCTCACACATTTAGTTCCACTAAAGCTCACATAACAGTAAACAGTCTTTTCATGTAGTCGCGATGTTACATTGTGTCATGTTTATCATGTTTATCAAATAAAACTGATTTAAAAAACGTTGACTCCATGTCATTGAGATATAGGCTTATTTTGAACTTTATTCCAGTTCAAACAGATGCTGTATGAAGCAGTAAAGTTTTGAATGAAAATGTGTCTAAAATATCTGAAATATCTGTTTATTTGGTAAATGTTGCATTTATTTCACTTAAGCTGTGGTAAAGCATGATGCAAACACCACTACGGGAAGCAGAAAGTGTCCGACTTCACCTCCCCGCCTGCACGCGACTACTCTCGCCGATCGGTTGCATCCAGCTTCAGGCGATGTCGAACACACCTATTGTCTTGCCCAGGACCACACCCCTAAATTAATTGAAGCAACTGCCATTTGATTGGTTGATTAGATAATTGCATTAATGAGAAATTGAACAGGTGTTCCTAATAATCCTTTAGGTGAGTTTCCAATCGAGACCCAATTACTACATTAAACATGCCATATACTGAAGTATACTGTTTCCAACAATTAAAATCGTTGTAGATAGACTACGACATTATGCAAGCAATCCATTTCAGACATATAATATCCAAATAATGGAAGATACCTCTACCTTAAATACCTTTTTTTCTAATGGTGAAAAAATGAAACACCTTTAACATATTAAATATGGTCTAGATAAACAACTAATGTGTGCATTGTTGAGAATCAATTGAAATATGCTCTTACAAGCCATTGTTTCTTTACATTTAAGACCTTGTGAAGCTTGTTGACTCGAGGTTAACTATACTTCTGTTTCAGGTCAAATCGTCTTGCCACATGGGCTAAATTCAGCCAGTATATACATCCCCTCTGCACCACCTCCATAACCAAGTTATTTTTTGCACATTGGATTAAAGGCTTACACACTTCAGAAGTTTCTCTCAGCCATATTATGCATCTGCTTAGCTCAGCTATACCACATTTCCCCAACCAATGTGTTTTTTAAAGATCACAAACCATAAACACAGTAATTATGCTGTTAGAACTTGACAAGTTTGCAAATTAATCTGTTTGTAAGCAAATACATTTTGCAAGCCACACAGTATTTGGGATTTACAGGCATAAATTGGCATGTAGAGAAATACCACAAAGCACGTTATAATTTGCATCAAGGTAAACCTTGTTGTGCAGTGATACAATGACTGGCGATACATAATCTCAAGATATGACTAAAAATAAAAGAATCCTACTGCAGGTTTGTGGAAAAACAGTGTGCCCATTGTTCAACTCAGGATGTACACCAAATGAACACTTCGTGATAAACATTAGTAAACTATTTGGGAGAGAAACATGTGGTGCATTTAGCCAGAGATTCTGGCCTTTTCTTCTTGTTTGGTGCCTTTTTTGAATAAAAAATAAATAAGATTGATGGGTAGTCTCATAGTCACACCTTATTGGTGTGTTTTTGAACACTTTACCGGTCACAGCCATCTGCCTTTCTCAAGGAGATATCCCTCCCACCACCCACAAAGTCAATGTTTGACGTGTGTTGGTGGGTTCTTTTTTAGACGCCAAACTAAAGCTATTTCAGTAGTGCGTTGTGGTCAAGGCCGTAGTCTACATAAAGTACATGGTAGACAACCTCTACTGTGTTCAGTGAGGGATGCCAGGGCTTGTTTTAAAATACAGTCAATTACTCAGCTTGAAAACTGTGCAACATATACATATTTTCAAAATAGCAGTTTAATACTTAAATTTGATCATATTTACATTCAGTTCAAAATCAAGGTTCCACAATCACAACTATATACTGGCGAACTATTTATTTAAAAAGAGGCATTGCTGAGTTTTAATGGCATTAGAAGAGCCAAAGTGAACTTAGTTTTCTATGTGTGCTTTTGAAAGAGACCATAATTACTATGATGTCATGATTTTATAAGTTCTTTAACTATACTCAACTGGACAACAAATGAAGAATATGGAATTTTATAGAAAAGCATTTTGAAATGTAACTTCTTTACCTGTCTGGGTGTTCCCCAACCACCTGAAACACGCTAAGTAGGAATGTCTCATTGCGAAAGGCCCTGGTGACACACTCCTTGTAGATCCTGAATTCTGCAGCTGTGATGGCCTCTCCTTCTGGGATCTGGGACAGGTTGAATTTGAACTCTTTATGGTGTCGTCTCTGTGGAGACAGCTCCCTGTCATTTTCCACTGTTAGGACACATAGAAGTACAATGAGATATTTTAGTGTGCTTTACGAACTGCTATTGACATATAATTTGCATGTTTGCATACTATTATATATATTGTATATATCAACAATCATGATGTTGGGTGATGAAAAAAGACAAGGACCTAACGCCAAATGAGATGCCGTGGCATAACCTAAAGTGTGCAACCCATAAATATTGATAAACTGAAACAAATTTCTGGAGGGATTGTCCAAAATGTACTAAAAGTCTTATGAAAATCTACAGAAAATGTAAATGTTTGGTGGAGGGTTTAATGGTTTACTTACTTTTTCCACCATGCAATGTGAATGATTACTTACATTGTTATGTACTAAAGTACAATTGTTAATGCTATTAGTTATGTCAGATTGTGTTTGTTTATAATTGTAAGATCAGACCACATATTATGAGTAATTATTGCAGAAATGCAAAAACATAGTCTTGCTATTGTCGTACATTGCATTTATTATAGCTCCTTGTCTTTGCTTTCGGAAAGCTACTTTCATTATTCTCATGACTCAAGTCTTGTTATCTGTGAGTAAAGATTTGGTGGTAAATCTAGAAGGACAAATATTGCAATAAAACTGTCTTCACCTCTTGAATCGATGCCTAGCTACAGTGGAAAACAGCTACCGCTAAGCTTGTACTCATGTTGATGCAAATGTACAATGGGAAAAGAGACCTCCAGGGGCATGTGTGTGTAAACAAACTTCGATTTGGAACAACCAATCAAGCCAAGATTTATGCACACTATCAGTGAAAGACCAACATGTAACCCTTAACATTAACTTTTTTTCACCAGGGTTTTTCTTTTCACATACCTAAACATTATAAAGATGTGGTAAGCTATGTATGCTCAATAATAGCCTATAATTGACTGACCTAATTCACCCATATGGTCTTATACATACGCATTTATATTACAGCACCACTTCACAGAGCGTCCAGATGTGCAGGGCATGTGCTGTAATAATGATTCACTATTTCTGGTAGAATACTAATTCTTTATTTATTCAAGCTGTTCCCACAGCAAAGGAAATCACAGATATTCATTTATCCGCATTTTAAGATTTTCTGCATGAGTACAGCCACTCATGCAAAAAAAAAAGAAAAGGGGAAATTGCGACCAGAGTGTGTTTTCTCATCAGATGACAACTTTGTCATTCTGCCGTGCAACTCTTCCCCTCACGTCACAGACAACCCTTCCTCTTGTTCCTATGGACGACCCATGGGCTGTATTTCTTGCCATAAGTACAAGTCCAGCCGGATGCCCCGCTTGTGGGCCCAGGGTGAGATGTCCTGCTCTGATTGTATTTCCATGCTTCCCTGAGGTGAGGAACACGCACTTCCATCTAATCCCTCCCTCCTTGTGAAGAGGAAGAGAAAGTCATGGAGTTGACTAAATCGTGGAGCAGAGGAATGAATTAGAGAGCACCAAGGGTTTTGGGGTAATGTGAAGACTACTCCTTTTTCTCTGTTTGGTGAATTACAGAAGCTGTTTAAAGTTCTCCAACATCACATGGGAGCAACTTCTCTGATCTGTCGTCCTCCAACAGGGAATTATACTCTTCTGCTGTCCTTACACATGTGTTACAAATTAAAACTGAACCTCTTGAGAAAACCTCAAAGGGCTTAAGACAGATCCCTGAGGGACACCCTGTCCTTGTGCTACATACTCTGCTCTAATTGACTGACTAACTTTGGAAAACCCACCTGCAAAGTATGAAATAGAGTACTGGTAGAATCTTTTGACCTCTAGTGAGGGGCTACTGCCAAAAAAAAAGAGGAAGAGGAAAGAGAGAGAGCAGAGTAGAGAGAGATTTTCTTTATTGCAGTTCCAGCTTCAGGTTCACATGGTGATTGCTTGACATCGGGCATTTTCTCACTCACAATATGAGTGAGTAATTCATACTGAAAGCAATTTCCAGAGGTCCCATTTGTGATGTTTTTAACATCAGCACATCACGATTTCAATCTGGCCATTTCGCTGCTGAGACTTCTTCATTAACAACTTTCACAGGTGGATCCAACAACAGAAGCCAGTCTCTCCACAGCATCCGAGATGACAGATAGATTAAAAGTCAACAGCACATGCAGTATCGAGGGCCACTGATTTGGAAATTACCATGTTGCTTTTGCCTAAAACGATAGGGTGGCTGAAGACTACCCTTGAGATTTGGCAGTATACATATATTCTGTCAATGGCATTCTTTTTATCCGTTTCTTTCTGTATTACAATTATGAAAGCGGAAATTTGCAAAGGTCCCTCCCAACTGTTCAGGAGTTCTAAATGTGTCCTCTGCAAATGCCGTTGCCTTTTTAAAAGGATAATGGAAAAAATGAGGCTCACAAAATGATAGATTATACTTATATCAAGGACTTGGCATTGACAGTAAGAAACACAACCAAAACCACACAGCCCATATGGTTTGATGTAACTGATGTGTTTTTTTAGAGGACAGACCCAGAAGGACCCACAACAATAACTGTGTGGCCACAATCTAAACAAAAATGTGAAAGTGCAAAAGGTTGCTTGAGCAAAAGACATTTAAGAGCGACAAAGTGGAAAGTCTTATGTGACTATCATTGTGTTGGCGTTTTTCATCATCTTCACAGATATTCTTCTCCACACATTAACAGGAAAAGAGGACAGGGATGTGATGAAAGATTCAGGAAGAGAGGAATGCACTAAGAAAAAGTTATATGAATGCTGTGTGAATTCTGTTTGAAGAAAAATGGAAATAAAATCTCACTAAAAATATATAACCATGCAGTTTACAGGCATTGCCACCCCATAATGCCTGAAATATTATGCCTAAATATTTTATAGTTCATAACTGTGATATTTCAACATCGTATAATGTTGAAATGTAAAGTATTAGCCTACTCATGGTGCTTCACGCGATTTCAGATATTTGGCTTCCGCATTAATGACTGGAATTTGACAAGGCCATTCCAAAACTTGTCAACAATGAGGACCAAAACAAACCACAACACACCATTACACCTGCACCATGACTGACTAATGCTACAAGGTTTTTCTCATGTAATGCAATGTCTGATTTCCACCAAACATAATAGTGGAACATAGAAGAAGTTTTACTTTTGATTTATTCATCTGTAGGGCATTGTGCCAGAGTTCTTGAGAATCATTGAGGTGCTTCTTAGTAAATGTGAGGCAGTCTTATATTTTCTTGGTCAACATTGGTTTCTGCCTCGCTACTCTACCATTGATCCTATTTTGACACTTCTAGTCAAGGTGAGAGAAGCCAAAAAAACTCTGAATGTTGCTCTGCAGTTCTTTGTCATCCTTTGGATAATATACCTTAATCTTGGAGCAATTCTGGTGGGATGGCCAGTTCATTGGAGCCATAAAGGCTTAGGAATTGCTTTGTAACCTTGTCCACCCGATAAGCTTCAACAGCTTTTTTTGGTGAAAGGTCTTAAGAAATCACATTCCTTTGTGGCATAATGCACCTGACTTTAAAATCACTGTGCTGTCAAATTCACACTGATTAAACGGGCAAAAGTCAGACACCTGAATATTAAATAACTGAAACCTCAAAAGACCATAAGAATGAATGATATGCACTTCATGCCATGTAATTCAAACATACCCCACACCACTAATCCTACCCAAACGTGCAATACGCACGTACCCCACACCACTAATCCTACCGAAGGGGTTTACAGTGCGTATCATATGCACGTAAAAACTCATTTTCGCATATGAATTGCAAACATAATGCGTGCTATATTTTCAGTCTCAAAATGAATAGTAAGCAAATGTTATTATTACTCCACCTCCTGCGCATGGAGTCATTAACAACAGTCTTATTGTTGAACCCACCTGAAACAGTTTATTTTTTATTTTTTTATGATGCATTGTATTATGGTGGTTAAGCAGCAAGTTAGGTTGTTTTATGGGAAACACTCCTATTAATGAAACAACATAAAATAAAACTTAACATTGGCAAACATGCCAATATAATTAAAGTTGGATACATTTCATTTAAAATTGTATTGTTAAAAATATGTGTATACTGTCTTTTGTTAAACGTACAGACATTTGTTACAGTGTAAAATGGTCAAGTTGGTAAAGGGGTCTGGGATAAAGCTCTGTGTCATTTTAATTAGGGCTGATTCTCCATTTCCACCTGTATAACATCTGTTTCTTTCTTTCTGTGCTATTGTCATTAGCCTACACAGGACAAAAACGAGTGGGCTATGACCTACAGAGAAGATATGGAAAAACTTCAAAACATGCAGAAGTGAGACAGAGAACCAGACACCTAAGGAGAGAGAGACCAATATTAGAGACAGAAATTATTATTTTTTCCAATCACTGTGGCATAATGCATACAGCTACTATATGGACTGGGCATTGAGGCTTCAGTGTGGTCCATGGTCAAATGCGAGTCACACTTTAAATGTTTTCCATCTCATTCTCTGAAATAGTCCGGTGGTGATTTGCATTTGATTCACTCACCACATCTTGACTTTTTCCTCCCTGCCCACAACCACTAAGATAAACAACAAAAAATCACTTCCTCCAAGACCAAAGGGGGCGCTACTGATGTCAATCCTACACATCATAATGACCTATATTCCAGAATCGTTGCTCTATGAAGTATCGAGGAGATGCTATAGAAACTGTGTAAGTTTGACGGTGTAAATTTAGTCTGTAAAGCTTGAGGAACGATTTGAATACATTTCTCAAACCGTCTCTCAGATGGCCAGAATCTTACATAAAATACAGTGACAATGTAACAAGCATTACAGGACAGTGACGGTATATTTGACAGTTCCATGTTTTTAAATTAAATAAAGTCTAAACAACTAAAGTGAATGTGGAGAGGGAAAATTGAAATGAGTTGATGTTGTAAATGACCCATTAAAGTCTGTTTATAAACTGTCAACTGATAATAATACAGCTGTAAAGCTACATGATCGCTTAAACTAATCATGCTTATCTTAACAAATGTTATGGTTTTCAGTGTATACAATAAACTGTATAATGTACACTTTCAATGTACATAAACAACATCCACTTTATACATGCAGTACTTTGGTGCAAAACAAGTCACTACCGAACACGTTTCTGTTAAGGATTAAGCCATAATTTATTTCTAAAGCTTTTTAATTATTATGTCCAATCCAAAATCAGCCACCACAAATTTGTGAGATCTTTTTTTTTTTTTTTTTTTTTTGGAGTGTACACAAAGCCTGCAATTATTTCCTGCGTCTTTGCAGCACATGAAACATTCAGATGCAGATGATTTGAAAGCTGTCTACTTCAGTTTAACCAATGAAATGTGCTGTGAAGCCAGGCATGTGAAGAATCCATCTGTGTTTATGTAATTATCTTCAGAATCTCTGTTCACATTCTCTTCCCCACAATCTAATTGTTTCAACTTCTGTAATGAAAAGTTACTGTGACTTGCTTGTCATCTGTACGACTGTACTCGTTTTTGACACTCTTAAAAAAGTGCATGACACTTTATAACACTCAACCAAACCAACCAAAACTCTTTTAAGTAAACTGCATATAACCCTGCATATAAAGCCTACTCCAAAACAGACTTAACACTGCATTGTGGTGTCACAGGAATACAGTATGAAATGCTGTGCTACAATTTGAGCTGTTTCGCAACAGAAAACCAAGTCTCATGAATTAAATATGCATAAGAAATTCTGAAGGGAATTTAAATTAAGTTAAAAATCTCAGTGATGTTAAATGTTCTTTTTTTTTCATTTTTCTGGGATTGTCTTTTGTTTTGGGAAGCTCACCAAAGGGAATTTATGCAGTGTCATTTTCATAGATAGAAGACATCTTAGAAGACATACTTTTAAACATACAGCCTTTTGTACAGCTTTTTTACCGTTTAGAGATCATGTGTGAACAGAAGCTGTTGAGAACTACCAGTAAATGAGTTTTGCTGCCTTTTGGGATGGGAAGTTGTAACATTTCCAACATAAGCTCATTGGAAAGCCGTCCTCCACCTACATTTTTAAAAATCTCCAAAAATGTAGGCCTATGCATATGTTTTACTGCAGTTTCCAGCTAAAATGAACACTAGAGGAATTAAAAACCAACAACTTTTATTCATTTTCACTCAAATTATGATTACAGGGGCAGATTATTGATTAATGAAGATTAATCAATAGCATTAACCTTTTAGCGAGCCCAATCACCTTTGAGTGTACACAAAACAAGCCAATGGACATGCATTGTGGACCACACCACGTGTACTGCCCCTTGTGAGAAGAGGTATTTGGGTTTTGAGTTTCTTGTATTTTGTCCACACAGAGTTTCCGTAGCTCAGTTGTTCTCATAACATTCTCCCAGAGTGTTAAAGTTTCTAAACAGTCATTTTGGTCTCTGACGAATATCTGTCTGTAAGTATTTGTTTCTTAGAGATCTTAGCCTCTTTTTGATATCTTATTTAGCATTTTTAGCATGTTTCTGTTTGTAATTGTAAATTAGCATATGTATGTAAATTAGCATTGTGCTATTTGTTTGCTATACAATCGTGATTTGAAAGTTTGTTTTTTTCTAGACTACATATTTATTTTTTTATTTGATAAAAATCGATGCTCAACCACCTCGGGTCAACCGGGAAAAGAGCAAACTGTTTGAGACCATCCTGAGGCATATGGCATCTGCAGCCATGCTTCACACCGTTCAGCACTGGTTACCCGACCGAATCCCGAGATGGGCATGGCACCGTGGCACACATCTGGAGATAATCACACTGGCCTGTTGCTAAACTTTCAGTCATGGTCAGACCTTGCTTTTCTACGGGCAAGTGTTCCCCTAGAACAAGTGTTAAAGCATGTTGTTGTCTCAACAGATACCTCCACCACTGGCTGGGGTGCATGTATACAACTGGTATGCAGCATTGGGTTCCTGGACAGGACCTCAACTGCAGTGGCATATCAATCACCTCAAATTGCTAGCAATATTCCTTGCCCTGTGTCGATTTCGACCGTTGCTATAGGACAAACATGTACTGGTCCGGACAGACAACACATCGACCATTGCGTACCTCAACCACTAGGGTGGTCTACGCTCCCGCTGCATGTTGCAACTCGCCCACCATCTCCTCCTCTGGGGTCAGAAGCATTGATGATGTTAAGCGACCTCACGATGGGGAAGTACCTGCTTTGTCTGGGATGGGGCACCATATAGCATCCATGTTCAGACCTCTGTATCCTCCACATGTGGTCTTTGATGGAACCATCCTGAAGTCATCTACCCGTGGGAGTGGTAGACATGATCAATTCAGCTAGAGCCCACTCTAAGAGGTGCACTTATGCTTTAAAGTGAAGCCTATTTGTTGACTGGTGTTCTTCTCACTGAAAAGACCTCCGTAAATGCCCAATCAGAGTCGTGTTTCCTTTTCAGTGCTAAATCTTAATGAACATTTTATCTTTCATTGGCCAGACGAGAACTGGCTCTCCACACTGAGCCTGGGTTTTCCAATGGTTTTTTGTAGGAATTTTTTTTTTTTTGGTACTGGTGGAGTTTTGGTTCCTTGCCACTGTCACCTTTGGCTTACTTAGTTGGGGACACTTACATTTTAACAATATTATTGATCTGACTTTACTGACGCATATTTTTGGTCAACAGAATGGACCTAGAATTTGGGCCGGCCAACTCTCACCTTAATCCTGAGACCCCAGCCTGGATATGTGCCCAAGGTTCCCACCAGCCCCTTCAGAGATCAGGCGAGATCCCAATTTGTCATTCATTCTGACATAATGTCTCAGTTCCCTTCTTCAAGGAATGGTAGTTACATTAGTAACCCTGATGTTACTCTGCACTGCTTACTGCTTAATAATTTAGATGCAACTTAAGTTTTCTCCTCATTGGATATTATTTAACCCATGGACTAATGCTTGGTTAATACAATTCCAATAGTGTGTAGTTTTGAAAAATAGTAACTGCATGTAGGTAAATTACTGCCTCCCAATAGTCTTGCTTGTCATGGGGTTTTTTTCGAGCAGCTGGCGAGATGGCAGGGGTTTGACACAGCATTCCCTGGCCATTTACTACAACTCTGATCTAGGTCTCTGACCCACACAAAGCATCAAAGGCACCACTACAGGAGTCAGAGCTCTGAGCAAAGGTCAGCAAGTGGTGCAGTAGTTTATGGCAAACCACTGATGAGAAGGTCATAAAGATCTTTAGGAAAATTATCACACTCACTTACACATTGTAGTTTGTATTGTATTGCATTGTACACCGTACAATGTTAAAAACGTGCAATATGTTATGTTAAAAGGAATAATGTTCTTTCATTAAGAAAAAAAAACAGTAGCACTTTAGTTTAGGGTTTAATTCTCACAATTAACTTTTATTAGTACTTATAAAGCACATTTAATGCCTTATTCTGCATAACCATATTCAACATCCCTTAATCTTGCCCAATACATAAATTTGACAACTACCTTACCAACTGCCTTTGCAACTCATAACTAGGAGTTTATTGAGGCAAAAGTCATAGTTAATAGTAAGTTAAAATTTTGAATTGGAGCCTAATGCAAATGACCCTAATTATATCATAAAGGAATGTAAAATGATATTGCATGTATTGCAAATTGACCTCCACTAACTGATCATAGTTAATTAAGATCATAAAACGTCTCTCAGGAGATACTTGGCTTGGTCAGTGACTGCTGTTCCAAGCAAGTCATTTCCTGTATAACTGCACTAGTTTCATGTCTCGAATACACTTCACACTCTCTTTATTCTCACATAATAAAATAATTTACACTCAAATAAATGTTTCATTTTATTTACTTGGCAAGTTGCCTTATAATATTTTCTCTGCTTCATGCAGGGACTGACAGGTTTATTTTGCATTAAATCAACCTGTCAGTTTTATTTTGTGGTAGCGACCTTTAGGAAAATATATTTTTATAGTGTGCTGGACCAAATCTTCATCTGACTGCTCTGAAGTTTCATGCAGGAAGAAATGAAATCTGTCAGCATTGCTCTGTAGTTGCAGGGTATTTAGAGAACAGCAGTCATTTGTTATAATTATGACTGTTAAAAGATGTCTGAAGACACTGTAGGACATCAGACAAGCGGATCGTCTCCACAGTGAATGGCAACAGTCAGATGGCCATACCTGCATGTCAGTAGGAGAATTATACAGAATAGAGAGGAATTATGTGTGTGTGTTCGTTCAACAGTGCAGGCACACTCAGGTTAACTTGCTTTGAGGAGAATTGTTTACTTTTTGTTCTGCAATATGCATATGTGTTGGGCAACAGGCTAACAGACATTACAAGAGTCAGCTGTTCTGTCTTTAACAGGCGAAAACAAATCCATTTTCACTTGAGTGCCGGTACAAGCCAACTGACCTGTCAACAAATATTATAATGTCTTTTTTGTATAAGGAGGAAATTCCATAAAATGGAGGAAATGGTCTGGAAAATAAACAGTCCCATTCTTTCCTTCTTTTCGGCATATAGAAACATTAATAAAGGCATAATCCATGAGAACAGCTGACAAAACATTTTGGATAGACTAATGGTACTCTGTGCTTTGACAACCTCACAAAAGGAGATATCCGTATAGCGTATATCTAGAGCGCAGGCCTCATAACTCTCACAGTCTAAGAATGACACAACAAAGATGCTTGGACTTATTTTCTTGGAGATAAATAGTGTTATCAAAACATAAACAAAAATCTGTCCATTTTATTTTAGTTTTAGATATCCAGTTGCAGAACTTAATGCAATACAAGTAATCATATACATTTTTTAAAGATATAACTATAATATTTGACGGATTTACGGAATATCAAAATATTTTTTTAACTGCAGCACTGGTTTTATCATCTGGCAGGTCTAATTAGTTGTAATTAATAGCATTCATTTTCTTAATCAACATGATCTAACGTCATTTATTCATTTATTTAACAGCAAGTATGTTCAATATCACTAAAATCTAATATAGGAGTAATAATAATAATAAAAGATACAAAAACAATATAACTATTCTTTGATAAAATGACGGTTGTTACAATACCAACATTTTTAATACCAGTGAAACCAATTTCAAGTACTTCAAACTTCTATGTGAAGATTGAAAAAAAGAACTTTGCAGAGAGTATATTGGGGCACTGAATCACGATTCGGTCTCTTCCATGTTACGTGTGCATGTGTGCGAGAACGAGCAAAAGCAGTTCATTTAACAGCCATTGGTGTCACTCATAATAAGGGTTTCTGAATTCTACATATATGCATATATATTTGACTCTTTCCCCGCCAGCGCTTTTTGTTTGAAAGTCGCCAGGCCGCCACCAGCGTTTTTCGAAAACAAAAATTTCATGGCCACCAGAATATTTTGTTGTATGAATATCTGAGTATGCAATATATCAAAAGAAAGAACAGACCCTCTGCTTAAAAAGCTTTTTTAAGCTCTTTTTTAATCAACACTTGAATGTAAGTTTCATAAAAAGCTCATTTTTGAGTTAAAAAAAAAAATCCATATAGTATTTAAATTGATGACCTAAACAAAGATGGAGAAGATCGATACAATTCCATCCCCTAATGATCGCACAGTCCTATACCTCCGCCTGGGTTGACATTACATTCAGTAACATTTCGCTTGTTTCTGAATCTTCATGTGTTTTGATCAGGGGTGCGTTTCCCGAAAGCATCGATTAGCCAACTATGGTCGCAAGTTCCGTCATTATCAGCATAGTTCAACGATTCGGTGTTTGCCAAAACCATCGTTCCAGCGAACATTCGTAAACAGCATCGCAAAGTTGTGTGGTTTGAACAACAGCTCTCGACCTGTGGTTAGAGGCATCGTTTCTATATTGCATGACATTTGGAGGTAATAAATCCTTATCTTGAGCAAAATGAGCAAGCTGACATTCAGTACAACCGGTGTCTTTTATTTAGAATACATACAAATTGAATTTACGTCTTTTAGTGTGTCAAAAGATTTGAAGTAACGTGTTTGAAAAGTGCGCATGTGCGAACGCTCTCCACTATGTTAGAACGAGCCAAATATTGAGTCTGGTAATAAAGCAAAACAACTGAAAACAATTAGAAATAGTCCTCAGATGACATGTCTGTAATTTATATAAAACAAATCTAGCGTTAATTGGATCTCAAACAGTTTTATTAATAGTAGTTATTACTCCACCACGTGTCGAAACCAACGTGGTTGAATCGATACTTCGCGACAGTGGGTTTCGGGAAACAGTCGTGACTAGCTAGTTGATTTTTCCAACGAAGCATCGTTCTATGATAGTGAATCCGCGAACTACGTCGTTGTACGGGAAACGCACCCCTGATTCGATTCGGTACTCTTTTAAGAAGTTGTGAAATAGCACCCCCTACCATAAAACAGTGAAATTATTAACAGGAAATTATATAAATGGCGGGAAAGAGTGATTATAAAGCACATCCTGCAGTTTAGCAAGATTAGACTGCATTTTATGACAGTCAATTTAGCTTATAAATATTGGTATAAAGAAATTCAACCAACTGAATATTTTGTAAAAGTTTTTAATTTAATATAATTATACCACCCACCCTGAATCAAGAGGTTAGGGTTAGGCAACTTACAGTAACCCCAGAACAACAGGGCCATTTTGGCCCCCTAGGTGAGATTTTCTTTTCAGTTAGGGGGTCAGTTATGGGTCGTAATGCCTAATTTGGTACAAATTTGGTACAGATGAGATATGGTGCATATTGAGGTATTGTTTGCGGTGTCTCCTGCAACTGTGGCTACCTGTGTGTCTGTGTGAGCATGCCAAGCAGAGAGACCTGTTAGAGCCATCTGTGTGTGCTGCAGCAGGTGTGTGTGAGCTGAGGGCTGGCCAGAGACACAGATTTAGAGGAGGAAGTCTGTGTCAGACAGTAGAGATGGATCTCCCCTAAGGGATCTGATAAATAAGGAAAAAATATCTTTGAAAAGGGAAACGCAGCTGTTTCCAAAGGAGAAGTCAAAATATTGGTGGCTTGCATTCCAGAGCAGAAAGTACAACAGTCCAAAGTCTCTCTCTCTCTCTTCTCTTTCTCTCTCTCTCTCTCTCTCTCTCTTCTCTCTCTCTCTCTCTCTCTCTCTGTGTGTCCTCGGGCATTATTTCCAAGTCTAACCCGATAATTGATCATCGTACTCAATTAAACCTTTCACTCATCACAACTAAGTTTAAAATACACTAAGCTCCCAAGCATTATTTATTTTAAGGCAGCCATTATTTTAGAATGTATCTCCTTATTTTTTTCCCCATGGCAACGCATCAAGCTTGTCATGTGACACACAGCAGCCACAATAGAGAGCAACAGTGCCCACCTACTTTTTCAGCAGCATTGGTTTCGGAAGTAATTTTTATATTAATTCCTCCCATAGGGATTTAAAAAAGTCTTTTTTAAGCATTTTATGAACCAAAACAACCAGCTACAAGGTGTATCACAACATTGCAAACTTTGATTTGAAGCAAAAAAAGCTTAACAAAACTATGTCAAAAAAATAAGAAGACATATAAAAGTACAGTTGATCATAAAATGTTGATCATATATATATATATATATATATATATATATATATATACTGTATATACTGTATATATATATATATATATATATATATATATATATGTATGTGTATATATATATATATATATATATATATATGATTAACAAACCGTTAACATATTTTAACATATCGCTTGAGACATACTGATATAAATATTATAATTAAACTTTAATTATTTGATTTATTCCACAATGCACATTTATTAATAGTAAGCCTAAAATGTTTTTAATATCAATATTAGTAATGATAGTGCGATCACTCTATAATTGAAATGCAAGATATTTATAACGTACCTATAGATATTTGCAAGTTATTTAAAGCGCACTATACTTGCAACAGTTCCACTTTAGCACGATCAGATATACTTAAGTATATCTTTAGTTTGACCTCGGCACTATTTTAGTGCATTTAGTACAAAATTATTTGTTCTAATTTAGCAGAATTTAAGTATACCAATTTAGTATACCAAAAGCACAATGTATGGTATTTATATTAAGTATAAATATGTGAATGTTTTTGTATATCTAATGTATAATATACTTACCATAAAATAAATGTATTTCAAATATTTGTTAGTGTATTTATATCCCTCTCACTATTAGTTATAACCCATATGCACATTGTTATAATCTTTTAGTTGTACAAAGGTGATACTTAATAACCTCTGTCCTCTTCATACAATATTTTATCTCAGGGAGCCATCCATTGTTGTTGTAGTTTGCAAGCATTTCTGTCTTGTTAAAAGTGGTAAAAGTCAATTTATAAAAAACGCTGTTGAAAGTGGATTGGACCGAGTACCACAACAGACTTGTAGCCAATCAGCAGCACGGGACGAATCATGATGTGATAGGAAAGAGAGTGAGCAAGACAAAAGGGAGATTTGAAGAAAGACTTTTGAAAGAGAGATAAACGCTCTCTCAGTTTAACTTCGTACAATAGGATGCCAGATCTATAGAGCCTTCCAGGCGAAAACCCGGCTAAAACACACGTAAACAGGCCTTAATATGTAGCGAAAAAACCCAATCTGGCAACACCAGCCACCAGTGTCGCACCGCGGCTGCGTCGACAAAGCAGCGAGCGATGAGGCGTCGTATGATCATTTAGTCTGTGAGGATGGGAAAAATCTTACATTTCTATGCAAACTTTGCCCATCAATAAGATATTTTTTGTCTGTGGTTGTATATGGGCTGTGGCAATAATTTAAAAAAGAGAAGAAGCTCAAACATATGGGAAAAAAAACAATCAACTATCAACTGAGCTAGTTCACTTAAAATGTGTGAACTGAACTTTAAACAAGTTCATGTAGAAAGTGAACTTTCTCAACACTGGTGTGCGCATAGTTAGAAAAATTGTGCTGCATGCTTACAGTACGAATGACACAACTGATGTCGCGCACACTGTATGCGGACCCTAGCATCTCTCACATGCGTTTAGAATTGTTTTACCCAAAACTTTTTATCAACAAGTTGACATCATTGGCCCAGCCAGGCTGTTGTTTCACAGTCAAAAAAGAAACAGGGGAGACAGAACAAGAACAACAAAAAACTAATGGAGACAGCAACAACAACAGACATCTGTTGGTGAGTACTTGTGTGAGGGAAGTAAAAGATATCTGCAACTCTATGAATACAAAGACAATTATATCGCTTCATAACTTTTGGACAGAAATAGTGCAGACACTGAACAAGGATGTTTCCAGTGTGCATGTGTCAAGTGCATATGTTCCCACTAGCCATCAAATAATGCATACTTTGAAAAAGTATGCTACCTGTATGCATAAAAAATACTTTGGGCCTGAGATTAGTTCAATTCAGAGTTAAAATGTCCTGATAATTTACAACGTCATCCAAGATATTAATTTCTTTCTTTCTTCAGTCGAAAACAAATGAGTTTTTGAGGAAAACATTCCAGGATTTTTCTCCATATACAGAATTAGACGTCAAACGTTTATTTACAGGGTTGATGGTCCAAATTGCATTTTTAATGCAGCTTTGAAGGGATACTCCACTTTTTTTGAGAAATAGGCTCATTTTACAACTCCCCAGAGTAAACTGTCAGTTTTACCATTTTCGAATCCATTCAGCCGATTTTCTGATATTTAGAAGAATATCAGTAAGCAGACAGTTCCTGGTCTCATTGACTTCCATAGTAGGTAAAAAAAAAATATGTACTATGGAAGTCAGATGAGACCAGAAACTGTCTGGTTACTGATATTCTTCTAGATATCAGAGAATCGGCTATAGATTCGAAACGTGCTAAAACCCATGTGTTCAACTCTGGGGAGTTGTAAAATGAGCTTATTTCAAAAAAAGTGGAGTTTCCCTTTAAAGGGCTCTACACGATCCCAGCCGAGCAATAAGGGTCTTATCAAACTAATCCTTTAACATGCTTTTCATGTTCCTTTTTTTGTGTGTGTGTGCTCAGTCTGATTGTTATTACACCTTTTGACAATGTAGCCTCTTTCATTTGTGCTACTGACCATTAAATGAACACACATTGCTGCCTGCAGAAAAAGCAGTGGAACCATAAATCTAGAGCGCTCACGCATTTCCCATTCACTTGAGGAGGGCACTGGGTGACATTCCGCCACGGGTGGAGAGTGTGTGTTTATATTGTCAGTGAGGGATGGGTTTCTTCCAGAATTGGGTCAATTTGTTTTAAAATACAGGAACTAAATCGTTTTAAAGTGCCCCTATTATGCTATTTAAAGGTTCACCTCATTTCTCAGAGTGTGAAAACAGTTTGTTCAAAGAGTTTAAGGCGTTTCTCAATGTCAAGGAAGGATCCTCGGAAGCCGTTATTTCAAGGATGCTACGTCATCGACATCCATCGAAAGACTGTTCCAATGTTGAGGATCCTTAGAATTTCAACCAGGACTGAGTCCTTCGTTCGGAAAATATCCCATACACAGGAAAGGATGCATATGTGTAGCCTTTGCGCACTCAAATCACCCACAATCCTATGCGTAGTTTTGCTATCTTGTTCAAATTTAAAAAATGTAGAACGTTAGGTGAAGTTGGAGTGATAAATAAACCATAATATGACACGTCTTGAATATGAAGTAAGGTTTATGCATGTTTATGACAACTGTCATTAAGTGTCTTTCGCTCAATAATGACATTTTGAATGCAAATGTGACATTGTTTAAGATGTCTTTGTCATGAAAACTTGATATAAAATTAAGTTAAACTGTCATGTGGTTGGCATTGGCAGTCATGAGGCCATTATAACTGTGTCATGAATATTTTTAGTGACCTCAACTACAGTGGTACTAATTAAATTTGTCATTAAAAAGTTATAATGGCTTCATGACAGCCAATGTCAAAACCAACCACATGACAGTTTAATGTAATGTTAACCAATAAAGCTAGGTGGTTTTTCAAGTTTGATAATTAACCTGCTATGTCATGTTTATGACAGTCTTAGTAATGTCAAGTTGTTCATGACAGAGACACTGACAGGTTATGATGTATTGGTTTATGTCAAAGTGTCATAACAAAGACATCTCAAACAATGTCATATTTGCATTCAAAATGTCATAATTGAGCGAATGACACTTAATGACAGTTGTCACAAACACGCATAAAACTCCCTTCATATTCATGTCATGTCATGATTATGAAGGTGTCATGTAAGTCTTATGCACACCCCTTCAAGTAAAGTGTTACCAAACATTTTTGAGCAAACACACAAAAACCACTCGCATTTTCTTCAGTAAATCTAAAAATCTTATGTTCATTAACATTGAAAACAAAATAAAAGAAAATGATAAGTCCATTCATTCATTATGTCAGTGTTAATTGGCTCTATATTGTCTATTTTTTTTTACTTTTTTACCAACTGAGACATACAGGTACAAAACATCCATCAACATTTGTCTTCAGTTTACTTTTCATTTGCTTAAATTAAATTATCACATCTACCCAGACTAATACAATTCTATTACTTAACATCATATGGTAGCAAATGTTGCATTCCTGTAGGTCTGAACCCAGTGGTGACGGCTCAGCTGTGACCTCATCTGAAGGTCAAAGGTTAACCCAGGAGGATTGGCAGAGGTCACACTCAGCTGTCCACACATCTCTAACTTAGTGTGTAAGATTTTCACTTTCAAGCACAGACTTGGTTCAAGCCTCACTTTAAAAGTGTTTGACGTCAGGCCATCGGCACGCTATAGTCAAAAACACCACACATTTGGTTAGGAGGAATAAGCAAGCAGCGACCCCTTATTTCTTCTGTGGTTAACTTGGATGTTGGCGTGACACTTTTAAATGGCTACATGGATGTTATCCATCTGACAAGTGATTTATCACGTAATCAGATGTTGGTTCTGTGGTATCTTCTCACATCCCTGATCCATCGGTTTAACAAACGCCCCTGTTATCTGACAGATTCACAGCCAGAGGCAATGGCACGGAGAGTTTTATTGTTCTGAGATCCTTATTCATTCCTCATTCAATATGATCCCTGATAACATGAGATGCTTCAGTCAAGACAGCAGCTACCTGCAGAGAACGGCACATTCCTCAGGACTGATCGCAGGAACCGGTGGCCGTGAAGGCATGTCTGACGGCTATGGCGTGAGACGCAGAGATAGCATCGGGACTTCACAGCTAAGACTGAAGCAAAGAGGACGTTCCCTGAAAGAAGCTTATCTCCTGACCTCACGATCATCAACTTCAGTGAGTCTGTTTAACCGAGATTAAAACTCACATTCTTTGCCAGATAATCATGGTCCAAAAATGTTTCGTTCAGCGAACAAGGGGATCTGGCCCCAGGCTAAGAGAGAAGAAAAGCAAAAAGACATTTTGTTCAATAATATATATATATATATATATATATATATATATATATATATATTTAGGGGTGTAATGGTTCACAAAATTCACGGTTTGGTTCGATGACGATACACTTGTGTTTTCACGGTTCAGTACGTTTCAAATACAGCAAACAGAAATGGCAGAGAAATTTCCTTGATTTCATTTTTTTAATTATATTTTTATTAAAACTAACATCATAAAGTATGATATTTTTTTAACTTAGAGTAATGATGGAACTAAACTTGACTTTTCTTAGGAGCATTTAAAACAACAGCTCTTTGGACAAAATGAAATGTAATATTGTAGTAGTTATAAACAAAGGTTTATTTTAGTTTAGATTAACATTTGAGGGAAGCAATTGTATTGATAATGTCAAAATACAACAGACGTGATGTTACTTGAAAGCATTATAGCCTACTATTCCTGCCAAACTTACAGATAGTAGTGTTATACAGTAAATCCTTGGTGATGTTGCTGATCTGTGGACACTGGATAGTTCATTCATGGCACAATGTTTCTTCCTGGTTTCCACGTCAGCGCTGTTTGATCCGTTAATAACGGAGAAATGTGAATGTTTCTCACTAGATCTCGCAGCGATGTTATTACTTCAGTGGCGAATTCAAATGTTTTCTTTACTGGATTTGGCTGTGTAGTAACAGTGCTGATCAAGATCGGCTCGCGCTGCATTGGTCCAAACTGATAAACGGTTCGTGATCCAGACAACCACACAATAACGAGTAGCTCAGGTTCGTTCCGCTTACATTACATTTGCCATTTGATGTTGGGCAATGTTGTGGTCACGCCAGCGTCTCTTACATTATGAACGCGCTTGCCACGCACGACGCGCCTACATTTGAATAACGGAATGTTGGTCGGCAGGACACAATGTAACCGAGTCGAATCTCCGTTCTCAAGTATTACTCATTGCTCGAAAAAACTACTCACAAAACCTCTTACAGTACAACTTTAAAATAGATGGATGTCCTTTTACTTTATCCACTACAGTAAAAGACCTGGGTGTTACACCAGACTCGCAACTTGTCTTTCGAAAATCATATTTCATATGTTACAAGAACAGCCTTTTTCCACCTTAGAAACATTGCTAAGCTACGTAACATGCTATCTGTTTCTGATGCAGAAAAGTTAGTTCATGCATTTATGACCTTCGAGACTAGATTACTGTAATGCTTTATTAGCCGGTTTGTCCTGCATCCTCAATAAACAAGCTACAGTTAGTCCAAAATGCAGCTGCTAGAGTTCTTACTAGGTCAAGAAAATATGATCATATAACACCGATTTTATCATCTCTACACTGGTTACCTATTAAGTTCCGTATCAACTACAAAATACTACTACTGACCTTTAAAGCCCTAAATGGTTTAGCTCCAATGTACTTAACGGACCTTCTTTCGCCCTACAATCCACCGTGGTTCCTTAAGATCACTAAATTCAAGGCTTCTGGTCATTCCTAGGATATCTAAGTCCACTAAAGGAGGGAGGGCATTCTCGCATTTAGCTCCAAAACTCTGGAATAGCCTTCCCGAGACGGTCTGAGGCTCTGACTCACTGACAGTTTAAAACTAGACTAAAAACGCATCTCTTTAATCAAGCATTCACATAATGCTTACCTTTTATTCCTCTGTTATACCATACGGAACCGTTTGCCACTGAAAATGCTTAACGCACCAGTGGGGCTCAGACAGCCTTTTAGACAAATGGTTTGGCACGTATGGTTGGGTTGTGGAGAGTTCATGAGATAGTGTCATTAATAGTGTCACAGTAAATCATTATGAACATCAGCTATGCTAATTATTTCCCATCTGCCTTTCCGCTGTTATCTCGGGACGTTGTCCCCACTGGTGTAGGAACCGGGGGGACCTGTCCCTCAATATTGAACAGGGATGTGATTTTTCCAGATTAATCCGGAATTTCGGATTTTCCGAACCTGAAAATGTGACCTACGTGAATCATGCAGATCTGTAAAAAAATAAAAGGGTGAGGGGGACGGGTGTCGGCTGGGTCGGCTGCCGGAGTGAAAAGGAGAGGATGAGGACATAACTGGCTGACGTGCGTACAGATTCTTCCTTCCTTTCCAAGTATCAACAAAGACGTACTTGCGTTCAGCTTTTTCACCTGCTCAATTTCGTACCTCAGTCGCTCTCGCGCTATTGTGTTATCGTTGTCAGTTTACAAGAACATCACCGTTAGGTCCCCAGTAGGGCTGGGCGATATATCGATAAAGTTCAAATTTGCACTATGATCCTTGCTCCAAGCAAGCTGCTGACTGCTTTTGTAGTAATATGAATATCGTGCATTTTATCAGTTTTAGTTCTGACGCCTCCGTCTCAACAGCATTAGTGTACAACGCAACAAATACTCACATAAAATATTAACGCAGAGGAATGGCCAAATCAGTTCAGTGAGTTCACAAAAGTTCATAATTTGCATGTGCTTTAAAGCCTTGCCGGTTAAATGTCATTCACTGCTGATGCACCCGACACGCACATGACTAAAAGCTTGTCTCACAGCACCTGGTTGCTGGACTAAGTTATCTTTCTAGTCTTATTTCGCTAATACTCTCAAATACACACACAGTTTACAGAAGAACATTTGGTTATGTCTAAACTGAAAGCAAACCGAGAAAATTGAGAGAAATCTGCTTGTCAAATGCGCGTGTATAAGACGCGTCGTGTACAGGTCCTTACGCGATCCCTTTTGTCCTTAAAGGGATAGTTGACTGAAAAATAAAAATTCTGTCATTTTTTATTCACTGTAATGTTGTTCCAAGCCTGTATTAATTTATTTCTTGTGCTGAACACAAAAGAAGATATTTTGAAGAATGTGGGTAACCAGACAGTTGCTGGTCCCCATTGACTTCCATAGGGAAAAATGTACTATGGAAATCAGTGGGGTACATCAACTGTTTGGTTACCCACATTCTTCCAAATAAATTCAACAGAAGAAAGAAACTTATTCAGGTTTAAAACAACTTGAGAGAGTAAATTATGACAATTACAATTTTTGGGAGAACTATCTATTTAATGTTAATAAAACATAGAGGAAAAATGCGGGATCAGGGATGCGGGAGCCGATGCGGCTCGGTATATTTTCCTGCTTTTTTGTCCTTAGCCAATCACATGCCTGATTGAAAAATGCGGGCTTTGTGTCCCACCCAAAAAATGAACTGTACATTTGGAACTTTTATTTTTAAAGCGCAACAAAGAAGATATCCGGTTTTGCCAGCAAGTCCATCCCAGAGTGATAGTTAGGTTAAACCCTTAAACCTGGTAAAACCTTCCATTTCATGTTTGAATAATCACTATTCGCTTCATATATTTCACTCATAGGAACATCTGATTGGTAGAGAGAAGTTAACGTTACACTAGAAACGCACCAGCTTTGAACTGGAACCTTGAACTTATCTAATCATGTTACTTATAATATCACATACCTTTTTTGCAGTTTGAATAAATAATAAACACAGCAGTTTGAACTCTTCTCCTCTTTATAATATATCACACATCAGATCACTAACTCCAAAAACCTGCGACCATACTGAAGTGCGCACCATAGACAGTAAAAGGTGCGCACGACCCATCTACGGCAAAGCCCGAGAGGAAAAATACATTGTATACACGCATACAACAAGTGCTGAGTAACATCATTACCCGGTATTATAGACCCCTTTACAGTTGGACGGTGACGTTTTATGTGGGCGGAGCTTAGGTGGAGGCAGAACGAGCCTCTGGTCGCTTAACTAATGCAAGTAAGCAAGTTTTGTTAGCTTGTTTTTTAACAATGACTTCAATCACACAGTGTCCAGGACCGCAATTGTTATTTTCAAAAGTTAATTTTAACGGACCGAACCAGATTGGCCGACCCGTAGCCACCTACACGCTCACTCTAATGCATGGATGATCTGACAGGATTAACGTTATGTTACCTCGGTTGAGTGGCCTGACTTCTACACCTACCTTATAGAGAAACCGATCGTAAAGAGAAACTGAGGGCATATAAATCTTTAGATGCCTATAACTATGTGCTGAATGGTCATGTACAAGACCATGTTGTGTGTATGATCTGCAGTTCTGCTGAGCCAGCTGCGAGACGACGACAATGTAAACAGTGACATTACGGTGCGATTTTAATCATGTGAATATTTTCTAGAAATAAAAAGTCCAGATACAGCATATACATTTTTCATTGATACTAGCACCAAACAACACAATACGATGATATTTAATAATAATAAAAGTAATTTAAGCTCCTTATTATGTAGCCGAATCTGTGCAGGTTTGCATTAGCCGCCTCCAGTTTTCACTTTTTTTTGCCTCCAGCTAGCGCCGTGACGTAACTGTGACGTCGCGCGCAAAAGGGGTGTCATTTACAATCCAAAAAGTGTGTTACAATAATAATAATAAAAAAGATTTTGAGGACAATTGCACTTTATTGAGACAGTTGAGAAATAATAATATTTTTACAGTTTTGAACAATAATTGTCATTATTGAACCCTTGCTCTTATTTTGTTTCTGATTTCTCAGTTTTGTCATTATTTTAGCAAATAACTTATATATATATATATATATATATATATATATATATATATATATATATATATATATATATATGTATATATAATTGACGGTTTGTTTTAAGAAGTTTCAAAGAGTTAGAAAAAGAGTAAGTAAAAGTTAAAACTCTTTTATTTAAGTAGGCATTTATTTTTTATTAAGTATTTATTTTGTATTAACACTGTATTCATTTATAAATCATTATTGCGTGACATTTCTGTCAATAATCGTCAAGCACAGGTGACTTCGCGTAGTGGGAGGGGGCCCCAATTCAGACCACCACTGCAAGTACCACATCACCAAACTGTATGTTACTATTATGGTAGTGGGATAGACAGTTGATTAATAGTGGCCAATATGTCCCCCCAATGTCAAAGACATTCCTACGCCCTTGGTTGTCCCGAGAAAATGGCGTTCGTCAGGTCCAGTTTGTATCCAGCCTCTCACAGGGAATTCAGATGCCCCAAGGCCTGTGAAGAGACGACTCAACGCTGGCGATATGTTATGGCACTGTGTTACATATAAACAATATTTATATTTAATATTTATATATAAACAATATGAATGTAAGCCAGAGGAGAACTGGCCCCGACTGAGCCTGGGTGTTCCCAAGGTTTTTTCTCCATCCAATCTGGTGGAGTTTTGGTTCCTTGCCACTGTTGCCTTGCTTTGCCTTGCTTTTGGCTTGCTTAGTTGGGTTTATTTCATGTTATCACTGTGAAGCTGCTTTGATACAATCTGTATTGTGAAAAGCGCTATATAAATAAATGTGACTTGACTTGACTAGAATAGGACGAGTTTTCACAGAATATGGATGGCATGATTTGCAAGGGATGATGCGTTCGGAAATACGGACGGGACGTGCTGTTTATTTCACAAATATGGGACGATTTCGTATTTTAAGCGATGGGTGGCAACCCTAGACAACACTGACATTATTTATAACGATTTCTAGATATCACCTGTCAAGAAAAAAAGGCCATCTGGGTACATTTTAAACCCTTTGTCTAGCTGTCATTATCTCTGTAAAGCAGTCTGATATTGGTACGAGTTGTATTATGATTTTGTTCTTTTTTTCATTTCTTTTTTATTTTTTATTTTTTTTTGTTAACAATCCATTGTGTTATAATGTTGCCCTATAGTCAGAGGTGCACATACGTATTGTGAATAAATGGTAAACAAAATAATAATAATAATAATCGATGTGCAGCAGAAACATGGACGAAAGCTATTTATAGTACCAACATTTTTGGGGACAGGGACATATTCAGTTCCTGGAGTAGGACTAATTTGTTACAAATTTGGCCTCTTCTTCTATGTTTAGAATTGTTTTAATGTGTAAATTACACACACGTTTTAATGTGTAAATTACGCCAATATGAGACGCTTCGGGTTATGGGTAGGTTTAGGTCTGGGGTAGGGTTAAGAATTAGACCACTAGGAGGCGCCTTCTGGCCCATATATATCTGCGTCTCATATTGACGCTAAAGGGTGCCATGTGCGTTGGATGTATACGCATTGGCAAAAGTGTCAGTATATGACGCCTTGGGATGAGAACGGGCAGGAAGTCTACATGCTGAGTAGACTCGCTCCCTCTGTCTAAATCGAGGGGTCGAGGGTCTGCTCAAAAAAAAAAACTTCCTTCGCTCACTTGATGAAGTTGAATGCACTTCAAAATGGCGGTAGGGATTCCCCCGAGGGCAAGTGCTTAGTGGAGTTCACGAGTGTATGTATCAAAGTGGAGTTAAACACAGCCAGAGTTTTACTTTATACTTCTTGGCAGCACAGCCTGAAAGGTTTGTTTTAGCTGCACCGTCTATTGTTCAGGTGTGAATTTGTCTTTCCTTCAGCCTGAGGCCTATTCATTTCAAGTAACGTAATGCATTACTTTCTATAAAAAGTAACTATACTGATGCACTAAGTTACTTTTTTAGGGAGTAAAACAATTACTGTAATGCCAACAAAATCCAACCCGACAGCTCAAATTATTATAAAGTCATAAACTTACAATGTTTGTTCATTAAAAAAACAAAACAAAAAAAAATTCCATACTGCAGCTTTAAAGTCAACAATATATTGCTTATGACCAAGGGGGTAATCCATCGACTGGAAGTTGAAGCCTCGCCGGAGCTGCCATCTTGTAGCAGAACTTCACTTGCGTTAGCATTTCCATTGACTCCCATTCATTTTGGCTGTCACTTTGACAGCACCCTGTTGACTTCAATGGGGCATGTTCTAAACTTGCTTTTTTAGCCTCTTAACATCCTTGATTTGTCATTACGAGTGCACAGCCATGTGAGTGGTGTTATTAAGAATGACCAAGGTCAATCTGACTGCAGTAGATGTGAAAGATATGTTAATATATGTTAAAATTATGTTAATTCAGCCAGCTCACATACCTCTATTTGCTTCCTGTTTTTGTTCGAAACCCACAGCAGTCGACTGTCGAGTTCACGTGCGCGATCATTGGTGAATATCATCTCAAACCTCCTCCGTGTGTTTCAACATCTGATTCGGATGAACTATCCATTTGAGCTGATATTCTCAGAACACCACACAGTGTTGGGTTTGAGATGATATTCATTAATTTGATCTATGGGGAACTGATTGGATGATGGTGGTTTCTCTTTGACAGAGAAATATTAGAAGAAGACTAGGAATATTTTTCAATGGCAAAACAAGTTATCATATTTTGATGGGTAGCATTACGTTCACCAAAGTATTGTGCAGATAAAGACCAGGTACATGCACTGAGGAAGTATCATCAGGTCATTGTCAATGACTTGTGTGGATCAATGACTGATTATGTTCTCAGCTACCATTTGAGTCACTTTGGATGACAGTTTTAGATAAATTACTGCATGTAAATTTGCTAATGAAAGTGCAGTTCCACTTAACATTGTAAATAAATTACATAGTAAATGCGGTTTCATTTAACACATTGCCACACTGAATCCCACAGACTTGCCAATTTTCCTTCAAAGTCAGTGCAGATTTGTGTCTGGCCAGTAGTCTCATTTGCTGTGTGTTTTCAACAGTTCTTATCAGTCTGTTGAGTCACCCATGAGAAAATCCTTTTCCTTCTTTACGGAGCTAAAGCATAACTCAAATTCCTTACTTAATTTCCATGTTAACGCCCGCATGCTGACTAGAAGTGATACAGCCCTCCTGTGTCCGTGAGCCACAGGCGGTCTTTCAGAAGGGGTCATCTATGTAGTGCATAACCTGCCAAGATCAAACAATTCATTGATTTATTCCGGCAAACTAATTATGTGATAAAATGTGGGTTTAGAAACATTGTGGTGCAAAACAAACAGCTCAGCCCAGATTTGGAGATCAGTGCACTGACATTATTAAGAGCGGAAGAGTGAAATGAAAGTGCATTGTGAAATACAGGATTCATACAGTTTTAAGAAGCAAGGATTATCTATACCTTGTTAAGCTTCAAGAAACCCCCTAAAACTCTATGTGTGGGTCACTTTTATTACTTTACAGGCCTAAAGCGAATCTCTCGGTGCTCTCCTGGGTGGCTGTTGACTTTGCTAAGTGGGGAAATGACAGCTTGTCCATATAGTTAAGACATGGAAAAGAATGAGTTTGAAATGCGCATGTGTTTGTATGAGAGAGTTATAGGAGTAAATGTGAGTTAACACAAAAGATCCAGGTAGAAAAAAGCAATGATGGACCAAAGGAGAGAAAACAGAAATGCTTTTCCCCCCTGGATGGATTTTCCCTGGATTACTGGAAGATCCCTCTTATCCAGAAAGGAAAAAAAAGACAAACACACAATATTACCAGTGCAAACAAGAGATGGGAGTTTCCTCAAAATTCTCTGAGCCAAGAAAAGCTTAGGGTATCCTCTACCCTTCAGTAAACACAGCAAGACTGGTCTGGAAAAATTGGGATTGACATCAAGAGTATTGGATGCTCCTGAATCTGTCACAACGATCACTCAAATGCAATACTGTCAAACTCAAAGTTTGACTTCAGTGAACATCTGCTCTCAAATCGCATACTTACATTTACAATAATAAATCAAGTTTAAGTAAGAGATTTAAAGGAGTAGTTCACTTTAAAGAAACTGTTGCTGATAATTAACTCACCCTATGTCATCCAAGATGTCCTTTAAGTGCTACATTGGAGGAATGGAATTAAAGTGAATGCCGATTTCATTTTCGGTCTGTTCCTTACACAAAGATATTGTAAAGCATCAGAAAACCACCATAAACAGCCCGTTCTCATCCCGAAGATGTCATCTAACTGACGCTTTTGACCATACGTCAACATCCGAAGTTTTAGGGTACCCTTTAACATCAGTTAGAAGATGATGCTATTCGAATCCTAACCTACCCCAGACCTAAACCTACCCGCGTCATCTAAGGTAAAGCGTCAAGTCGGATAACGCCCTAGGATCGTCATCAAACTAACGTTAAAGGGTACCCTAAAACGTTGGATGTTGATGTATGGTCAAAAGCGTCAGTTAGATGGACGTCTCAGGGATGAGAATGTGTTGCCATAAAGCAATATAGCGCATGAGTCTTATGGACTACGTTTATGATGCTATTTTTTTCTTCTTCAAATATTTGGGAATGGTCATAGTATGCTTTCAGTGTATGTAAAAAAGAGTATAAACATCCTGCCTAACATTGAGCTTCACAGAAAACAGTCATTTGGGTTTAGAATTATGTGCGTGAACTGACTATTTGGGTCAGAGTGACCGTAATATGTTTTTGGGTTGAATATTTAATGGTATCCAACATACAGTTTCTCTTTGAGGCAGAAGTACTGACAACTCATAAAGCCACACCATAAAAAGGAAATTTGTACTATTGTTTCTTCAGTCATAAGATGAATGACTCACATTGGCTATCCAAATGTTTTTGACAAGCCTGGCTATTTCTGGATGAGCTGCAATACTGGTCAGTTTCTGTATCCCAAAATATACCAATGCTTCCTTTTTCAGCTATACTTGGAGACTATTATAGTCATAGGTGTTCTAGACAGGAGACTGCCGTAAATGACCAGAGAAGAATGAGTCGCAAGTCATCCAAAACAATAATATGACTTATGTTGCATGAGTCCAGAACAAAACCATATTAAAGGAGAACTTCGGTCAATTTTAACATAAAGCTCTTTTTTTTTACAATTGGAGTGCTGTCAGTACAGACAAAAACAACAATAATCGGATGTTGCATACACCATGTTATCCTCTTTTTAAATTCGCACCCTGTTGACTTCAATGGGGCATGTTCTAAACCTGCTTTTTTAGCCTCTTAACATCTTTGATTTGTCATTTCGAGTGCACAGCCATGTGAGTGGTTTTAAAGAAACAGCCATCCATGTGCACAGCCATGTGAGTGGTTATTAAGAGTGACCAAGGTCAATCTGACTGCAGTAGATGTAAAAGATATGTTAATATATGTTAAAATTATGTTAATTCAGCCAGCTCACATTCCTCTATTTGCTTCCTGTTTTCGGTTCAAAGCCTACAGTAGTTCATTGTCGAGCTCACGCGTGCGATCATTGGTGAATATCATCTCAAACCTCCTCCGTGTGTTCAACATTGATTCGGATGAACTATCCATTTGAGCTGATATTCTCAGAACACCATGATATTCACTAATGATCGCTTGCGCTGAACTCGATCAGTCGACTACTGTGGGCTTTGGCCAAAGACATCATTTTTATTAATATCCTTTATATCTTACTGCGTCAGATTGACCATGGTCACTCTTAATAACACCACTCACATGGCTGTGCACTCATAATGACAAATCAAGGATGTTAAGAGGCTAGAGAAGCAGGTTTAGAACATGCCCCATTGAAGTCAACAGGGTACGAATTTTAAGAAGAAGATAACACGGTGTAGGCAACACCGATTTTTGTCGTTTTTGTCTGTACTGACATCACTCCAAATTTACAAAAAAAAAATGAGCTCAATGTGAAAATTGACCGGAGTTCTCCTTTAGTATACTGATGCAAAATATCCAATAACTAACTGAGCCACTGAGCGCACAGCAAATATGAAAAGCCACTTCAAGCCAGTGTCGGGTAACACACTGTGGTTAGATGATGTGGTATTCTGCTTATTTCTAAAAATGTGGCCAACATGTCAGTCAAGGACATGTGTCAATCAATTGTCCAACTGAATAAAGAATACCACTACCAGATAAGAAAGAAAAACATTTATTGTCTTGTAAAACAGAGAGAAATGACCTCTGAAATGAACCCAACCAACAACTAGAATGGCGCAACTCGCACAAAAGCCTCTCTGGCAGCTGATTCAACAATTGGCCAATAGTTCCAGTGAGTAGAGCCAGAAGAGTTTTTTTATTGTTATAATTAACTTAATTGGGCAACTCCTGGCCCCTGTCGAGGGAAGTTCACATAAACAAGTGAATCTTGGATGCGAATACTCCTCCATTAATGAGGTCTGTGTTTACTGAAGCAAACCACACAGAATCCCTGAGCATAAACAGACTTGTGGTCTGACACTGTGCTCAGGGTCACTATGAGCTTGATTGAGGTCAGTTAAAAAGTGCTGAAGGGCGATATCCCTCAAAAACCTTAGGCTGAATCTGGTACAGATGAACATGTGATGATACTCCAAGGTACTTCACTTACCGTGGTATATGAGCAAAGTGATTGACAGTACAATGTGCACTTTAAAGAATGTCCCATGTAGTTATAATAGATCCAAAATTCAACTGCCTAAAACTGAACAAAATCTAAATGTTCACTCCAGGCGGAATAATAAATTACTCTAGATAAAACAACTTTGTCAAGACAAACTTTGAAACTTGAGAAAGCCTGATTAGAAGATTTGAAGGTTTTCAGTTTGAAGTTTGACGTTTAAAGCAATCGTTTTGAAGGTTTTGAATGAAATACAGTCTATCAGAAAACATACAGACATTTGTTAAGTATTTTGGATATACGATTCATTAAAAGGTTTCTTTTATAAAATGTATTTGCAAGTAAAATATGCAGTGGCCACAAAAAGTGCACATTTCACGTTAAAAAATGTGTAAATGTCATTGGCAAAGGTAACAACATATCAAATACAACAGCAGAAGAACCTTCAAGCAAAATGTTCCCACAAAAATAAGTTTGTCCGCCTTTAAATGTTAAAAAAGTAGATGTCCTGCTCAAAATAAAGACAGTCCCAGACTGAAATCTGAACGTCATTACACTTATAAGCTACACTTCAAAAATACACTTCTAAGCCATTATGAACGACAATTTTAAGTGGATTTATAAAGTCAGTGGTTCTCAAGTTCACACAGGTATCATTTAATAATCAATACTGTTTCACCCTAGCTATATCGTTTGAAACCTAAAAACCTCTTTTCGAAATGTTTGCTTGGGAGGTGCTTTAGGTATAGGCTACTATATTTATTATAAACACATTATTGAATTACTTTATGGAGGAAATTAATCTGTAACATGTCATTGACGCACAGAATCGGTTCGGGTTTGTAGTGCGACCCGTATCCTTGCGCATCATCTCTAACAAAATAGATAGGCTACAAGCGTGAAATAGAACATGTAAAAGTTCATCTTACCCAAATTTACAAAACTCATGACCATGTCCGCGTCGTGCAGGAACTCGGTGTCGTGAAGTGAGGCTAAAGCGGGTCGTGTGGTGGTAAACAGTGATCTGTACTGATCCACGTTGCTCTCTCTCCTCAGTGGACATGGTGTTGTACAGATCCAGCATGAAGAGGGGTGCTGAATTATATTTGCCGCTGTTCAGATGAGGTCTGGGTCTTGTGGTTCAGTCCCAGTATGGACAGAATCTCTTTCTGCATCTCTCTCTTCTCCTGATTCCGTAACCTCCGATGTATAAAGTTGGGCTGAAGCTCAGAGCCGTCCAGTACAGAACTACCTGCCAAATATGAAGGCTCCACAAGAAGCCCAGCAGAGCAAACCAGACGCTGTTCATCTTACATCCAGTCTGTGATGATGATGATGAGGAGGGTGTAATCACTCCGAAATATAAAATCACTTGGAAAACACTGTTCTGTTCTGTCCTCTTCTCCTCTGCTTCACGCCATATGACCTTAGGTTCTTCAATTGTTCAGAAAAGAACCTTTTTCTTATTGAGAACCATTTTGCCTGTATGTTCCCCTTGAGATTAAAAGTTTCTTTATGTTACATTATAGGATCTTCAGATCAGTGTGCTGGTAGTTTAAAGCACCAGTACATAGATGGTTTTAACTACAAAATAAAAAATGTTATTGACTATAGGTTTTCAAATGATCAGGCTGTAAACCAGGTCGCAACAGTAACCTGTCTCGGTAAAACTGGATAATCCTGTGCAAAGCAGATGCAGTTGTCCAAGGAATTCTCCAATTCGCAAAATCTCCATCAATTCTTCGGCGTGATACTTCGTTTCGGACAGAAGACAGCTGGAAACTTCTGGATGCCCCCTCAAAGTTATAATTCAAAACGAGGAATAAAGAAAAGGCTATGCGTCACTTCCAAGACACTATTTTCTTATTAAATATTACTATATATTTTCCGTTTATTTCTTTGATTTAACCATAGGCTAATCCCCACAGAGTAGCCTATGTTTGTAGAGTGGACAGCGCGTCAGTCTCAGAAGCTTTAAAATAACGGGGCTGTAGCAGGTAGACGCGTCTCGAGCCCGCCCCAGTGCGCGCGCGTCCGGATTCCAGAGGTGGAGCTTTACAAGACAGTTTTAACATCCTCAAACTCGTCTTTACGTACACGTCTACGTGTCTTCTTTTACTTATAAATGACAATATCAGCTCTCATGTCAGGTGTCTATAGTCTGCGAGCGACGCGACGCGGCCGTAACGTCTCGAGTTCCACCTCATCAGTGCAAGATCCACATCTAGAAAACTCCGTTCATTATAAGAGCACCAGTTGCGTTTCTTATAATGGATCCGAAAGCACAACTCTCGGAAAAAAAGTTAAAGTGTTCTAGTTTGTCGCCGTCTTAAAATACGTGACATCTAAAAACAGCGAGATACGCAGTGCGGATCACGCATTCGCCCCAAGAGTATAGGCTAACTGTGAGTAGGCCTATTGGTTATCATGTAAACAGTTTGACCAAGTATTAGATAATGTAGTCCTAGAAGCGTTCTGCGTCGCGCTTTGCGTAGACAAGTGCTGATGCTGCATCATTTGACCGATGTTTGATTTGTTATATAGGATGCCATTAATCAATTGAGGCTTAATGTAATTTGCCAAGTAATTGCTTTTTGTAGTTGCAGTAATTGTTCTTTCAATAAGTGTTATGTTACTGACAAAATCTTATAACTTGGCGCAAAGTAGGCTGAATCGAGCCATTTTATGGCCGAAGCGTGACCCCTAACTGACACAGAAAATTACAGCACTGACCAAAACAATAGCACCAAACAGTGCAGTGGGTTACCATGTTTTTGGACATGGCACCATGGTAATATCATGCTTTTTGTACATGTACCATAATTGTTTTTGACTTAATACAATATTTTTTAAAGTGCCTCAAAGGATAGTACACCCATAATGCGAATTATGTCATCATTTACTCACCCTTAAGTCCAAACAAGTAGTTTCTTTCTTCTGTTGAAAGAAGATATTTTAAAGAATGTTGGTAACCAGACAACTGACAGTAGCCATTGACTTCCATAGTAGGAGAAAAATTAAATATGACAGAATTTCCATTTTTGGGTGAACTATCCCTTTAAGAACTGATCTGATATGGTAATCAGTCAATTGTATTTCTATAGACCATTTCACAAGATGTAAACAACACTGGTCCAGAAACACTTCCTGTTTCAGTTTGTAACTGTTTTCTTTATTTCACATGTAAAGAAAACATCTTAAAGATGTTTGTTTAACTTCTTGATTCAGTTTTAAATGTTCTGTTGGTTGTATTTTATCCAGCTTTTATGTAGTGTTAAGAAAATGAAACAGGAAGTGCTTCTGGACCAGTGTTGTTTACATCTTGTGAAATGGTCTATAGGATATTATAGCTGTAGGTGATAACACCACGTGTAGCCTACATATGTTGTAAAAGTATTTAGAGTATAGCTTTTCTGAATAATAATAATACATAAAAAACAACGGATAATTGACAAGGCGCTGAATCGACTGCATTGTTTTATCTTGTGTGAAATCTTGATCACTTGTCTTTCTCGGGTATTTCTGAAGGAGTTCTCTGATGTTTAAGATTACAGACATCAGACAGATAGACAGTAAACTAGAGATTGTGGTCAGGGTCAGGTGCAGCGCTTTAAAGATGAGACACTCACCTGAACTTACTATAATAAGAAGAGAGAGCTTACATGTTTATGATATGAAGACAGATTTCAGAAAACACACACACATTCACACACTATGTTGTGTCTGGTGAGATTCAGATTCGATAAGAGGGCTGAGTGTTGTTATCTCCAAGTGGCTAATCTTATCTAACATGGGCCGAAAAGCATGCATCAAAGACCAGAGATGCAAACCAATCCCAGCCACCCCCTTCCCTCCCCTTCATCAGTCCAATCACTGATAGCCCATCACTCAAACACACACACACATACACACACACACTTTATGGGTTTTAATACTATACATTATATCCCCTACTGACACTAACCATACCCCTGAAACCTAACAATCACAGAAAATGTTTGGGATTTTCATATATATATATATATATATATATATATATATATATATATATATATATATATATGGACACATAAACTGAATATTTCCTATGTCAGAAAGACATTAAAGACATAAACATTTTTATTACTATGTATTTTTAAGACATTTGATTTACGAGAGAAGGAAGTGTCCTCAAAACCATGTTTATGTTGTAATACCATGTCACCATAAATCGGTATAACACACACACACCATGTTTTAAGGGGACAAGATATAATTATTTTATACAGTACAAACTGTATACAGCTAACATTGGGTTTTTACAGAACACTTTTTACATTTTTGTTAAAAACATCACTTAGTATGATTTACAATCTTTTAAAAGGATCAGAATTTCGGACATTGCCATTATTGTAGGGATATTTTGTCCCCACAACATAGGGTTTTCAAGATCCCACATATACATAGCCTACACACTTGTGGGTTATAGCTATTCTCCATAGGCGTAATGGTGTTTATACTGATCTAATCAAATATTGTATCTCCTAACCCTATATACCCATATAACCCTATATATATATATATATATATATATTATATATATATATATATATATATATATATATATATAATCCATTTGGTTTACATTACATTTTAAAATAATGTGTAAAACTCTAAAATAACCCTAGAATGATGAGAATTAAACGTTGAAGCACAAAGAAGTTTTAAAAGTTAGTGTCGGTGCTTTTATAAAATCCTCCATAAATTGTCTCCTTTCACTTCCATAAGTGCCTCACCATAACCTTGATTTTTGCTTTTTGTAGAGTTTTGGAGCAAACGCTACATAACAATAGAATTTTCATTCAAGGGTGAAATATTCCTTTAGAGAAGAAAGAATTTTAAGCTGTGAGAGAAAACAGAGACTGACCAGATAAGAGAGATAAAAGCTGAGCATTCCTGTGCAAATGTATTTCTATCAGTAGCTAAAAGTGTTAAACACACACTTGCACACAGCCATTAGACAATATGTGTGCACAGCACCTATTCTGTTCATGGTAATGATAACTTTAACACAAATGGATGTAGGTGACTTGACATGATCAAAAAAGGTACATTAATTTCAGGGATCCGATCACATAAGTGATGAGAGTCAAAGACATTAAGGAATGCAAAAGTGCAGCATTCGTGTTAGAACTCATCCATTCTTCAAGGGTCAGTCACTAATCGACTGTCAGAAGCATGATGAATGACCTGTGCGTGATTCTGTGTGGGGTCAGTTAACACTAACTCTCCTGTCATCATACTGTCTAGACAAAGGCTCATTTTAAAGACACACACACACACACACACACATATATATACTCTTTTCTGTGTTATTTTGTTTGTTTGCTTGAACCCTCTATGCCCGCAGTAAATGTAAAAGTTTTAATGAAGAACACATTTTTGAGAGCTGGATAATCAAGTTTGCTGATATGAGCCCTGTAAAGATGATCAACATGGTGCCCTTACTTACAAACAGTCATTAAAACCAAAAGCTTTAGAATAATTAGAAAAATGTACAAGTGAAACAACAACACAAAACAGTTTGTTACAGAACCATTAATTAATATATATATATATATATATATATATATATATATATATATATATATATATATATATATGCTCAAAACATAACATGATTATTTTTCAATGTTGAGAAACAGTCGTGTACCATTTCCCCCCCAAAATTCTATGATGAATAGAAAGTAGAAACATAGAAACATATGGCAGTCCCTGAGGATAGTCCCAATCCAAAGGGAATGTGGGAGCGTACTCAACAGGGAACGACAAAACGAGTCTGTCAAGGGGAAGACACGGCTGGACTGCACGTGACATAATGGGGTCACCGAAGAGACCACCGGACATAACACCCAGTCTCACACAACTCCAGAGGCTAACCAACGTAGGGCGCCGCAACGGCAGAGAAAGAAGCACGTATCCGGCTGAGGCATGGAGTGGCTGCAGAGCAAGCCGACACAACTCTATTCCCTCGCACCACTTGCCGCAGCGAGTACTCGGGAGGAAAACGTAGGCTATCCAATATAGCGAACGTGTTCAGTGTTGCCCAGCCCGCAGCTCTACAGATGTCTGACAGCGAGGTGCCTTAAGCAAAAGCCCAGGAGGCGGCAACACCTCTCATGGAGTAAGCACGCAACCTGGAGAGGACAAGGCTCACCCGTAGCTTCATACTCTCGGGTGATAGCATACACTAACCATTGTTAACCTCTGCTTGGAGACAGCCTTCCCCTTCTGCTGGCATCCGTAACAGACAAAGAGCTGGTCTGAGGTCCTGAAGTTTTGCGTTCTGTCAATGAAGTCCCGCAGGGCGCGGACTGCATACAGAAAAGCTAGGGATGGGTCTGCCTCCTCCTGGGGCAGCGCTTGCAGGTTCACTACCTGGTCCGCGAAGGGAGTGGTAGGAACCTTGGGCAAGTTCGCGACATGCGGCGGGAGCGTAGACCACCTTGGCGGTTGATAGTACGCAACGGTCGCAGTGCTGTCCGTACGGACCAGTACGTGCTTGTCTTTGAGAACCCCTGAGGCGGCACACAGCCAAGCGTACTGCTTGCAAACTCTCAGGCAGTTGATATGCCAATGCAGCTGGGCCCCGTCCACAGACCCCAAGACTGCATGCCCTTTGTACGTGGCCCCCACCCCATTCCGCCAGGCGGGAAGCAGTCCTCGTGACACAGTCTGCATCGCGAGTAGACCGCCTCCACCGGGGGGATTCCCTCGGCCCGCGCGCGCCGCCCCGTTGTCCAAAGTGGTGAAGGAAGGAGGAGTGAGGTTGCCTCCGGCCTGAACGCCAGGGCGCCAACCAAGACTTCCTCAACTCCTCGGGAAAGAAAGGGACTGGAGCAGGTCGTGGGGCAGACAGCACGACCCGCCCCAAACATCAATCATCTAGCCGTGAACGTTCGTGACCCCGGCGGAGGGTTCCACACGAGCTCGAACATCGGCAGCCACCCGCTCGAGCATAGCGGCCATTTCGGATCCTGACTGCACCTACGCTACCACACCTGAAGGGGGCAGTTCCACTGCAGTTCCACTAGGGTTAGGTACCGAAACTCGGTTCTAATAGGGAACCGGTTCTGACGTAAACGGTAGTAACCAGATCCGATAAGAATGAAAATTTCGGTGCCTGATTTCGATGCCTGAGTCTGTGGCATGCGGTGGCATGAGGCGCACACACGCAGTCTCTCGCTGTCTCCCTCTCTCCGAACGTGCGCGCACTATACGGTTTATTGAAGCACTGTCTGATCTGTTCGGCACGCGCGCTTGCCGTTCCGCACTAGATTCTGGGAGATTTTAACTAATTTGCGATCATCCGGGAGCCGTTATCAATATGCGGGAGATATTCGGCAGTGAACGCAGCATCCCGTTCCCTATTCAGAGAACATGGGTTACGCAGAGACGTTCTCTTTCATATGTTTACTCAAAGCTGTGCCTATGCGCAGTGGGAACGAAATATCAAACTGGCTCAGAGCTTAACTAGTAAATGACAAAATAACATGACTTGTTAAAGCAGACAAAACACGGGAACCTGTAGCCATGTTGATATCATATTACCCTGGTAGTAATCTCTATTAATCTCCAGTATAACTACATTGTTTGATATAATATTGTTTTATTTGATATTATGTAAATATTAACTTTTTTATATTGGCTTATTTATTATTAAAATATGTTACTTGTATTTATATTGTAAGTTAGTATTGTGTCCAGTTTGGCCCTGTAAATAAAGGGGTATTATTTTTTGGACAAAGTGTGTGCGGTTTCGCTTTCTTAAGTACCGTTTCAAGAACCGTTTAGGCACCGGAACCGTTTAAAAAATACAGAGTAGGTACTGGTATCTGAATAAAACCCAACTGATACCCAACCCTAAGTTCCACTCAACTGACGCTACCACACCCGAAGGGGGCCGCTCCACTGGAAGCGCCGATGGCAGCGTGCAGCTAGAGGCGTGACGCACCCAACAGGTTCTTTCACCAGTCGCGTTTCTCACAATGATCCCCATTCGCTCACCAACAGGAATCAGCGAAGTAGCTGTCTGCCAAACTGAACCGGCAGACAAACTAGATCAGAGATTATCTGAAGGGACTGCCCCTTTAAGGGTTCTCAGTCTCGAACATAGCAACGCGAGAGTCATATTCCGCAATGAGAGCATGACTCATCCACAAACGCCGCTTTCAGCGTGTGTGAAGCCCAGTGTAGCACAGGTGATTTAGCTACATAGTAGTGACACAAGCAATACACAACACACAATAGAGTGCTGAAGTGATGACGTCACTTTGTAGGACAACTCGGAAGCTAGCGGTGCATGGGTTCCCTCGGTTCAAAAGCAATGCATTTTCCCCATAGACTTTTGGAAAATCGCAAAAAACAAGATCTGTGTTTAACAAAGAGTTGTGACCCTTACACGTTTTGTCTAGCAAGATAATCTTTACAAGTTAATCCAAAATGTATACACTTTGAAGCCTATATAAAGATTTTAAAAAACACAATCAGACACAATAAAGTTTAAAAAACCACAAGCAGGTTATAACTGTGTGTTCTATGTCATAGATCAAAACATGAAAATATTTAGAGGCTTTGTTCACCACAGACCTTATTTCAGGCGATTTAGCAAAAACCCATTCAAAAATCCCATAGGCTTTAGAGCGAGGGAACCGTAATGCTAAAATGCTAGCTCACTTCCGCATTTTGGCCTACAGAGTGACGTTGTAACTTCGGTACTCTATAGTGCTCATTTATGTTGATTTTATTAAAATCTATAATTTGTCTGATTTACAAAACAAGAAGAAATATTTCTGGAAAGAAAGAAATGAAAAGAAATTTATTTATTTTTTTTAGTTTTTCATCTGTTTACACTATGTATGTGAAAATGGAGTACTGCCCCTTTAAGCCTGCTCTTTCTAGAACATGCTGTCGGGCAGGGGAGAATTGAATCCTCCATTTTGAGAAGAGCATCAGAGCAGAGCTCCTGTGGGTATTGTGTCTGAAAAAATATTATTTTGAGACCAAACATTTGATAAAAGAATTCAATGAACAAGGATTTGGTGAGTGGTAATTTTTTTTACTTGTCTGTTTATGGTTGAAGTGAGATAAATGCTGGTTTAATGTCGATCGTTAAATGTTACATGCAATTGTGTGACGAAGTTCTTGAAAATATGTGTTTAAGTGAAGTCTTGAGTTTATAAATGCTAAAGTCTATATATGGTTTAATATTAGTTTTATATAAAAACCTTACTTTATGTGGTTGACAAATGTAATTTTATTTTGGTTATTGCTGTAATGTGATGATAGTGCAGCTTACTGCTGTGTTAAAATTATTTCCCTCTGAAATAAGAAAGATAGTAGCCTAATATTGTTATCGTTTTGACCTAAAATACAGGTCAGGTTTTTTGCTCCTGTTGAAACTATTTCTGGACATTTCCTTTGATGGTCGAGCCCCCATGGATCTGGACGCTGGACGATCTGATTGAGTAGCCCAGGCCTAAACCCTAAAGAGTTTTGTGAACTCTATTTCTTCAACCTTGAGGTGGGATTTTCACTCTGTTTTCTTCACTATTTTTTCTATCACTTGAGACAGTGATTCAAATTTTTCCTGGATCAAGTTCAAGGGACTGGACATTTAGTTTTTTTTTTCCCTTAAAAATTCAGCTTGAATTTTATGGGCTTATGGACAATTTTGATTTATTTATTTATTTTTTTGTATCCATACCAAACTATTGGATTAATGTGAACAAACTTCATTTGATATACATATAAAGAGTGGGTTTATTTATGAAGGTGCACCTATAGGATTTTGTGAGATCTAACTCTTTTTAAATTTTTTTCCTCATACCGGTATATTGTGCATTGTAATTGTATTTTTTCCCTTATGATTGTTCAAAACAAAGTCCTTTCATTATTATTATAAACTGCTAGCCCTTGTGCTGCTCTCAGTCGGTTCGCGTCCATCACACAAGAGCCGTCACACCAGCAGCCGTCAAAGAGTCTTCTTTCTTCAGCTCGTTCTCTTCAAAAGTAAGGAACAGCAGCACACAGATACTACTGAGAGGCTCCGAAGTAAAAAGCGCCTTTGCAATGTTCTTACTTCCGCTTTTAGGCCACGTTCACACAAAGCCGGGTATTTAGCAAAACGAATATTTTCCCCTCTCAGTTTTCAAAAATAACATCGTTTACACACCCGCATAAATACGCCGTCGAGCTGCCATCATAACTATGCTAAACCTAAGGCGGCAGTTTAGGGGTTAAAGATAAAGCCATGCAAGCCAATCAGAATCCTGGAATCGACAAGAGAGAGAACCTAAAACGCCGTTTCTCCCAGTTTACACCACAACAAATATCCGGCGTTTTCAAAAATCTCCACTTTGCCCGGAAGTTTTAGAATAATCGTTTTCAGTGATAAAAACGGCGTTTCGTGTAAATGAGAGGGCAAAACGCAGAGAAATATCTGCGTTTTCCCATCGTGTAAAACGGGGCCTTAGATCCGTGCATGTAGGCGGCTCGCGGAATGCAAAGATTGCATGCCAATTGTTATTGGCTCGTTTTTAATTCTATCAGAGGTAATAAGGCTCCCTAGCATGATCCCAATTCATCAGGGAACTCCTCGACGACACGTAGGAGTTCCCAGGACGAAAGGGAACTATAAAATTAAAACTAAAATAAAAACCCACAAACATTCAGTAACTAATAACTATAAATCAATAACTATTTTTTATTTGAAGAACGTTCTTGAAACATATGGAATTGTGGTTTATTCATTTAATACAACAATAGGGGGCCTTTGAGTCACAAAGATCTATAGGTAAATGTTGCTGCATTAAAATTCTATTGTTCATTATCAATTATCGCTTGAGCAGCAGAGAAGGTGAACTGTTAGATGTCTAAGCAAACTTTTTTTAGCTAGTAAACACCCACCCAGAGTGAATTTTGCACAGGAGAGCACACAAATTTCACACACATTTTCTTCAATATGATCTTTAATACATTTGATTAGAAATATCAAATACACCAAGGGGAACTTGATCTGAGATAAATTTACAAATGCACATTCTTATGATTTACAAATTAGAAAACTTATTTTTATATAAGTTTCTAATATTTGACAAAGGTTCAGTTGTCACGGTTAAGTTAGAGACAACAAACCATTATTAATAGCAGGCTTTGTCTTAACCCAGAGCTGGACTGGACCAAATAAACTGTTTATAGAGTCTAACATGTAATTCGCTGTAAAATTAACAGTAATATCTGTATTATTTAGTTACACACACTGACTCATTTCCGATCAGCTGTTCATTTAAAGTTTACTCTTTGAGAACGTCCCTCCTCTCCCAGCGCCTGAGCTGAATTTTGTTGCCCCAGTGACTGCTTCAGCTGGAATGACTGGCAGACCTTGGTCGAACTCATATTGCATGGCTTGGGTGAAGGAGGAGGAGTCAAAGACAGAGTGGTAGGCGGAGTTACGGTCGGCACGGAGACAGAGCTGCGGAAATGCACTGACCTGTTCAGCAAGTTCAAGAGCCACTTGAAGAGCTAAAACAAACGCACACAAGACAGATTGTTAGAGGTGAACATGCTGCCAAAATGGGTTCATTCCTAATTGGTGAGTTTAACAGACAGAAGAGGTCTAAATGTCAGCAATAGATGTGACACCTCTGAGCAAAAGTTTTGCTTTTATTTTTAGCTGACTTTAGCCTCCATTTTTTTTCTTGTTCAAAAAGCCGCTTCAGTCGGATATACGTCACAATAGGGAAGAAAATAATCACAACTTCCGTCTCATGATGACTTCAATGTGTGACCTCTGAGTGACCTCCATATCATCACTCATTTCCTTCTGATATGGACTAATGCTATCCTTTCTGTGTAGCACATTAAAGCTCTGGCCTCTGTCCAGATCTCTTATGGAAAGTCCACTCGAGTGACTCTCACTTTGAAACTGAAGTGTTTACTTTGACGGTATCTCTAAACAGCTTTGAGCTCATCTCATCTAACCTGACTTTGACTGTGTGAATTGCAGTCACATTACATTAGTTTTATCTGCTAACAATCTCAAGGGAACTCTACTACTGTGGATGAATGAAAGATGCAAACACCCACATAGTGGTTGGCATGTTGTGGAAAAACAGATATAGTTTAAAAAACAAAAATGGCTTTCTTTCTTCCGTTGATCATTAAAATGACCTGATACGTGCTTAGGGCCATTGATAATCAAAAAACAGTCATCCACTACTGGATAAACAACAAGGTTAAACTTTATGTCAAAGGTACATTTTGGACATTGTGTTATCTAAAAGCAGGGCTGTAGTACTCTGAAGTCCGGTCTTGAACTTTAGATCGCAACTTTAGACCGTTTTTCTATGGTCCTCTGGACTTGTCTCGGACTCGCTGGTATTTGGACTCGGACTTGTCTCGGTCTCGTCCACTGGCTCTGCCAAATATGGCGTTTGGCTCTGAATCTAAGTCCAACATTTTTGTATGCGTGTTCATTTATTACTAGCCTATCAGGGTAACGTTAACTTAGAAAATGCCAAAATTAACACCAAGTGCTCACTACAACGGAGCGCGTCTTCTCATGCTGTTACTATAGTTACTGGGTGTTGCGCACAATTCTAATGATTCCCGCAGGTCTCCCATTTATAATGTGGATATTCCTGCAATCGTAATCCACACAGATTATAAAATCAAATCATTCTTTTAATAACTATCTGCCAGACGCAATTTCACAAACCGTGTGAGTGTTCAGCGGTGTCGCGTCTTCTCTTCTCTCATGTGTTGTGGAAGGCGCATCAAGTGCTGCCGCAATAATACACACTCGCGTTCAGGAGTCGGGCCATGACGGAATATTCACTTGCATTTGAGCCAGTAGTGCATCGTGAATAAAGCTTAACATTTGCACGTCTTTTTAAGTCTTACCAGTTTAACATTCAAGTAATTTTAAACTCAGTCCTTGCGCGCTCTCTGGGATGACTATGCGCACATTCATTGAAAATCCGCCTCAAGAACAGCTGTCCAGTAACAAAAGTTATTTTTCACGGATTAGCTATATTGCTTTAACACTCAAATCGGTGTCAATTTCGGTCTTCGTGAGTATAATGGTCTAAACATAGTCGGTTTTGTCTTTAATAAGCATAAAACGCATGCCAGTATGAACAGAGAATGCTCTTAGCTCTTAAAGTGACAGAAACCATATGTGTCGTTCATTAATTTTGTCGTCAAAACAATAAAAGAGAGCTTTAAGTTAAAGGAATCAGGATTAGCCTATGTGTTTAATTTATTCAGGACTAAAATACTATCCAGTGTTATTTTCCATTTGATTACTTTATTCAGTTTCTGTCTATGAAGACTAGTGTAGACCTATTCAAAAACATTTCTCTTCATTTGTCTTTATTTGTATCTTTATTGTATTTATTTGTGTAACTTTTTTCAATTTAATTGACTATTTAAATCAAGCCTTGTTTTGTGTAAATTCTTAACAACATTACCCCATTGTAAAAAAATGCAATGAGCACAAACATTTAAGCAACATAAATTTAAAAATTTTGTTTGGCAAAAATGAAATTCAGGCCCTGAAGACTTTTTTTTTTTCCTGTCCTGGACTCGGTCTTGACTCTGGACTCGAACCTTTTTGGACTCGGTCTTGACTTGGACTTTGAACCTTTTTGGACTCGGTCTTGACTTGGACTCGACTAGTCCTGGTCTTGGACTTGTCTTGGACTCGACAAAGGTGGTCTTGACTACAGCCCTATCTAAAAGTAAATAAAGTATTGAAAAAAGTATTACCATCGGCAGCTCTGGCTCTACCTTCAGGTTTCAACCTGCTGGATAGACTACATTTTCACATAATGCTGGCATGACATATCCCAATCTTTAAAGGAGTTATATAATTGTACATGCACTTTTTCAAGTTGATTGTACTGAAATGCGTGTTGGCAGTGCCTGTACACTAGTCTGGGTTTCCCCATGCTGCCTTTCCGCAGAGCGATTTTATTCACGCTGAAAGGCAGTATGGATACCATGGTCCAGATTTTCGCCTCATTTAGGGAACCAATCACAGAACGGGGAGGGAGCAGCAAGATCTATGTGACACACACCGAAGCAGTTTGTTTATTTCTATGGATTCAACATGGCAGCAGAGGCAAAGTTACCTTTTGATGCAGTGTTAGATATTGTTTAAGTAGTTTAGAATGCAAGTTTATTTTGAAAAAAGAACAGGTTTTGGCATTAAACTTCGCGAGACCACAGTCGTTATTGTTGTCACGCTATTAATCGCCTTAATGGAGGACCAGGTACAGGAGGCAGTCAACCTTGGAATATCTGCCGCTCAGCTGTGTCTCGAGAAAGAAAATGCGATAAAGAATTGTCGATACCAACTTGTGTTCGGCAGTCCCGAGGCCTGGATGAGCGTAAAGTGGCAAGACATGTTAGCCACAGAGTTGTATAGTACCAACCTGCTAGGCATCCAATAAACGGTGACGGGCATTCGTAAACCACGCCTCAAATATATGAGAAAATTAACATGTGGTTCCCAGACCCAAGTCTCAATGAGAATTGGGTCTGGCGTTAGCCAGGCTACCTGCACACAACTATCAAATAATGATAAAAAATATATATATCCAGTGTTTTTGTTTTAATCTCCTTCTAAGTTTTTCCGTCTCAAATTGAACCGCTCAAACATGATGTCACACGGTCGAACGCCCCCCCACAATTATTGATTGACAGCAGCGTTTCAACACATCCCCGCCCTGAGCGAACGTCATCGTCCGTCACTGTTGATACACTGGAGCAGAATTGCATCTCAGCGATTGTAGTGTTCTGTACGTGGGTGTAATAAGGAATACAGCAGTCATTTTGATGTTCCTAAATCCGAACCGCTGAAGTTACAGTGGCTGAGTATTGTTTTTGAAGCGAATATTCCCCACGAGCAACATCAATGCGTTCATGTTTGTGCGAATCATTTCTCACCAGACTACTTTATAAACCAGGATCAAAGCTGGTTTTGCAAAGAAGCTGCTCCTGAAAAATAATCGGTACCAACTATTCATGTTCCTTCCGCACTTCCAGAAGTAGTGAGTGTAAAATTTTAGTAACCTTTATATTAATCTTTGCAAATCGCTTGCACGCTTCACAATGAATACGGCTAAGGTTTACACTCAGGGTACATTGTGGCATATTTTCAATGTACGACATTCTCAATATAATTCATGATCCCACGTTTATAATGAACAACGCATTAAGGTTATTGTGTTATTACAAACGGAGTACATATACATCAGTAAACACATAGCGTTCGTAGTACATCTCTTTAACGTTACCCTGCCAGTACATACAAAGATAAATCAAAGTGATATTACGTTAACCAACCATTTAGAAACGTCCTGTTCGAGCCTTAATTGACCAATGGCTAAGCCACGCCCTCAAAAGCGATGAGCCAATCACAGTGCGAAGCTAACCTAATACACTCGGACATTCTCTGCTTCTACGTCCATTGAAATGCATTGCAGTTAGTCAGTTTTCATTCGTTTTTTTTTTCTTGTTTATTTTTTTTGTTTTTGGTTTTTTTAAATGGTAAAACGGTGTGCATGGGATACATGCAACTCCAACACTAGGTTGTCAAGAGGCCTCTTTTGATTCCCAAACCACATCTCAACCGAGAGAAGTGTCTGCTCTGGATTAAGTTATGCTATTAAGTTATGTGGTAGACCACAACAACTAAACGTGGATAAATGAAACAAGGATGTCTACATCTGTTCTAAGTTAAGTCAACAACAAATTACAATCTCTAATGTAACGTTAGGCTAACGTTAGCCTAACATTAGAAAACGTTAACGTTAGCTTCTAGATGCATTGTACATTATGTCACTTGGCTTCATTAATGTATCCATAAATAACCGAGATAACAAATGTTAACAATGTTGTGCTGAATGATTCATGTAAATACTGTAGCACCAAACAGTGATGGCAACGATGTGCGGTTTATCACATTTACACTGTGACCTGTACATTTTTGCCTGGAGCTGAAGCTTTTCATTGACCTTCTCAACAATAAAATGATTAATATAACCCTCCAATGCATAGTTAAGGCCCTTTAGGTGACTTCGAGATGATATATAATCTTTCTGTCTCCAAAAATCACCAATTGCCTCCTGTGAAATGTATCTTACTGTGACAGCTGCCATAGCGTTTGTCCACGAATGTTGACTGTTAGTGGAGGGGCGCCTACTTCGGTACAAACTGATACAAAACTCCACCACAGAACAGAGAGGCAGAGTGACCGAAGCTCATTATCATATAAAGGCATATGGACTGAAACAGTGTGTTGAAAACAGTGCTGTTTTTGACCAGGTAAAATTAGTGTTTTCTTGCAATACTAATGAGAATTTTTAATTAAAGTATATTACAAACTTTTTACTTAAACCCTATCTTGTATGAAAATGGCATTATAGGACCCCTTTAAGCAGGTGCTGAATGCAAAATATTTGAATAATTTTAATCTACAAAGCTGACAAAGTCTGGAAACAAAAATAACACCATGTTTGTTCATTTGGCCATCTCATTTGCACTTTCTCATATTAAACCACTCATTAAACCTCCCATGCTGGACATCCTGGTTCGAATCACACCCAGAGGGGGTCGAGTAGGACTGGATACACCTCATCATGCTAAAGCAAGTTTCAGGGCGTACTGTATGTGTACCTTGGCCATCGGGCACCACTCTGTTTGCCAGTCCAAATGTTAAAGCCTCTTGTGCCTTTACCGGTCGGCCTGTGAGAATGAGATCTAGAGCTCGGGAAAGACCAATCAGCTGTGGCAATCTCACAGTACCCCCATCAATCAATGGAACACCTGTGTAAGACAGATAAAAAGAGGCTTATAAGCATAGGATTAACAGGAAAAAGTTTAATTATGAATGCACAAAGATATACGGTACTGTTTGAGTGCTTCTATTTATCCCTAAAAAAAGTTTCACAGAAACATGAAGCAGCACAACTGATTTCAACATTGATAATAATAAATGTTTCTTGCGCACCAAACCAACATATAAAAATTATTTCTGAAGGATCACGTAACACTGGAGTAATGGTTGCTGAAAATGCAGCTTTGCCACCAGCAATAATTAAAATTGTAAAATATATTAAAACAATTATTTTAGATCAAATAAATGCAGCCTTGGTGAGCATAAGTGTACACAGCTAACCAAATTACCTGATGACATTAACGACATTAACAATAGAAACTATGGTTGTTGGAATTGCGATGGCGAATTGCGATGGCGCAGACGAAGGAATCGATGGACCTGAGCGACATCGCTGGTGCTGGAAACCCAGGTGATTCCGCAGTGATGTTGTGGTGAAGCCACAGTACCCATGGACTGGTATGATGCCGGTGTGACTGAGGACAAAGACAATCCTGAAGGGAAAAGAGAACCAGCTGCAGCCGTAGGGGAGGAGGGACAGAGCGCAGTGGACAGAAGTAGAGCAACGACTGACCAAACGGGGAATCGGTGGGACGAGGGAACTCGGTGTTCTCTTGTTTCTCATGACTCACTCATCGCAGCGGGTGGTCCCTCAAAGTCTGCAAGGGGTTCTTGCAAATTCTTCATGGTCGAAGGTGGTAAACCTGGCTCTGGGTCTGGCTGTGCTTTGAATGGGGGCCAGAAGCTCTTCAGACATCTAACGAGGGTGCTGGTGATGGCAAGACGACAATAACTTGCAGCGAAGGAAAGGAAATCGGTGCTCTCGTTTCCAGTCCAAATTTTGCGGTCCGGTCATCTGTCCCAGTGGTGGGCCTCTTTTGATCAGAAACACCATCAGCTCATCATGGAGATGAAAAATGAAAATGTGCTTGACTGCCTTTTTGACCTTTTGGCGATATCAACTAATTTTTATTGGAATAATTCCACAGCTACAATCTCCAAACTTTCCGCAGTTCACAGCGCGCAAAACAATAAACTGTAAGCTTATTGCCCTTGTTAAAATACAACTGCTGGAACACAAAATCCTAAATTTGACATTTTCCTGACAAGGATCCAGCAGGATCTGGCTCAAATTATGCACAGTGTGCTTATGTATGATGTGAATGATCATAATGTACACAGGCCATTGTTTTACCTTCACTTATTGACACACACAGATCTTGAATACATTCGCCAGCAAACTCTTTACACAGAGACCTCTCTCTATCTCTGCCAATTCAAATTAGCATCATAACTAGCACATTCTAGAAAGGACATTTTCTCCTGAAATTAGCGGTTACACCTAATTTCGATAGTCACTTTAGACGTTCTACTAATTATAAGTAACTTTTCAACTATGCATCAACTAACTCTCATTAGAGTATTAGTATATTATAGTAGACTGTTAGGTTATGGTTAGGTGTTAGGCTTTCGGGTTAGAAGAATACGTTTACTTGTCAGTTTGCCGAATTACTTATAGTCAGTTGAATGTCTGTTGGGGGACCAACAAAATAAAGTGTTAGCAGATATTAAGCAGACAGTCAACTAAATCTCTAATGACAGTTAGTTGACATGTAGTTGAAAAGTTACTTATAGTTAGTAGAATATCTAAAGTGGACTATCGAAATAAAGTGTTACCAAATTATCTGCCCCATTGTAACGGGTTATTGAAATAATGCAGCTTTATTCATTGCGGCTTGAGAAGGTGAGAGATAATGAGTGGATACATCTGCTACCAATAACATGTCCTCCAGTCCAACACACTACACATCTGGCAGCCCGACCTGAGGTAGGAGGGAGTTTCTATCAGTGAGCACATCCTTCCATATTTCCTCTGCTCTTTTACCCCATTATTCAAGTCCGTCATTCAGATCTGTCAGTCCTCCATCTCTGTTACACATCTGTGAACATGCAGCTGACACATCAGATATGATGAGGTGCATCTGTTTTAGAAGGTGAGTCTAGTCTAAAAAGCAAAGGCAGAATGTACAATACATAAATGAAAGAACCCAAAATTTTGATGGTATAGAAATCTAGTGGAAATACAGCAGAGTGGGCTTTGGAAAGCATAATTGGATCTGAAATTTTCATTAGTCAGTGGATATCAATGTCAGAGCATTATCCAGCAAAAGTTTTAGTCGTAAGATGACACAAGATTAGAAAAAAAAATGTTTATGGGTCAGTGGGGCAGAACCCTCGAAGGTATATGTACCTTTTACTCCTACAACCCTACAGGGTCCATATTAGTAATACATTAGTAATACCTTAAGAGTACATTTAGTACTTTAAGAAGTATAAACTGGGTATAGATGTTGTCTTTAAGGGTAAATAAGGAAGAGCGGTGCACCGTTCCGTCTGGCAACAAGACGGAATTTTCGATTCCCGTCTGACTGATTTATCCACGGTGGAGTTGAAAACAACAGTTCCCATCATTCCGCGTTCCTCCACGTCCGTCATCAAGCAAAGCCGTTGTTGTTGTTTTGAATGTAGCGCCCTCTAGCGGCATACAATCTTAGATATTGCAGCTTTAAGCTGTGTATAAATTAGGGGTGCTCCGATTGATCGGTCGCCGATCGACGATCGGCCGATAATTGCTTTGGGATGTGTGATCGGCGGTCTCTATAAAGGCCGATCCAGAAAAGCCGATCAGATGACACAAAACTTGCGAGACAATTTTTTTTATGCCCTGGTAAAAATGGCTTCAGCTGTCTGGCAATTGTACAAGGTGTGTGAAAAAGCAATTCATTAGCAATCCATCTGCAATGTGTGTACCACGCCGCTGTCTGCTTGTCAAACTGTGATCAACATGTAAAGAAAGATTAGACTCTGTCCCGCAACAGAAGCGCGTGTCTGAGTGAAGTCTGCGTGAGCTACAGAGAACACGTCCACTGATGGCCGCGGCAACGAGCGCTCAGGTTGAGTTCAAAAACTCATAATATATATATGAAGCGATACTGTAGTATAATGTTCAAGTCTTTAAATGCAAGTTCACGTAAACTTTTCCCTCAGCTGTCAGTCATTCTCCATTCACGTTCAAACAGCGCGTCGTCAGTCATTCTCCATTCAGCATTAAAACAGCACAGCGCGTCTGCGTTACGGCAACGATGAAAACTCTCTCCAAGATGAATAAATGTTAATATTATTATACTTGATCTGTAGATAAAGCTCTGGTTTTGCATAAATTGACTCTCTTGCTGTAGTAGCTACCTCGATTATGTTGCTTTCTGTATCACAACACTGGAGAGCACTATCATTGTTCCTCACGCACACAGTAACTGAAATGTAAAACTGTTAAAAGAAAAGGCTCAATAAACTATTGCATAGATGGATACTGTATAATACACTATGCATCGATGTATTTCCTTTGTGCTTAGAACTTTTCCAAACGGACTCGAAGAGCTGCGTGCTGTGATTCATGTTGCCTCAAGCGCATCATTCAGCGCTCGTGATGCGCATAAGCGCTGTGTGCCGCACTTTATTCACAATCGTTCATAAATCTTTTCATAAGAGTCTTTCATAATCATATCATAATAATTTTGCCCAATGAAAGATTATTAATTGCATTTTTTTGTTCTGGCCTAGCTGTCATAAGTTGCTGCCTCATTAAACAACTGTGCTATACATTTGTGCTATATTTATTTTCTTAATTTTATAGTAGACTATAAAATAATTGGGCCCCCCCGGACCCCCCTAGAGGAGTAATATCCTTCTCACCTTTTTCACCCCTGACCCGTTTTCATGTCTGATAAATACACAGGTGTAAATTCATGATACATTGTCTTCTCTTAACTGTAATACTTAATGTACATTGTTGTTAAATATGGTTTAATAATAATGCTACATGATAAATAGAAGGCTTCAAAAGACTCTATAATCGGTGATCGGTATCGGGTGATACAGCTTCCAGTAATCGGTGATCGGCCCCAAAAATCCTGATCGGAGCACCCCTAGTATAATTCTAATGATGTGGGCGCAGTAACCTTGTTCCTAGACACTTCCTCCAGCTCTTCCGGGGGACACCAGGCATTCCCAGGCCAACCAGGAGACATAGTCTCTCCAGCGTGTCCCAGGTCTTCCCCGGGGTCTCCGCCCAGTGGGACGTGCTCGGAACACCTCCCCCGGAAGGCGTCCAGAGGCATCCGGAACAGAAGTCCGAGCCACCTCAGCTGACCCCTCTCGATGTGGAGGAGCAGCGGCTCTACTCCAGTGGTTTTCAAACCTGGTCCTTGGGACCCACTGCTCTGCATATTTTATTTGTCTCCTTTATCTGACACACCCAGTTCAGTTCATAGAACTCTTTCCTAATGAGGTGATGATCTGAATCAGGTGTGTTAAAAGAGGGAGAAATACAAACTGTGCAGAGCTGTGGGTCCCCAGGACCAGGATTGAAAACCACTGCTCTACTCTGAGCTCCTCTCGAGTGACCAAGCTTCTCACCATATCTCTAAAGGATCGGCGGAGAAAGCTGCGGAGAAAGCTCATTTCGACTGCCTATATCCGGGATCTTGTCCTTTCGGTCATGACCCAAAGCTCATGACCATAGGTGAGAGTAGGAACGTAGATTGACCGGTACATTGAGAGCTTGGCTCAGCTCCTTCTTTACCAGACCGGTACATCGACCGCATTACTGCAGAAGCTGCACCGATCCGTCTGTCAATCTCCCGCTCCATCCTTCCCTCACTCATGAACAAAACCCCAAGATACTTAAACTCCTCCAATTGAGGAAGGATCTCTCAAACAACCTGAAGTGAGCAAGCCACGCTTTTCCGACTGAGGACCATGGCCTCGGATTTGGAAGTGCTGATTCTCATTCCAGCTACTTCACACTCGGCTGCAAACCGTCATTGTTGATCCTGGATGTTGTTATCTGCGATTGTGACAACCACAACACAAGGGCGTCTCCCGCTTGCATTGTGATCTGTAAACCCTCGCTTCCAAATTAATCTGGTTACCCCCCATATTTATTTTAAAATCTTTTATATATCCCTCCATGGTATATTTAAGTCCCACATGAATGCTCCTCAATGAGAAGTGGTCCTTCTGTGTCCATATTTTGTCAAAAACATCTTAGGACACCGTTTAGCAAGTTAGCAACTCTGTTTGAGTGTCCAAGATAGCATTTATATCTAAAGAGATGTACTGTACTTACGATAAGTCAATTATAAAATGAATTATTAGGTTGCATTTAAACATAAGCAAATACGCAAGCACATAGATTGGGCAATACCTCAGCCAACATACCCAGAAAAGGGAATTTATTATTTAATATGCATCAGAGGGAAGAGTTAGCTAAAGCAGCCCATTGATCTAATCAAGTCAATCCACTACCTTCATGCTCAGACTTTCACTATTATGTAAAGACCTCTTGCTCGCTCTCTCTCGTGCATGCACACACACACACACACACACACATCATTAAAGTTGTACAATGGTTTTACAGAAATCACTGCATGACTCCATGTCAGTAGTCCAGCATTAGCACCTGGGTGATTTCAGTTCACCTCAGGTGTTCGACTGAATGAATGGATCTGTCTGTGTAAGCCTGAGCCTGCGGTTGAACTTTTATGTCTTCCTGTGTGAGTTCATGCTGGTGATACTGGTATCCACAGAACATCAAAGTCCTAACAAATCCCATGATGCAAGCTTGCACACACAATAGTGTTGGTAATGCTGTTACACCACACTAGAGCTCAGGAAAAAAACCTTTACACGTACACACACATATTCAGTTACACAAACTTGTCAACAGCTAAATGAGGACACTAAACTTTAAGTTCAGATCTAGATGTCTGTAAAATCAGAACCAATGAGACACAGCCTTGATACAAAGCCTTATTCTAAATCCCTAAGGGTTAAGCCTGAGTTAATTTCAGTTTAAGCTACTAATTTAGAGCAAAGGAAGATGCTCAGGAAATGAGTATTTCATTCTCAAGATCAGTCAAATCCATCAATGTACTTAATGAAACCTGCATCTCTGAGCAAGCTTTATAAACCAAGGAAGGATCTGACGGTTGAAAGAGAATGTCTGTAAAATCTGAGAAAGGTCGAGTCATTTCAGTTGTTGGCAGCTGCTTCGGTGGCTGAGGTGAACGAATGGAAATTGCATTCAGAACAAGCGTCTTTGACCACCTGGGCTGTTGGATAAGATACACCGTGTGCAGTTAGGGCCTCTTAAAAATGATAAACTCAGATTTCACAGATCTTCTGGTCTCTGATAAATGTACTGCATTTCATTTGAGCTGGAAACAAACCAAGAGAAACAAGAGAAACAGAATTTTCAAAGAAGCTATGCTATGCATAAATAGCTATAGAGGATGTCAACAAAAAAGGAAGGTCAATTTAAAGGCATAGAAAGTTATTACATTTAAATGAAATGTTATCACAAAAAGATATTTTGTTTTTCTTTGATATAACTTGCAGAGATGAATTGTGCAAATCAGACTTAAAACAGACACCCTAATGATCGCAGTGGGTTTAATGGGGGTAATTGAGAACGAAACAGGGAAAGTCACGTGAGAGGAGACAATGCCTCTATCACACTTTGATTGGATATGATGGGTTATGATTGGATATGATTGGTTAATTCGATAAATCCCGCCTCATCGGCCTGAATGAAGAAAATGATGGCGTTAATAGGAAGACTAATAAAAAAAATAAGTAAACAACTTAAATATCACCGTTTTATGTCACGTCAAAATCAAACTTGAAATGGTCTAAAAACTGGACTGTGTGAGGGTTTCATTTAACATTCAGCTTGGGCTTGGGGAAATTAAAGGTACAAGTTCATGTCTCTGCCAGTGTGTACAAGCTTGATGACTGCCGAAAATAAGTTTGCTATCAAAAAGAACAGCTCATTAGCTCATAATCATTAGTTCACAAATAATAAAAATGTAGTTTAAATTGTTACTGCCTTTAGCTATTATTTTGGAATAAATCACTAACCTGTTGAAATGTATACTTGGTTGTTAAAATAGAATGTTCTATTTGTTAAAACCAAGTATACATTTCATCATACTTCATAGTTACTGCAAAACATATAAAATATAATTGTATTTGGTCTCTCCTTTTTATGTAATGTTTATTTAACCAGGAATAATAAATGTAATTGACATAAATATACATCTAATATACAGTGAGGACTTTGCCTCCTCATTTTAAAACACCACCGCACACCACTAGTGCACAATAAGACAAGGTAGATGTATTAAGAAAGTAAATAATGACAAAATCATAAAGGTACTCTGTCAAACAATATTTCCTTTAGAATCTGAACTGTATAACTTCACTTAAATGGCTTGCCCACATTCTTTTCAGGGCTGGCTCTTTTAGTTTACTGGCTCAATGCAGTATTCTGAAGACACAACAGGAAGTATTTGGCCACATCAGACAGATTTCAGTGAGTTTTGGTAGCATATTTTCCTTTTCCAGTGTTGCCTCCCCCACCCGCGTCTCTTTCTCATTTATTTCTCTTCATCTCTCACCATGAGGGATTCCCCTAGGCTGTTCCCATCTTGGTCACCCAAATACAGTCCAAAAATAAAGCCCTAAAACCTGCCAAAACAAGATTAGGTAAAATAAAACCGACAAGCAGGATGTTAAAATAAACCCTTTTCCACTGATGGTGGCCAAGACGTCTATTATGTGAGATGAATGGTGTTTAAGGGCCTACTGTGCACTGTAGGGTAAGTACAGGAGAGAGTGAGGAAAATGCAGAGGAAATAAGTGGGTAGTGTCAGAGTGCTTAGCCTTGTTCTGGGTGAAATGGTCTCCAAATGATAGTTCTCATTTAAGCTCGATCATAGCAGAATAGCCACAGGAACCAATGTACGTAAAAAAACAACACACAATTTGTTGACAAAACATTTTGGTAAGTTGAGTGAATGGTTACATGCCACATGCACTGATCAGACTACAGTAATGTATTGGATTCACTCTTGATTTCAGAAATAAGATTTTATGGTGGGGGGGGTGGGGGGGCTTTCTGTCCATGCAAAAGTCACTACAACAATGTCAGGGTGTTGCTGGTGGTTGCTTAGCTATACTGAGTATGTTTGAACAAGTTGCTTTGTGGTTGATAGGGTGTTATTGGTGGTTTCCAAGGAGTTGCTATCCAGTTACTTAGACGTGCCAGCCTGTTCTCATGTAAATGCGTCTCTATAACACGCATGTGTATTGTCGTGTAATATATACGCGAAAATGAGTTTTCACGTGCATATGCTCTTCTGAGCATATGTAGATGTAGATATTACGATGTAAGTTTCCGAACTGAAAACGTCCTTGTTAGTCCAATAAAAGCTTTTATTGACACCAGCCCCAACAAACGATTCGTTTTTAAAAGTAGGGAACTATGACGTCAAAGAGGATAAACACCACCCCCGTAAGAAGATGATCAACGCCTACTTCAACACGGCCGGTTCCTAGCCCCGCCTACTGATTCGTGCATTACACGCATAGCTAAATAAAATAGATGCCTACCTCCTGATGACAAAACGGATTCAAACTACCGAGCAATACAAAATATTGTGCGGTGCCTGGTTGAGGAAGAAGACAGTCGCTGCATATGATTCCTCTGGATTCCAACAAGACTGCAGGGATAAACTTTATTTTTAATGACGTTCCAGCTGATGAGGTAAAACATTGTGTGTCTGTTCACTTCTTTTCACTGAGGATTGTTTTGTAAACAAGACTGGATTTGCAGACTGATTAAGAGTAAAGAACGGTGCTGTGCCAGGAATTGTGCAACACACGGACTCTGGGTCGAATCATTCTGGTTGCCATTTTACAACATTGGACGTTTTCGAAACAATTTCCCCAAGGGCATTCGGCGGGTGATGAGTTTAAACTCATTATAATATGCAAAGCTGTTATCCACTCACAGCAGTGGGCGTTTACTTCTAAGTCTTCAGTGCGAGACGCCCATTAAAACGGAATGTTTTTCAGGTAGGCTGAAAACTTGGGTGCAAAATAGCCTATTACTTAACATTTTTATGTTTTGAAAGCAAAAACCAAGCGAATGTCATAAGTTGACCTTTAAATATAATAGAATTTAAAAAGCCAGTTCCCCTTTGAAAATAATGCATACCCGAGGTACTAATGTGTTCATGATGCAAAGCAGAGTGAATAATTTTTCAATAATTGACCCTTCGCTGAAGCCACGCCCAAAAAACGCCACTGGCCAATCGTGTTCTAGCAACCGTAACTATGCGCGGGAGGTCTGGCAAGCTTTCGAGCGAGGGAAACATGCTCAAGCATTGTGCGTATGGATTGTGCAAATCTGATACCGGTATCCTAAAAGTTTGGATGCGGGAGAGGAATAGTTTTCCTTCCAGAAAATCTAAAAGCCAAGGGAAGAAATGATGGGCGTGATCAAGCAGTGTGGGAGACCCACTAACGGTAAATGTCGACATGATAAACAAAAACACCTAACGTTATTGCTTGGAAATATTGACGGTTCTTTGGTCATAATGATATAACGTAAAACAACACGATTAAAGACAAGACAAAGGCTCACTGACATACTTTAAAATATATTTCAGCATTTTGTTAATCGACGTCCTACTAACGTTACCCCTGACTAAGTAACTTTAACCCAATCCGATCGCGGCTCTCTCGGTATTAGTTTTGTTCCACAAGATTTATGGATAAACTGTTTGATTTATAATTATTAGGATTTTCACATACCCCGCTGTGCATGAACATAGCTGTTCCTCAATTTGTGTCGTTTCCCATTTGAATGGTCAGCATATGAGGCGGTTGCTGCTTGCGCTGGGACAATAACGTTAGGCTTTAGCTTTAATTTTTAAGAAATTATTCTCTAATCGGTTGCATATAATGTCATGACTATATCCCTCGAATGCAATACTGCAGTCCCTTTTGTCTTGCTCTCTCAGATATTTCACTTTTTCGCCGAAAATGACTAATTATCTCATTGGGAATGTCTGACACCGGGTGCATCCACACTGTAATAGATGTGCCAGCCGCGAAAGCTTGACAGGCGTAGCAACAGTAACTAGGGAGGGCGGGGCTTCAGCGAAGGGTCAATTAAACAGACCACAATCATTTAAAATTGCTTATATCCAGGTTACCACAGCTCAAGATATTGTGATTTATTCACTAATAATTGCGTTCACTATTCGTATTTATTTACACATTTGAACTTCTCACAAAAAACGTTCCACCCAATTCACAAAACGCGTGTGTCGCACATGAATGTGTTCGTAACCTCATTCTAATGTTGAGAAATTCAGAGTACTTTAAATACGAGAATACTGAGAAAGAAAAGGACTATTCCTTTTCTTCCTTCTGGGCCTGAGACAAGAGTTCAAGAGATTTCCACGCCGCATGTGCGAGAACTACTTTATTTTTCTACTACTTCTTGTTCAGTTCTCGCGCATGCGTCGTGCAAATCTCTTGCACTCAGCGGGTGAGAAATTAATGACTTAATTTTTATTTTTGGGTGAAACTAACCCTTTAATAAGGCCACTAAGTGTATATGATTTTTGCGTACAAGTGGTTTTAGACGTTCCTGTATTTTTTCATGAAATTCAGAATATATTTTAGAAAAGAAAGTTATTGGTGAATCATGATTTATTCGTAAAAAAACGGTTGCAAGCAGATTTTACGATGCATCTACATGCTATGTGAATGATACCCACTGTTCAGATGTTTTATTTCAAGATATTAGTCAGGTTTTTTGTCATTTAAACGATTGTGAGCATAACAAATTTCTTATCTCATCCCAAGCCTCCATTTTAGAACTCAGCGACGGAGGCTAGAGAGAGACTAAACATAAGTCTGAGTGGCTCTCAAAAGTGTTTGTCAGCAGTGTCTCCACTAATATCTAAACTGTATGTCTAACTGCTTCAAAAACAATGACGTTGCCAATGTCATTGAACTTAGAAATGTCATGTAAGTTTTCAGTTGGGGACTATTTTATAGAAAAAGTTGATTGTAGGGAAGCGCTGACAATACATTTCTGTACACAAGTTTGCTTTGAGTGTGTCTGTACAGTAGTGTGCATGAGAGAGAAAGAGGGACAAAACATGGTTTCCATATAATAAAAGGAAATTTGGTGGGAAAAGCATGGAAATTTTATCCTTTTGTTCGCTTAGGTTCATTTGCTGCTGTAATGTAGACTGCAAGGATCTTTGAATTATCTTTAAAAATAATGGCAAAGTAATATGCCTGTAATGTGATCTACAGACCTGGTACTACTTCATGGCTTCATACTATTGGTTTGTCAACCAATCAGAATCAAGCATTCAACAGCTCCGTGGTATAATACAAGATAACTAACTACTATACATAAAAATCAATGACTTTTCCAAGAGCCGCAACATTGTGCAGCTTCTGGATGATTGCAGAGATTTAAATTCCCAAAGAAATGGAACAACCTTTCACAGGTTAGGATGTGTTGGTTTGTGTTTTTTTATATATGTTTAGGTTCGCACTATAAAACCTGCCTGTTTTTTTCATGCAGATTCACAAATCGATCTAAATGAACAAAATGATGGCGTTAACGGGAAGACTTATTAAAAAGTAAGCAAACAACTCACCCACTTAGATATCACCATTCTATGTCATGTCAAAATCAAACATTTTCACTAATATTTACTGTAGAGTGCCATTAAAGACTTATAGAGAGCAGCCATCACGTCTTCCTGGGTGGCGCGAGTGCAGTAGAGGCAGACAGTCTGAGGAACGGGTTCACAGGCACATGCGGGCAATGCCCGGATGCTTGGTTTAATGAAAGAGAGAGGGTCATGATGATGGCTCTATGTTTTAAATGAGCAGCTGGAAAAATCAGTTCCTGGCAGTAAATTATAGCACTGCTGGCATATTTATACACACTGTGGTCATACTGTATCTGTAGCATGGAGAAACTAGTACACTCGGAATTAAACTGCATCAAATTTCTCTGTCTAGGTAGTTTCTTGTCTGTCTGCAATATTTTTGGAGCCCAGGATTTCATATACCATTTACCATTAACATTTTTGGGGTTAAAATTGACATTTTATCCATCGTAACAGCCATTTACAGAATTCAGTAGACAACATCAAAACAGTACTGTGCTGGACCACTACAGTAAATGTATCAGATATATCAAGCTTCATGAATACGCTAATCATTTAAGACTGTGGGGGGGAGTGTAATATCTACAAAAAATTATTTATCAATATTTTCTGGAATTTTGTCAGTAATGATAATTAGTGTGTCTCTGCTTGTTCATTGGCTAGTTTAGGCCTGTCGTGGACAGGTGACTCTAAGAGCTTTTAAAATTCTTCCTATTCTGTGTGGTGGTTACTTATATTCTTACCGATTACATTCAATCAAAAGTAACAAAATCTATTTTTGCATGCATAAGTGGCACAGAAGGTACATCTAAATCACCATGTATATGAACAACCCCATTTCCAGAAAAGTTGGGACGTTTTGTAAAATGCAATAAATAAAAAGACCTTTATTTAACTGACAAATGTACAAAGAAAAGATTTTCAAAGTTTTCACTGACCAACTTAACTGTATTTTGTAAATAGAAACACATTTGAAATTTTGATGGCTGCAATACACGCCAAAAAAGTTGGGACAGAGGTGAAATAAAAGTGAAAAGCTTGCAGAATGTCTAATTTAAACTCTTTTGAAACAGTCCACAATGAGCAGGTGAACTGGTATTAGGTGAGAGTCTCATGATTTAGTGTAAAAGGAACATCTTTTTTTTCTTCTTCTTTTTTTTGTAAGCAAAGATGGGTTATGGTTTATCACTTTGTGCCAAATATCATGAGGAGAATTGTCAAACAATTCATAAATCACATTTCTATATGCAAGACTGCACAGAATTTATGTTTCACCATCTACCATAAAACATATAGTGGAAAATTCAGGGAATCCAGAGAAATTTCAGTCTGTGTAGGGCAAGGCAGGAGACCTTTGTTGAATGTGTGTGACCTTTGAGCCCTACGACGGCATTGCATGAGAAACCATCATGCTACTCTATTAATTACAGCCACATGTGCTCAAGAGTACTTTGGAAAACCATTTTCACTGAACACAGTCTGACGCTGCATCAAGAAATGCCACTTGAATCTGTAATATGCAAGGAGAAAGCTTTACATCAGTTCTATGCAGAGATGTCGCGAGTTCTCTGGGCCTGAGCTCATCTCAGATGGTCTAGAAGATAGTGGAAAGGTGTGCTGTGGTCAGATGAATCCATGTTTCAGCTTGTTTTGGGGAAAAACAGACATTGAGTTCTCAGTCCCAAAGACAAAAGGGACCATCCAGACTTTCATCGGTGACAGGTGCAAAAAGCAATTATCTGTCCTGGTTTTGGGGGGCATCAGTGCAAACGGCATGAGTGACTTGCTGAAGGTACCATTGACATGGAGGCATATATTGGGATTGTCCAGAAATAATGGCATCAATATGTCAGGAAGCAAGACAATGCCAGGCCTCACTCTGCACATGCTAAAACTGAGTGGTTTCTAGACACTCTGCACCATGAGAAGGGATGTGCCAGCCTCCACTCCCAGTCTTGTTTCAGAAACAAATTGGGCAAATATTCCACTTGAAAAACTGGTTGTGCAACAAGTAGTGTCATCAATTCCCAAAGAATTAAAAAGTGTTATTAAAGGAAAGGTGATGTCACACAGTTGTAAACATGTCTCTGTCCCAACTTTTTTGGTGTGCTACAGCCATCAAAATCAAAATTGGTTTATATTTACTAAATGCACTTTGAGAACTTTGAGAATATTTCTCTATACTTATGTTACAGAGAATTAACAGAATCACAGATTCTTGATTTTATTGCATTTTAAAAATGTCCCAACTTTTCTAGACTTCACTAAATGGGGATTTATTTCCACTGCAATTGCATAAATAATGCTGTTAGATTAATGTTTTAAAAATGGGCTGAAACGTTTACTTTGCATGTGTGCTGTGCTGGATAATGAAAAATTAAACAATAAGAAAAGGTAGTGCAGATTTCTCTGTTTTTTGGGTGGGAAAAGGAACAGAAAAAAAAATCTGTTTCTTGGATCTACACACCCTGAGTAGGTAGAGTGCAGTGATTTACACTCACCGGCCACTTTATTAGGTACACCTGTCCAACTGCTCGTTAACACTTAATTTCTAAGCAGCCAATCACATGGCGGCAACTCAGTGCATTTAGGCATGTAGACATGGTCAAGACAATCTCCTGCAGTGCAAACCGAGCATCAGTATGGGGAAGAAAGGTGATTTGAGTGACTTTGAACGTGGCATGATTGTTGGTGCCAGAAGGGCTGGTCTAAGTATTTCAGAAACTGCTAATCTACTGGAATTTTCACGCACAACCATCTCTAGGGTTTACAGAGAATGGTCCGAAAAAGAAAAAACATCCAGTGAGCGGCAGTTCTGTGGGCGGAAATCCCTTGTTGATGCCAGAGGTCAGAGGAGAATGGCCAGACTGGTTCGAGCTGATAGAAGGGCAACACTGACTCAAATAACCACCCGTTACAACCAAGGTGGGCAGAAGAGCATCTCTGAACGCACAGTACGTCGAACTTTGAGGCAGATGGGCTAGAGCAGCAGAAGACCACACCGGGTGCCACTCCTTTCAGCTAAGAACAGGAAACTGAGGCTACAATTTGCACAAGCTCATCGAAATTGGACAATAGAAGATTGGAAAAACGTTGCCTGGTCTGATGAGTCTTCAATTTCTACTGCAACATTCTGATGGGTTCTTGATTATTGAAATGCTGGATAAAATCAGATATCACATTTGCAATTGTACTGAGATTTGGGAAAACAACATAATCATCACAGTAACTAAACCATAGCACCTTGTTGACATTTTTGCGCAATATAGAATTTTGGGGTCATTCGAACTGCATTGTAACTCTCAAAGTGAGTTTTTTATATTGTTTATTTGCAAAGTGAGTGACTTACTCAATAACAGCAGCTTTAACATTGTTAAACTAGACATCTTGTATCACAGCGTCAGTCATTATCTCAATTCGTCATATATCTATTCGTCATATATTATTATATATTTGACCATTCGTCAGATATACGACTTTTTAGGGCCCCCTTAAACGTCGGTAGATGACGTTATGGGATCCTAACTCTACCCCAGACCTAAACCTAACCCTAAACCCAACTCGTCACCTAACTGACGTTAAAGGTACAGCGTCAGTTGTATACGATCACCGGGATCGATCATCTACCAACGTTTAAAGGGGCCCTAAAAAGTCGTATATTTACGAATGGTCAAAAGACGTCCCAAAACGTCATATGACGAATTGGGATAAGACTGTGTTATATATCACAATAGTGCTGGTCCAAATAAAAAACATGCTTTTACCATGATGCTTTCTTGTTATTGTAAATAATAATAATTTGTGTGTTAAAAAAAAACTCAAAAATTCTAAAATAATTGAGACTTACTACAGTTAATAAACAGAGCAATTCCCGTTAGATATGACTGCATACCTCAACCTTAAGCAAAATAACACCTCAATATGAAATAACAGACAACAATACCTACCAAATCTGCGGCAGAAAAGCGCCCATGATTGAGCTCTCCTCCACCACCCTCAGGTCAGCCAGCAGGGCCAGCTCCAGACCTCCAGCCACAGCATACCCACTCACTGCTGCAATCAAGGGTTTTGAGAGCCTCATACGAGACGGACCCTACAGCAAACAACACACATTCGGTTTATTTCTGTCCTAATTATCCTGCAAACCAATAGGTTTATAGACTCAAACCCTCCACTATGAATGACATTTACAGTGACGGTTTTTAATCATCAGAAGCCGCTAACTCGCTTTTACTCAGTAGGGGTTTCCACATGGTTCAGGAGTTTGAATGAGTTTCAGTCTGCACTACTCTTGATAATTGTCGATTGTCTCTGTCGCTCATGTGACACGTTACTCATTTTACAAGTTAAGAAGATGGTCAGGCAGAAACTTGTTCCAGTCATTCTACTTTACTATAAGCAACTTTGCAACTACTGTACATGTCAACTACTAGTCATGATAGTATTAGATGGTCTGCTTAATGCTGCACTTATTTGCACTTAAAATATTTTTCAAGATTTGTTATCACAACATATTTTCTTTTGTCAAATCAACTTTATAATAATTTATTTAGTTGAGATAACTTATAATTTTGAGTTTCTGATGATTAAATTAATCTCCTTCATTGTATTAACTCACTTTTTCCAGTTCAATCTACTTAAAATTTTAAGGCAACCCAGGTTACTTACTTTTTAAGTTAAACCAACAATATTGTCTTACAGTGTAGTAATCACATCATTTTTTTCTTGTCAAATCAACTTAAATAATTTATTTAGTTCAGATAACATATAATTCTGAGTTTCTGATGATTAAATCATTCTCCTTCGTTGTATTAACTCACTTTTTCCAGTTCAATGAACTTAAAATTAAGGCAACCAGGTTACTTACTTTTTTAAGTTAAACCAAAAATATTTTTTACAGTGTTCTTTTGATTCTCCCCCAACAGACATAGTGACTATAAGTAACTTTGCAACTGCATCAACTTATTCTAATCCGAACCCTAACAAAGTCTCTGAAACTCAAAGTCTACAACAACCTACTAATACTCTAATGATAGTTAGTTGACATGTTGTTGCAAAGTTACATAGTAATAGAGTGTCTAAAGTGGACCATAGAAAAAAGTTTAACCCATTTTCAAATATAACTCATAAACCAACTCTTTTACACCCAGACAAACTATTTTTGTTGCTGCAAGAAACATTCATTAGTTGTGATATTACAAGCTGAAATAAAAGGAATGCATTATATGACTCCTTTAGTTTCAATATGCAATTCTGCATCTGAGAGGGATCACTCCGTACCATGGGACCAGGACCAGCGCGGACATCTTGCTCCAGTTTGAGGGAATCAGAGCTCTGGGCCAGCTCCTTCAGATCAAATCCAGCACAGAAATTCCTCCTGAATCAAACAAACTCAATTATACAACAAAGCAGATTAAACCATGAAAGTCAGACACCATAACATAACTTAATAGCATGAGTATCACTTTCAAGTGTTCAGACCTACATGCTCTATTCTTATATTAATATTTTTACATGCATTCAGGTTCTAAATAACACATGAAAAGAAACTGAATAAACGATACACATTAGAAAGATGACCATACACTTTGGTAAAGACTTGTGAAAAACAAGTACACTTTAGCATACTTAATCATTTAGAGCATTTAAAAAAATATTCACTTTCAATAACACTCTAATTTAATGTGTCATAGTTACATTTATTTACTATGGTAAATTATTCATAAATTTATAAAAATTAACACTATACCAAATCCTAACCCTTAACTAATAGTAAGTTGTTAACTCAGTTCTTATTTGTGTAATTACACTGCAAAGTGTACTCCCTTTAAGTACACTCACCCTTTTATTTTCTATTAATATTATCTGCAAGACAAGTACTTTTTTAAAATATACCTTAAAGATTTTAAGTACTACAAAATGCACATTCAAAATAATTAAGCGCACTTATTTTTCACAGAGAAACACATGCTAATAACAAGTCATTTTACACTTCAGTAAAATGTTACCAGTTAAAACAGTCCTTCAGTGTATTTGAACAAATCATTGCTTAAACCAGCAATTATTCATAATTTAGCTGAAATGCGAACATGCCATGGACTCAATTTTCCTAATGGCTTCCTAATGGACTTGTAAAATCTAAACCAGTAAGTCAGCTTGTGTAATGTGCTCAATTGCATTTTAATGTTCATTTAAATGTCTTGAGATACAGTAGATGTTAACACAAATAAGGGAATTCTTGTGTGGCCAACATTAACTCTTGACACTTCTTCAAAACTGAAGCAATTACTGTCATCACACATTCTTTACATGTGTTGTCAATGTAATGTTATCTGCTGTGGTCAGTTCACCTGCAGATGGTACTCTGGCTGGGATCCAGGTTTAGAGTGAGAGAGAAATCAAAACCTCTCGTTTAACTCGTATTAAAGGTGACTGAGGAAATTTGAGTAGAGATGGTCAATCCAGGTTGAAACAAATTATTTCTGTTGAGGGTGTCCAATTTGATGGCCTGAGAAAATTGTTTTCAATGTGGAAATATTGTCATCACAGACTTTGACATAACACAGGACTCTAGTAGCCATGTGCTGCCCACTCAGTCAAAGCCTTTTAGTATATAAAGGCAGCAAGACAATTGCTGCGTCCAAATCTCCCATTACTCACTATATAGTGGACTATATAGTGAGCTCGCCATTTTTGTAGTGCTGTAACGGTTTAAATGCTACATGAGTTTTAGTCTGTACTTTCTGACTATTAGCAGTAACGTTACCTAGGTCAAGTGTAGCACCTCTAATTGCCATGTGAGGGCACTAGTGCATGGTGGCTACTGAGATATAAGCCTGGTAACCATTGAAGAAGTCAGTTCAGTTTGGTAGAGGGAAACCGCATGGTTTTCTTGTTTGCTACCTGCTTTACCCATTTGAAGTCCTTGTTTGAGAACTCAATGAGTTTATGCTCAAATGTGAGTATAGGGTAACTGCAAATCTCTCGATGTAATTCTAATGAAAAAGGTCTGATGTTAGTTGTTTTGCTTTCTTTTGTAGAAAGGACTTTTCATGATTAGTCACCATTGTGTCAATCCACTCTTGTTGTTCTGATTCACGTCTACTGGAAGAGAGACGTAGGAATCTGGATATCAGTACGCTGTAGCAAGGCACCAACTTAACTATCTTCACCTCATACTCATACTGGATTATTGGATAATATCATTGCATCGATCTCAAATATCCACTGGATCATGCTCATCCTTTCACCATCATCATTTCAACTCCTCTAAAGACTGCACACTGAAGATAAGTTGTTTATGTGGTCTCATTTACACAGAGATAAAGATTTCTTTATATTGTTTATTGTTGGGGGCAATTATAGGCACGTGTGAATTAAAATAGAAAAATTAGATTTGTTGAGTAAAGTGGTTTTATTTCAGTACCAGTCAAAATTCTGTTGAACCTCCTCAGAGTAACACCTAGAAAGAAAGGGACGTGTTACAGTGCTGTCCAAATGTATAGTGATGATTATTATACCCTATATAGTCCACTCAATGTATCCCAGAATGCATTTTGAAAAGTAGTGTACAACCGATGGTCACTAACCTAAGCCCTACATACCATCATGCATTGCGCTGATCTTAAAAATAAGTTATAATCATGTGTGGAGTAGCGCATTATAACAAAAACGGCCAGAAATCACTTGTAGTTTTAATAATTTTGGAGAAATAAGCTCAATATAAAGTAATGTATTTATTTTTAAAAATCTATTTAGCCCAGAGCCTGCTCGGCACGAGCTGACAGATGATGTAATCAACGGCGCCAGAGACGATCGAACAGTGTCCGAAAGTGGCTTCTATTATCCTGGGTGAGCTCACTATATAGTGCTCTGCTCTCTACCCCCAACATAGGGGGTAGGGAGTAGTGCTTTGAGTGGAGATTTCGGACACAGTCAAATGTTAGCACGTTAAGACATAACCAAGTAAGCACTTAGCCTAATAAATACTTAAGATCTTATTTGCCAGCCTTAGAATATGGTCTTTAAACTTCAGTTTTTGCGGTATCTATGGGTGCGTCTCAGTCAGCCCCCTAGTTCAGTAGTCAAGGCACTGATCAGGGAGTCGACCATTTTAAGTGCTGTCTAAAACGCAGAATCCTTCCAGTGCACTAAAATGTTCACACCCTAAAAAGTCCCACAATGCACCGTGAAAAACAGGCAGCATGTCAATTGTACCCTTAACGGAAGTCCTGAAGCACAAAACTTAAATCCCAAGAGCCAACCTACTACACAATGACACGCGATAGATGCGTCATGTCATGGCATTGTTGTCAAAAAGTAATTAGCTGGTGAAGTGGAGATATTTATCATGAGCATTGTGATGTTTGAAGCAGATGTCATAACAAATTTCAGTAGACTTTGCAAGACTTTAAAACGAATGCGTGTGGAAATACAAACCGGACGACAGAAACAAACAGCGCTGCTCTGAAAAGGGGCGGGGCTAGATAAAGTCGACAAAATTTCACAGCAAAAATTGGGAAAAAAATGCAATTTATTCTTTGCCTTATTGCTCAAACAGATGACATTCTTTCATTCTTTCCACTGACCATCTAAAAGAACTAAAATCAGCCCACTTTTTCCACAGTCAGTGTGTCACAGTAGTGTGTAACTGAACTTACCCACTCCATAAAGCACTGCCACATTAAGGCTGCTGTCCTGGTCAAAAGCTGTCAGCTCCTCGGTCAGTCTCTGAGCAGTCTCTTGATTTACTGCATTACGCGCTTCAGGACGTGCTTAATCCCAAATGACCATCACCGCACCCCTCCTTTCAGAAACCACCATCCCACCTGTACCTGCCATAATCACGGGAGGAAACACATGAACATTTTAGCAGAATTAATCTGTCTGCAGGTACATACCGTGGATAACAATAAAAAAATGTGTGACATGCATGGCCTCATTTGGACACTTAAGATATCACTTATCATATAATTATTATGGAGCTGACTGTGCCATGGGAGGACCGCTTGGGAGAAGCCCACGAAAGAAAGATGACCAAATATGAACATCTGGTCACAGACTGCCAAGCACAGGGTTGGAAGGCAAGATGCAAGTGTAACGGAGGCCAGCTAGTTGTTGCTGTGCGAGTTAACCTTCACTCCCCCGATCTCAATAGGCGCTCTAGCGAAAGAAGCTAGAGGCTGCAGTCTTTAGCCTCCTTGTTCAGAGCGCCCGACTCTCACGCCGGAGACCTGGGTTCGAGGCCCGCTTGGAGCGGGTTGAGTTGGACCCGGGTGTAAGGGGTTACATTGGTGCCGTGACCCGGATGAGAGTGAGGTTTGGGGGGTGAGTGTAATGGAGGCCAGCTAGTAGTTGCTGTGCGAGTAAACCTCACTCCCTGATCTCAATAGGCGCTCTCAGCGACAGACGCTAGAGGCTGCAGTCTTTAGCCTCCTTGTTAGAGCGCCTGACTCTCACGCCGGAGACCCCGGGTTCGAGGCCCGCTTGGAGCGGGTTGAGTTGGACCCGGGTGTAAGGGGTTACACATGCCTATCGAGGTTGTCTGTGCTGGGCATTGCAGGAACAACAAGGAGCAGGGCCATCAAGAATACCACCGAAGCTCATCCGGTAAGCTCGTAAACACAAGGGAGACCTCACAGTACTGTGGTTAGACCAAGCCAATGCATATGGCTCTATCCCCACAAGCTGGTCCAGACCACCATGACCAAGCACCATGTGCCACATCATATTGCAGATCTGATCTTGGATTATTACAACCATTTCAGGATAAGAGTCTCTGCAGGAATTGTGACATCAGATTGGCACAAACTGGAGGTGGGAATAATCACAGGTGACACCATCTCTGTGATCCTATTCGTGGTGGCAATAAACACGATTGTCAAATCGGCAGAGCCTGAGCGTTACGGCCTCAAAGCAGAGGAGGGCTACCAGTGTTGTGCATTCGAGAACTCAGACTCGGTCTCGGGACCATATTTTAATGGACTCGGCCTTGTCATGGACTTGTGGGCATTTTGACTCGGAATTCGACTCGGTACTCGAACATATTGGGAGTTGGGACTTGGACTAATTCTCGAGTCAACTCGAGTCCCATTCGAAATATGTCATGGTTGTTACTGTATAATATTTCTTTAAATTGTTGTTTGATTGAAACGTCCAATAATTGCTGACTTTCTTGTGCGCAACTGCGCATGACTTGAGACTATAATGTTCGCGGCATGCAAATGCAGCAGGACCCAGGTCAGATGTGATGTGGAGCCTCTAGCTCAACTATGTATTGAAAATGTCTGCCTTATCATCCATAATTCAGTTTGCATATAAGAGCCACACAGAATTTGTGTGCAGTAATGTTCTGTGAAAGAGCACTTACTGATTGTAACAAATGTAAGTAATAAAAATCATAATAAAATTACCCTACACCTCTATGTGGCCTTTTTACCATTACTAGTGTACATGATTCCATGGTATATTTGGTTTACTGTTTGAGTATGGTGCCAATTTTATTGTTACCACCAAATATTTTACATATTCTTGAAGATATCTTTTGAGACCCAACCTTGTTATCCAACCTCTCTGGTCTCGGACTCAGGCTAGGATCTCAACTGTCTTTGGTCTCGAGTCTCAGACTCGGACTCGACCCTCTATGGTCTCGGTCTCGAACTTCGGACTGGAGTGAGCTGGTCTGGACTACAACACTGAGGGCTACGCCAACCGCCAATCAGAGCATTAATGGATGACCTGACAGTCACCACAGAGTCAGTGCCAGGAGGCAGGTGGATACTCCAAGGGCTGGAAAAGCTTATCCGGTGGGCTTGGATGTAATTCAAACCAGCCAAGTCCCGTTCGCTAGTGCTGAAGAAGGGCAAGGTCACGGACAGGTTTCATTTCAGCATCAAAGGAGTAGAGATACCATCACTGTCAGAACAGCCGGTGAAAAGCTTGGGCAAGGTTTTTGACAGTAGCCTCAGACTTTGCATCAGTCCAGTTAACCTATCAGGAGCGGGACAGCTGGTTAAGAGCAATAGACCGTTCTGGCCTCCCCGGCAAGTTTAAAGCGTGGATTTACCAACATGGTATACTTCCAAGAATACTCTGGCCACTACTTGTGTATGAGGTTCCCATTTCCACGGTGGACACCTTGGAAAGAAAAGGTCAGTAGCTGTCTCAGGAGATGGTTAGGGTTGCCCAGGAGTCTCAGAAACATCGCCCTCTATGAAAACACCATTGTGCCCAATTCCGAATTGAATTGAGAATGACTCCTGAATTCCAATTCAGTTCTTGAATTTGAATTGATGCCAAAAACATGATGTAGAATTACAATTTGAATTTTAATTATAAAGAAAGCAGAATTGCAATTTAATAAAAAATATTTTTCAAGTGAAATGTAGGGTGAAGTAAGTCTGACAAAAACAAAAAAGAAGAAATGTTTTTTTAGATTTTATTATTTCATCCAGGGACAAGAAAAGTACCAATAATCACCCATAAACTAAAGCTATTCACCCATTGTTGCTGAAGTCCAACTCACTGGCCACTGATAAAATATGCATAAAAGTCTTCAACTGATTTCCATTTAGTAGGTAATTTAAAATAAAATAATAATGGAAGTCAATGAATTGAGGTGATTAATGAAATGTTGTGGACAAGAGTAGACCTGCACTAAAGACCATATGGTGAGGAGCAGGCAGCCACAGAGCAATGTTAGAGGATACAAAATTTCCTGTCTGCTTATCTTTATTATGATATAGCCTACTTTATAGTGAGCTATGTGGTCTTCCACAAGAATAGAGTGAGCTAGAGCAATCACAGGCAATTTTGTAGGTTGTATTCGTTTTAACAAAAAAAACAAAAAAACAAAACAAATAGGAATAGTGCAACAACAAGGCCTAAGTTACTTCTTGGCTTTTAGTAACTTATAACGTTACTATTCCAAGTTCAGTAGGTCTTTCTACACACAAAGTTGGTATCTAAAAATCTCTGCCAGACTGGCATGACAGTCAGAACAGAATGAGTTTGGAAAAAAATAATTTACTTGAGTTAATACTGACCTCTACTGTTAAGAAACGGAAACTCGGTTATAACTTTACCTGAGTTAACGTTACCGCTGTTTCTCTCTTCTTTTGACACGGTGCTATAAAGTCTTTTCACTGAGTTGGAACACGTGTGAAACATTACCCTCCTAAATCCATTATCTATTGACATTCTCCCTAAAGTTAAAGCCATAATTTCGGGAAAATGCTGAAAGCACTTTAATCTGTGTTTTGCAAGTTTATTGTGTCAAACTTCACTGTTTGATGTAACGGATTAACAAAGTAAAAGTCACCCATATAAATCACAAACTGTAGTAACACACATATCCTTATATTTTACTGCCAAAATTACCAAGAAATGACACCAAAGGTTTCCAAAACAATAAATGACAGTCCGTCCACTGCATCTAAATAAAATTGCAATTCTTATCCAAAATATGGTAACGTTAGCGTAAATATCTACAAATTAAAGAAACATTCTTTCTCTGTTTACAGTCCAGCCTATGACAATATTTTTTTTATCAGGTTTGCTTGGTTAAATTAAATATTTTAAGTAAACCAATTACATGCAATCTACCATAAGAAGAAAAAAAATCAGATTGGTGCTTTTAGATAATTTATAATTAAAAAATAAAATGTTATTTTCATAATGCTACTATTAAACTTTTCATTTAAATTTCTCTTTTCATCCAGTTCAATACATTTGTCTGTTTAATCCAACTGATCTTAATATTTTTTATAAATCTTTTGGTACATAGATTTCTGTATACAGATTATATACAGTTTCTACTTTGTTAGCAATTTCTGATACAGATACCAAATAAAATGAATTATTTTTACATTATAAGTGTTTACCACTATGTTCAAAGTGTGTGTGTGTGGTCTGTGTGTCCTGATAAACTATGCATTATGTGGACAAAATGCCTCTAAAAAGATGCCAACATCCGAAATCCTTGTCCTTGTGGGGACATATACTGTAGGTCCAATAGGGAAAATGTGAAAGCATTTACTTTATTGCCAGCAAATGCTGTAGCACAAAACATCATGGCAGTTTCATAACTTCATCGCAGCTTTTGATAAAACACTAGATACTACATACTATTACAAACATTATGAATTAAATTTCATAAGTTATGTAATGTAGCCTAAGTGTATTTTCTAATGTGGCAGTTGCCTCTATTACTGTAATTATTTCAGCAACAATGGTGACTTGAAATGTGTATCTTGCATAGTTTGCTGTTGAATGAATTGATTGTTAAAAGTACTAAGTTGAAAGAAGATCATACTGTTGTGTTTCAGTGATTCACCGATCGATATAATGACTAGGCTATTTAAAGTTATTTGTTATGGATGTTTAAACCAAATCAAGTGTGATCAGTTTGTGTTTTTGTTTTGAGTTTTGAAAATGTACACCTTGTGAAAATAGTAGTACAATAAAATAAAATATGAGCAGAAAATGAGAGATCTCAAAATAGCCTAAAGAGTAGTAAAAACAACAATTTTTACTTGTACTTTTTACAATTAATGTTTTGAGCAATGTCATTTTTAATGTGTTTTAAATTTTGATTCACGCTTATTTATTTTATCCGTGTCCACGTTTTTAACTATTTTGATGATAATTGCATTTTTTTCTGTTTATGAAATATATATATTTTTGCATGTGTTTATACATTTTGATTCACGATTGTTATCTTTTGATCCGTGCCCGCAATACTTTAATACTACATTTTAAGGGAAATTAATTCCATAAACGCGTTTGCGGGGAAATTAATTCCATAAATGCGTTTGTGACGTAAATCGTTTGTAGTATTTACTATCATCCTAATAAAGCTTCTTTAATTAATTAATTAAAAAAATATGTAATTGTATTTATTTGTTGTGCTGTATTTGTTTCATACCGATTTCGTTTACAGAACAGTTAAGACTTTTATTATGAAAGATTTTTTTCACATGACCCGGATGTTAAAACACAACTACAATGTAGAATTTTAAGGGAAATTAATTCCATAAACGCGTTAGCAGGGAAATCAATTCCACAAATGCGTGTGTGATGTAAATCTTTTGTAGGATTTACTATCATCCTAATAAAGCTTCTTTAATTAATTAATTTTAAAAAATGTAATTGTATTTGTTTCATACCAATTTCGTTTACAGAACAGTTAAGACTTTTATTATGAAAGATTATTTTTTTCACATGACCCGGATGTTAAAACAAACGACTCAACGCATGTTTTGAGTTTATTAGTTGTTTTCGCGTTTAGTTATTTTTTTACAACTACAATGTAGGATTTTAAATTACATTGGCGGGCGGTCAGATGCATATTGTCATTGTGCAACAGAGCTGTGCCAAGCAATGCCTGTTTGTTATTCCACTCAGTTATACTGGATTTTTCATGGACTAACTTATCTGAAGATTCGTGTATGGTAGAGCACAAACAATATAATATTCTTTCAGGTTATTCTTTTTCTTCTGCTGTTCATAATGTCTTTAGCTGGAGCGCTGTGGTTTGCTGTTCAGGATGACTTATTCACACACGGCGTGTGTAACAACAACACAACCTCATCTAGCATCAGCAACACAAAACAAGACAAACAACCCAGCATCAGTGAGCCCATCTCTGCTCCGCCCGAGACACACACTATCCTGGACAAACTAGATGATCACTTTCTGTCTCAATGTTTACGTCTCAATCGACAATGTCTGCGGTTCATCGTCGATTTCATCCAGGCCCGGTTAAAGAAAGACGTGTTTGCGCTCGGCCACAGCTCGACCCCCGCAGAAGCCAACATTCTGGCCGCGCTTGCTTACTTCGCAGTCGGGTCTTTGCCCAGGAAAATCACAGAACGCCTGGGAATAGATCAGCCAACAGCGGGCGAGGCGGTGAACCGCATAACCAAACTCTTATCCGACCTGAGCCCTGATTTCATCACCTTCCCGAACAGTTATAATGACCGCATGGGTGCCGCACAAGCCTTTAAGAACGTGAGCGGCATCCCGCATGTGGTGGGAGTGCTGGGGTTTCTGCACGTGAAGGTGAGCCCTCCGGTCGGGGAGGAGCACATGTATATAAACACTATGGGTTATCATTCAGTCATGATGCAGGTCGTATTCGACGTGGACGGGAATCTCTTGAGTCTGGAGCAGTGCTGTCCTGGAGGAACTCCTGAGCAGACTGTTTGGGAAAACTCGGACATTGGCAGACAGTTCAGCATTTTTCAACACGGTCATACGTGGGTTGTTGGTAAGAACAGTTGAGAAACTTTTAATTTAGCTTTAGACTTTACATTAGTGTCCAATTATCTCTATTAACTAACTAATCATTTAGCCTTAATACTAATATTATGGTAGTTTTTAAGTTTAGGAAGGGATGTATAATATGCTCATGCTGAATAAGGCATTATTATTAACAGCCAATATCATGCTTGCTAATAAGCAACTAGTTAATAGTGAGGATTGGACCCTAAAATGTTACCATAATTTATAATCAGTGCTGGCTTGATTAAATAATTTGTAGTCGGTTACTGTCTAATTCCAAATTACATGACACAAAAAAATACTTTGTAATGTAATCTTCTCGATTACTTTTGAGCTAAGTCATTTATCACTTAGATTTCAATAGGAGAATATTTTAAAATAATGCTATAAAAATACAGAGAAAGGAAAATATATCAAATAAGTATTTATTCAATTACAGTTTGTTATCAACAACATGAAGTGCATTAAAATATTACATTAAGTGTTTAATGAAAATGTACTGTTAAATCATAAAAATGTAAAATTAAAATAAATACATAAACATATTTGAAAACATATCAAATGAAAATGAAACACTTACCAAGTAAGTACAGCTTACAAAAAAGTTGAAATCACATGAATTTTTATATTTTAATGTGTTAACAAAAGCTTTCCAAAAGCTTTCCGAAAGACAGTAATGTGCGGTTAAATGATTCACTGATTGATAATTTAAATCATTTTTCAATGTGTAAGTTTGGAGCTGATTAGCCTAGATATTCAATGTAATCATTACATGTAATCAATAAAAATGCAAAATAATTGTGCTTAATTTTTGGAATCTGATTATGTAATCCATATAGATAAGATACATTTGAGATTCATGCGGTTCTTTTAAACTTTCTATCATGAAAAAAAAACACAGCCAATTATAATAGGGTGTGCATACTTATGCAATTTGTATGTATGCAAATGTATCACTGCATAGGTTCTAGTTTTTTACATTGAAGGTGCAAAAGTTCTGATCTGATTTAGCCGTTTCATTTTTTACATTAAAAAAACAGCTGTTTTAACTGGGCTTTCCTGGTAGAGCCCGGAAGGCCGATACCAATCTTTTTTGGTTTTAAAATCCATATTCCGATATATTGGCCGAATATTTTTTATTTCAGAAACGCGCAACAAAACATTAACAGATTTCCCTAACATTAGTTATTTGTAGTTATTTATTAGTTTTAACTAAAATAATATGATAATGCATTTTAAAAAGAAACTTGTTTCTTTTATTGTCACAACAGAACAGACTGATGATAGTGGCAATAGCTAGTCTATGAATGGATTATGTCATACTGCAAATTGTAAAATACATTTTACAAATTGTAAAATACAAAATACGTCCAATACATTTTCAATATAACAGGCCAAGGAGAGATGATGCGTCTCATTGCTATAACTGTCACGTGCTATTAAAGAAATACTTCAGTCACATTGTCAAAAGTTAAAAGGACAGTCAGTCAATCTACACTGTAAAACGTAAAGTAATTATTACTAGCCAATTCCACTTTACTCTCGGCTTATTTAACAGCAGCAAAACTGGACATGATAGTCATAAATTTGTCATGCTCAGCTCATTTGAGTTAAGAGAACTGATAGGGATGTTCCTATAATTGTTATTCAAGCAATGTATGTATCGTGACCAACTTAACGAGTTGCCCTCTGGTGGACAAACTACAACTCGAACACTCATGACGTGGTTCAAGCATGTTTTCGTCCGTTTTTATTTTATTTTTGAAATATTCATTTATCGGCCATTATAACTGCCAATACCGATAGTTTGGAAAATGCCTAATATCGGCCTGCCGATATATCGAGTCTGGCTCTACTTCCTGGAATACTTAAAGGGTAACTAAACCCCTGGTCAGAGCCTGACTCCACCCACTGGCAATATTTGAAAAATGCTGAAAAGTGGGCAGACCCCAGCGAGATAGACGGGACGAAATAGATGCTAAAACACTCTATCCTGATCGTTTTCAATACTCGCAATTCCAACTCCTGACTCCCTACTGTGGTTTTGACGAAACAAGCTGGTTTTTATACTGCCAAGGGCGTAGCTCGCGTGGTGAGTTTTGCACGAAGTGCGGCACATCCAATAGGAAAATTCAACTGCAGTAGCCACGGTTTAACCTGAAGAGGGCAGCACTAAGACGTTTTTACACCATATTTTGTAGAAATAAAACACTTTATACACTAATGTCAAAAAAGTTACTCGAATCAATGACTGGGGTTAATAAAGATCCATTCTTACAGATCAATAACTAAAAAAAGTTGGTTTAGTGTTTAGTTACTCTTTAAACGGTTCACCCAATAATAAAAATTGTCAGTATTTACTCACCCTCATGTTGTTCCAACCCCGTAAGACGTTCGTTCATCTTCGGATCATCTTCAAATTAAGATAATTTTGATTAAATCTGAGAGTCAAGTCAAGTCATCCTCATTTATGTAATCAATAAGGTACGAGAGGCTGTGCTGTATCGTGCAATAAGTAACAGCTGAAGGGCGTTGTTAGGCACGACGTGAAGCGGAGTGCCTGCAACCCCTTCAGCTGTTACTTATTGCACGATACAGCACTTGCCTCGAGTATCTTATTGCTTTTATAAAACGGTTGCCACACAATATTAAAGTCAAAAACAATATACGTGCAACTTTCTTGAAGTAAAATCACTAAAGCTTACCTTCCGCTGGAAAAATAGTCCCCGAGTGTGAACAGCAACAACGTTCCAGTGTGTAAAATGCATGACACCTCAAATAAAAACACAGAACCGCAGTGTTGCGCAGCGATCAATAGAAGCGTTGGGTGAAGCGGTCGTAGCCGTGTTTTATCGTGAATAAAGCACAGCTCTTGACCAATCAGAATCAAGGATTCGAACTAACCGTTTTATAAATAGTGCTTATAACAGTGTAGATTGTTTCTAAGCAGCTTTACAGAGATAAACTTCATATAATTTAAGGTAACAGAGATTGCTCACTCCTTAGGCTGCTAATTGCATCTGCCGGCCCAGAAATCTTAGTAAAAACATTAAAGGGGTCATGAACTGTTTTTTTAAATTTTATTATATTGTTGTCTGAGGTCAATTTATGACGTTCGCTTGGGTTTTGCATTCAAAAACATCAAAATGCATAAGAAATAGGCTATTTTGTACCCAAGTTGTGGGCCTTCCTGAAAAACGGTCTGTTTTTATGGGCGTGTCGCACTGAAGACTTGGAAGTAAACGCCCACTGCTGTGAGTGGATAACAGTTTTGCATATTATAATTAGTTTAACTTGGTCGGTGCACGTGGAGAAAAACGTCCAATGTTGTCAAATGGCAACCGGATTCACCCATACATGTCAATTCCTGTCAGATCCAATATAGACGGCACAGCACCGTTCTTTACTCTTAATCGGTCTGCAAATCCATTTTTGTTTACAAAACAATCCTCAGTAAATGAAGCGAACAGATGACGATGTTTTACCCTCATCAGCTGGAACGTCATTAAAAATAAAGTTTATTCATGCAGGCACTGCACAATATTCTGTATCGCTCGGTAGCTCAATCCGCTTTGTCGTTATGCGTGTAATGCGCGAGATCGGTGGGTGGGGCTAAACCAGCCGTGTTGAAGCAGGCGTTGATCTTCTTCTGCGGAGTGGTGTTTTAACAACTTTGTCATACTTCCCCACAAGCAATAACTGTGATAAAGACGCTCACACTCAAGCCATTTATTTTGCGGCATTGGTAAGGCACTTTTACGTTTTCTTGTTGGTTTCTCACGAATTCGGACATCCAGGAAATGGAAACTTTAGAACCATTTTAAACATCGAGACCCATCTGCATCATCATCTCAGTTCTCACGCATGCGCCATGTTGCTCTCGAGAACTCACTCAGAGGCCCACACAGAAAAGTCGTTATTTTGCGCACAAAGTATTTTTGTAACTTGATAAACTTAAGGTTGAGTCACTGTAGTCACTTGGACTGTTTTAATTATGTTTTTACTAACTTTCTTGGGCCGGCAGATGCAATTACCAGGCTATGAAGGAGTGAGCCAGCTCTCAGATTTTATTAAAAAATATCTTAATTTGTGTTCTGAAGATGAACAAAGGTCTTACAGAGTTGGAACAACATGAGGGTGAGTAATAACTGACAGAATTTTCATTTTTGGGCGAACTAACCCTTTAATTATTTTGAGCCAATCATGGAGGGCTGCACGATTTGGGAACAATCGAATTATGACTTTTCTGTTAAAAATTGTCGTATATGATTTAAAAAAAATTATTGTTGTTTACACATGAAACAGCCATAAATTCAACTGTCAAATATTTTGCTTGCACTTTATTTTACATTATGTGTACTTACAGTGTACTTGCCTAAGAAAGTAAGTACTGGTTAAAATAACGTGGGTTAAGGTTTGGTTCAGAGTTCAGGACCTAGTTACCCAGTACTATAAGAAAGACATAGAATGTACATGGGGAACAGGACTGTAAACTAAAGTGCTAATAATATTTCAGATTAATGACAAACCTTAATTAACTACAATACTGTGATAATGTGTTTGTCTTTCCACAGTCTCACAAGTAACTAATACATTGATATCAAGCTCCAATACTGTTTCTCCATCTCCCCTCTGTCTTTTTGTCTTTGTTCCCCAAAGGTAGCAGAAGTCTTTTAGGTTGTGGCCACGTGTTAACCCCTGTCGAAGTCCTTCGCATCAAAAGCAACGCAGCCCTGCGAATTTAACCAAGCACACGCTCAGCTACATGGCCGCGTGCAACAGGTATTCGGCAGTTTGAAAAGCCGTTTCCAGTGCCTGCGTGACTTCGGCCCCATTCAGTCACCCGAGTCAGTGGCATACACCATCAAAGCCTGCTGCGTCCTGCACAACATCTGCAAGAAGTTCTCTGTCCCGTTACCCTTGGATTTTAACCTAGAGCCGCTCCATCCACCATCAGAGGTGCTGCACATCTTGTCAGAGCAGCCACTTGACTACATGGAAGACACTAAAGAGGAGATGATAGAAATGTTTTTTAATATTTCAGAAGATGGAAACGAATGAGATGTGTCCGATGTGGGAAAAGAACATTAATTATCATTACAGAAGCCAGAGATTGTAAGTTTAAACCGTGTAATGAATCCTATAAGTGAAATGAACACAGATTAACGCATGCTAAAATGCCAGTTGATTCTTCATATTCATAAGCTTTATTCAGTAAATCAACAATTGAGATAATGCTAGTACACTTATATTTGTTAACAAGTGATATGAATAAAAAGAAAATGTTTGTGGAAGGCTATAAACCAAACACGCTTAATGATACAAGTCTGTCACAAGAAATAGTATTGCAGTTGTACTATAATTCAGTGATGCTGTCAGTTGTTAATACTATGATACTTTTGACATACAGCATGATACTAACTGATTACCATATTTATATGCCAAAAATTGTAGAACCATGTCTAAAAAAGATGTTAACACCTGGTTTTTTTTTAATCACTTGCAAATTGCCTGTGTCTGGAAACAATATAAATCTGTTAGGGGTTATTTACTCTATTTTCAACTAAAAACGGAAAGCTTTTTATGCGATTGGCCATTCATTTGCGCGTGACAGTGGAGATTTTGGGGGTCTATAAACATTTCAAAGTGCAAGTTTTTAAAAACAATATCATTCCTGTTTAACTACAAAAACACAAATTTGTGAAAATGATGACGTCATTACGTGTTCAGTCTAGAGGTGTGTAGTGTTTCTTTACAAAGTGACATCGCCAACTACTGGTCATAAAACATTTTTAATGGTTGTGGATGTGAATGGGCATCATTTTGCAGTGTTGGGGAAGCTACTCTGAAACTGTAGTTTGACAAGCTACTCGTAAGTAAAAGTAGTTTAACTACAGTCAAGCTACCCGTTTAGAAAAGTAGTTAGCTACACTACAAGTTACAATCAAAAAGTAGCTAGCTACATTGAAACTACTTTTGCTTTTTTTGAACAATGTATATTATAAATAACTGAATAAGTGTCTGAGGAATATTTTAAGTAAAATATTTAGTGTTTAAAACTAGGCCATGCAATTATGATTTCAAAGAGTATTGTTTTATTATACACAACACTAAAATATCTTTGACTGTTTGTCTAAAGTGCAACAAATAGCCTACAACATTGCAAGAACAAAATATACATCCAACGTAAATTGCATGTAGAACATTTCCTCAAAAATACTGATTGAAATTGGACAAATAGGGCCATGGGTAATTAACGTTGTTTCTCCATCCTCCAAATCTGCCGTCACGTCTTGCTATATAATCATAATATGGGTGTGTCAATCCACTTCTGTCTGTCAGTAAACCATTAGCCGCAAGATGCGTGATTAAACGACAGGTGGCGGTAATGGCAAAAAATTAGTTTGTAATCTAACAAGAAGAAGAATATCCTTGCATCGCGCTGATTTGCGCAGGCTCGACAATGTAAAATGCAAAACTTATCAAAACCGCAAAAGGAAAAACGTTATCAGTGTAAACGTAACTTATATTCCATGACTTTTGCTTGATTCTTCTTTAAGACAGATCAGTATTTGTACAACAGTAGATAAATAATGAAGTGCTTGAATTTCGGTTCTTACTAAAGTGACTTGCAGTGCAAACTATAGGAACAATGTTCCTATCAAACAATCAACCCTTGTTCGCTCCATCACAATCTCTTCATCTCATTTCAATATGAATAAATTTGATCTGGATTTTTTTTCATAAAGTGTTTTCCACATGCAGATTTTCGAGTTCAAGTTGGTCACATCAATGTGCAGAGTTGATTAACATACATTTTATGCCTGATTTGAAAGTGATTGAATTAGTGGCTGAAATTTAGAGGTGGTTCTCACTGCAGAACATGAAATCCACGGGAGGAGTCGGATTTAAACCCACCCCTAAACCTACCCAGCTCCACCCCCTGATCCCTAAACCTACCCATCTCCACCCCTCAGATCTGGATCTGACTCCGCCCCCTGGATCTTGTGTACTGCAATGAGGTGCTACTAGAAATTTCACTAATCTGACAGCTCCTTAAAGGGTTAGTTCACCCAAAAATGAAAATTAAGTCATTAATTACTCACCCCCATGTTGTTCCAACCCCGTAAGACCTTCGTTCATCTTCGGAACACAAATAAAGATATGTTTGATTAAATCTGAGAGCTGGATCACTCCTCCATTGGCTTCCTAAGGGACTGGCTCTTGACGGTATTACCGCCACCTACTGTATAAGATGATGAGCTGATATAGCCGGAGCGCAATCATCATCTTATACTGTAGGTGGCGGTAGATCTTCCTAAGCGGTGAGCAGCCGGTAACAAGAAGTACTCGAAGAAGACCTTCCTCATCTCAGTTCTCGCGCATGCGCCCATAAGGAAGTAATGGAGTAGTCGAATAAAGTTTTTTTTGTTTGTTTTTTTTCGCACAAAAAGTAGTCTCGTCGCTTGATAAACTTATAATTGAGCTGCTGTAGGCACATGGAATATTTAAACATTCTCTTTAATGACTTTAATGGGCTGTCAAGAGCCAGTCCCTTAGGCATTCGATGGAGCAGTGATTCAGCTCTCAGATTTAATCAAAAATATTTTTATTTGTGTTCCGAAGATGAACGAAGGTCTTACGGGTTGGAACAACATGGGGGTGAGTAATTAATGACTTAATTTTCATTTTTGGGTGAACTAACCCTTTAACCCTAAAATCTGGAAAAAAACGAAAAAAAAACAAACTCTTTTTTTCTTTTTGAGGAATACAAAAGTATTAAGGAATACATACACCAATAGTTCACGAATAACCGTGACAAACAAATAAATCTTTCCTTCCCCTCCAGTTCTTTCATTATCTCTTTTCAAATACAGATTTGAACATTATTTAAATCAGGGGTGTCCAATCCTGCAAAATCAGCTCCAAATCTGATTAAACACACCTGGCCTGCGTCCAAAATCGTAGACCTTTTTGAGTAGGTACTTATTGTGAATTAGTAATTACCGGCATTTCACGAGCGTTAAAAAAGCTTCTATACATTCTATTTAGTATGACTGTAAACCAGACACACTATATATTCACCATGTTGTCATTATCACATGGTATACCAGGGTCAGTTGTGTTGCTTCACTGCCAATCACAAATCTTCTCCTGTGGCCTCATGGGAGAGTAAAGTGTCCATTATTTGCACACTTCAGAATTTAGTAGTAGTTAGGTCTTCTGGTACTTTTTGTTGATTTATTGAGTCCTGTGTATTTGGACATATTTCTTTAATCCCATACTGTTTATCACTTACTATATAGGTGAGGAGTGTGTGATTTCAGATGCAGCCATGTTCAGGAACGCTTGATAATGACATACAGGTTTGAAATACTGGTAGGAACAGGGTTGAGCAATCCTGATGTAAATAATGACACTATTTTGTCATTAGACAAACTGTTATTTTAAATATTGTTAACCCTTGTGCATCCTTATGGACATTTTTGTCCTTTTCAGTTGTTTTTTTTATCACTTTGCCTGTGTTAAAGCTAACTGCAAAAAAATTGGCACATGTGTGTATTTTTATTGGAATTTTACTATTTCACTGTCATTTTCTTAAAAAATTTTTTTTTTGTATTAGGTACACAAAATACTCCCTTTCAGCGCCTTTTGGACAAAAATGTTCCCATTGAAACCCATTAAAACTGCAATTTTTAGTCTCTGGTTCAGTTAACTATAAAATTATGCAATCTTTGTTAAGAGGCTTTCATTCTGTTGGCAAGGCTTCAAATTTTGATTTTTTTTTAAAAAAAATATCAGATGGTGCCATTTTTTTAAGTTTGGCCTAAAACAAATATCACTTTATTTGCTGTTTTCTGCTTCGGCATATTATAGAGCCAACTGGATAAATTATGCAATGATATTTGTGTGGGTGTGTTGGTATGGATGTCAGAGTGTGGTTAGTATGTGTGTTATAAAAATATGTGTGTGCGCGCATGTGTGTGTTTGTAATAATGAGAAAAACTGCAAATAACAAATCCAATCACTTTGAGCACCAGTGGGGTTTGCTGGCACCCAATGGGGAAAATATGTTGCTTATTATTATTATTATTTTTTAAATCTCAGCAATAATCTGCAAAGGGTCTCCTTTAAAATGATACCAAACTTAAGTCTGTGCTCCGAAGCGTCACATTTTTATGACATTTTTTGACATAGACATTTTTGTCCTCTATGTAACTATGTGTAACTTTTTTAAATTGATGCACAAGGGTTAAGTGAGAGGCAGCTGAGAATACGTCACTGGCATAATACAAAAATAAAGTGGAAAAATACTTTAATTGATCATGTTTTTTTAGCATTCATAATTGTTGGCCATTTTTTTAGCATTCATCTAAAACATAAAATTCAACTTATATTAAATAGACCCTCTTGTATTTAAATTTTAACATAACACATTTCTCATTGTTTAAAAGTAATGTGCAAAATAAGCAGCATTAAGTACAGCTCAAGCATTAAAAACATTAACAAACACAAATTAAATGAGGTTATATACACAGCTATTTAGATAAATAAAGTCTGGCAGTTAAGTTGAAATGGTAAACTCTTAGTGCTTTAGCTGAGGCTCAAAATACCAGTATCTTTCAGTCCTGTTAGCAGTATGTTATTAGTATTAATATTATTACTATTTTAAATAAAATAATTCTAATAACAAATGCACAACATATGGTGTGAAATACTTCATTCAAATTGTTGGAAGTCATGCTCAAAAATTATACCAATGTGGCTTCAAGGTTGTACTGACAAGTTCCTTGACTGACTTACGTTATTATTATAAGAACACGGTTTTGCTAACCATGAATTATATAACTCTTGACGGTATTACCGCCACCTACTGTATAAGATGATGAGCTGATATAGCCGGAGCGCAATCATCATCTTATACTGTAGGTGGCGGTAATACTCCTAAGCGGTGAGCAGCCGGTAACAAGAAGTACTCGAAGAAGACCTTCCTCATCTCAGTTCTCGCGCATGCGCCCATAAGGAAGTAATGGAGTAGTCGAATAAAGTCGTTTTTTATGTTTTTTTTCGCACAAAAAGTAGTCTCGTCGCTTGATAAACTTATAATTGAGCCGCTGTAGGCACATGGAATATTTAAACATTCTCTTTAATGACTTTAATGGGCCGTCAAGAGCCAGTCCCTTAGGCATTCTATGGAGCAGTGATCCAGCTCTCAGATTTAATCAAAAATATTTTTATTTGTGTTCCGAAGATGAACGAAGGTCTTACAGGGTTGGAACAACATGGGGGTGAGTAATTAATGACTTAATTTTCATTTTTGGATGAACTAACCCTTTAACCCTAAAATCTGGAAAAAAACAAAAAAAAAAACTCTTTTTTTCTTTTTGAGGAATACAAAAGTAGTAAGAAATACATACACCAATGGTTCACGATAACCGTGACAAACAAATAAATCTTTCCTTCCCCTCCAGTTCTCAAACATCATTATCTCTTTCAAATACAGATTTGAACATTATTTAAATTAGGGTGTCCAATCCTGCAAAATCAGCTCCAAATCTGATTAAACACACCTGGCCTGCGTCCAAAATCGTAGACCTTTTTGAGTAGGTACTTATTGTGAATTAGTAATTACCGGCATTTCACGAGCGTTAAAAAAGCTTCTATACATTCTATTTAGTATGACTGTAAACCAGACACACTATATATTCACCATGTTGTCATTATCACATGGTATACCAGGTCAGTTGTGTTGCTTCACTGCCAATCACAAATCTTCTCCTGTGGCCTCATGGGAGAGTAAAGTGTCCATTATTTGCACACTTCAGAATTTAGTAGTAGTTAGGTCTTCTGGTACTTTTTGTTGATTTATTGAGTCCTGTGTATTTGGACATATTTCTTTAATCCCATACTGTTTATCACTTACTATATAGGTGAGGAGTGTGTGATTTCAGATGCAGCCATGTTCAGGAACGCTTGATAATGACATACAGGTTTGAAATACTGGTAGGAACAGGGTTGAGCAATCCTGATGTAAATAATGACACTATTTTGTCATTAGACAAACTGTTATTTTAAATATTGTTAACCCTTGTGCATCCTTATGGACATTTTTGTCCTTTTCAGTTGTTTTTTTTATCACTTTGCCTGTGTTAAAGCTAACTGCAAAAAAATTGGCACATGTGTGTATTTTTATTGGAATTTTACTATTTCACTGTAATTTTCTTAAAAAAATTTTTTTTTGTATTAGGTACACAAAATACTCCCTTTCAGCGCCTTTTGGACAAAAATGTTCCCATTGAAACCCATTAAAACTGCAATTTTTAGTCTCTGGTTCAGTTAACTATAAAATTATGCAATCTTTGTTAAGAGGCTTTCATTCTGTTGGCAAGGCTTCAAATTTTGATTTTTTTAAAAAAAATATCAGATGGTGCCCTTTTTTTAAGTTTGGCCTATAAAACAAATATCACTTTATTTGCTGTTTTCTGCTTCGGCATATTATAGAGCCAACTGGATAAATTATGCAACGATATTTGTGTGGGTGTGTTGGTATGGATGTCAGAGTGTGGTTAGTATGTGTGTTATAAAAATATGTGTGTGCGCGCATGTGTGTGTTTGTAATAATGAGAAAAACTGCAAATAACAAATCCAATCACTTTGAGCACCAGTGGGGTTTGCTGGCACCCAATGGGGAAAATATGTTGCTTATTATTATTATTATTTTTTAAATCTCAGCAATAATCTGCAAAGGGTCTCCTTTAAAATGATACCAAACTTAAGTCTGTGCTCCGAAGCGTCACATTTTTATGACATTTTTTGACATAGACATTTTTGTCCTCTATGTAACTATGTGTAACTTTTTTAAATTGATGCACAAGGGTTAAGTGAGAGGCAGCTGAGAATACGTCACTGGCATAATACAAAAATAAAGTGGAAAAATACTTTAATTGATCATGTTTTTTTAGCATTCATAATTGTTGGCCATTTTTTTAGCATTCATCTAAAACATAAAATTCAACTTATATTAAATAGACCCTCTTGTATTTAAATTTTAACATAACACATTTCTCATTGTTTAAAAGTAATGTGCAAAATAAGCAGCATTAAGTACAGCTCAAGCATTAAAAACATTAACAAACACAAATTAAATGAGGTTATATACACAGCTATTTAGATAAATAAAGTCTGGCAGTTAAGTTGAAATGGTAAACTCTTAGTGCTTTAGCTGAGGCTCAAAATACCAGTATCTTTCAGTCCTGTTAGCAGTATGTTATTAGTATTAATATTATTACTATTTTAAATAAAATAATTCTAATAACAAATGCACATAACATATGGTGTGAAATACTTCATTCAAATTGTTGGAAGTCATGCTCAAAAATTATACCAATGTGGCTTCAAGGTTGTACTGACAAGTTCCTTGACTGACTTACGTTATTATTATAAGAACACGGTTTTGCTAACCATGAATTATATTACATTTTAAGATTTTATTCTATTTTTGCTCATTTGTTACTTCCATTTTCATATTGTTTTAACGCTATTGAGTTGACGTAGATCGTGTCTGTGTTTTCATAGAGAGGCTCTGACTGAGCCACGACTTTGGGTTTCAGAGAATCCATGATGCACTGGTGCAGGAACACATACTGAGACTGTAAGAGACAGAGAGGAGAAGCATAAGACACTTGAAAGGTGTCAGTCATACAGGGATACACACATCTCATAGTCTTAATTTCCAAGTGATAATAGTATTGTCCTTAAACCAAAGTTTTTAAATGGCCTTCAAATCTCAATAAAAGAAGCATGTCATTTGTAAATAAATGCCTGGTTTCACAGACAATGCTTAGATTAAGCCAGTATTAGGCCTTAGTTAAGTTAGGGCCGTAGGAAAGAATAAACCATTACTGGTGTGATTTATGAGACAAAACAATGGCACTGACATATTTTAAGGTACAATATTGCTTCCAAGTTGCTTTGTTAAAACAGCCCAAAAATGCATTTTAATCTGGGACTATAGGCTTAAACCTTGTCTGTGAAACAGGCCAATTTACCATGTTATTGTATTTTGCAATGAATTCTAGGAGCTTCTGTAAAGTTGTAAAGCTTAGAGGTACTTCAACACTGGCAAAATTGGCTTTCAATAAATCGTGTCTGCCTTTGCAGAAAACAAGTGTTATTTTGTTATCTTTTTCTGGAAATCATTGCTATCTGATTAGTAATGATACCTTCGTTTTGCCAAATAGGTAGGAAAACTTCCAACACCCATAATGCATATGTTGTCATCCAAGGCCACTCCCACCAGTCTGTTTATGCATAGCATGCTTATATAGTCAAATACCCCCTTGCTTTAGTAGGAAATACTTTTGCAAACTTTTAGTCATAATGGTGTCGACTTGTATTGTTCCCGGGTGAAGGCATTTAAAGACGTTTAGCGGGACTCAGAGGGAGTTACTTTCGGTTTCCAGGGAAGGGCATGATCCAGCAGGAAGTGGCTGCAAAGAATCATTAATATGGAGAGAATGCTGTGACAGAAAATCTGAAAAACCCCTGTGTTGGTTTTTAAAGGAGAACTCTTTGGTCTAATAAAACATCGGTACCTAGTCAATTGTATCTCTAAAACTGTTTAGCGTAAAATGCTAGTAATGGGGGCATTTACTAAGTAAAAAGAAATTGCTAGTTTATACCACTAACAAGGCTCAAAACAGCCCCACACTAACACAGTAACATAATGAGGGTCCATACTTGCAAAATGAAGCATTGAGAACTTTGTAAGAGTACAGACCGTTTAATAAGTAAGATACGTTATAAAGACAGTTCACTTTGCGTATATAGACAGGAGCCATCTTAGAAAACAGTCGCGACAAGTCAAACCACGGATGTCGTGATGAGTGATCTGAACTGTATGAAGTTCAGCAAACTTCTGAACTGTATGAACGGCATTCAGGGATTGACTTGCTTGATGAGACTATTTTTTTAAGATGGCTCCTGTCTGTATACATGAAGTGAACTGTCTTTATAACGTATCTTCTTATTAAACGGTCTGTACACTTACAAAGTTCTCAATGCTTTGTTTTGCATGTATGGACCATCAGTGTGTTATTATGTGTTAGTGTGGGGCTATTTTGAGCCTTGTTAGTGGTATAAACTAGCGATTTCTATTTATGCCCCCATTACTAGCATTATACGCTGAAACAGTTTTTAGAGATAAAACTCTTTACATCCGATTATCATGAAAACAAATCTCAGAGAATGGTTGACTAGGTACCGATGTTTTATTAGACCAAAGGTTCATTTGCGCCGTAGTTCTCCTTTAACATTTCGAACTGGATGTCTAAGAATACAACATATTTGTATGCCAAATTTCGCTGGTAAGAAAGCAGTTTCCACAATTTTTCCATTTTTAACTCTTATGTGTTAATAACCCTTATATTAATCTGACTACCTGTGTCCAGGGATACGAAAATGTAGTTAAATCTAGTTTTAATAAAGCCCTGACGGACTTTTGCTGATACAAAGCGAGTTGTAAATTGACAAAGTTATACTTTAATTTTAGCGTTTTACCTGCTGCCTTGACCTATTTTTTTCCAGATTTTTCAGTTATATTTCTTTTATTGCTATTTAAACTGGTGTTTTCATTTCATGTTGCTTAGTTATTGTTTATTGTGTTGTACAGCTGCTGAACTTTACTGATTGGCATGAGTGCTGGAAAGGCCACTTTTGATGAAGTAAAAAACAAAAAGCCCAAATGTTATATCCCAAAGCACACCAAAGTGTGGTATATTAACCTTTTTAAAAAAGTTTAAGTAGCTAGTTAAAGGAGTAGTTCACTTTTGAATAAACTTTTGCTGATAATTTACCCATCCCCATGTCATTCAAGGTGTCTACGTTTTTCTTTCTTCAGTCGAAAAGAAATTAAGGTTTTTGATAAAAACATTGCAGGATTTTCTCCATATAATGGACTTCATTGGGAACCAAACGGTTCAAAGTCCAAATGAGAGTTTCAGTGCAGCTTCAATAGGCTTTAAACGACACCAGACGATGAATAAGGCCCCGTCCACACTACTGCGTTTTCGTTTAAAAACGGAGACCTTTGTTACGTTTGCACCTCCTGTCCAAATCGGGAAAAACGAAAACCTAAAACGGAGAATTTTAGAAACGCTGCAGCTGCGTTTTGAATCTCCGAGGGCATTTTAGTGTGGACGAGACAAAATGGAGGACTTCAGAAACGCTGACGCAGAGGCTGACGCTCGGCTCTATGATTGGGTGTCATCAGTCATGACGTATCCTTCCCTGATTCATCAATCACTGTTTACTCCGGCACGTGCATGCCCAGTGTTGGTGAATGGTCACGTGATCCGCGTTTTCAGACGTTTTAATGTGGGCGATTGTTCCGCTTGATAAGACCCTTATTCATTGTCTGGTGTCGTTTAAAGCCCTTTGAATGGTTCGCAGTTTGCACTGAGACTCTCATTTGAACTTTGAACTGTTTGGTTCCCGTTGAAGTCCATTATATGGAGAAAATCCTGGAATGTTTTCATCAAAAAGCTTAATTTCTTTTCAACTGAAAAAAGAAAGACATAGACATCTTGGATGACATGGAGCAAAAGTTTTTTTTTTTTTAAAGTGAACTACTCCTTTAAGTAATTTAAATAATTGTAGCATTATTTCATAATATACAGTTAAAAATGTTTGCTACACTCACCCAAATTTGAATTTATTCTTTAAGGTAAAATTCTGGTGTCCACAGCGGCTATTTTTTGACAATTTGACAATTCCTCATTATCATAATAATCACCACAATAATAATAACACCCAGACCCAATTTAATGCCAGATTGCCAATCAACCCCTCCTACCGCAATACATTTAACCATCATGAACTGAAACAGTGTTACCTCAGTTTGCACCATAAGTGGCCGGCAGTGTCTCATTTGCTGTACGAACGCTGCAATGCCCACTGCCTTTTCTCTGTCCAGCTGCTGCAGAAGGACGTCCAGGGCGATCAGTGTACCTGTCCGGCCCACTCCAGCACTATAGGAAGACGAGGACGATAAACATTTGCTTTAATTAAGCGGTTTGTTTATAATGCTGTCAGCTCTCTGAATCAATGCGACTCATTATCGGTATCAAAGTTAAAGGGTTAATTCACTCAAGAATGCAATTACCTAGCAGTCTATGAAGGAGTGAGCCATGTAGCTCTCAGATTTCATTAGTTAGATTTCAGAAGTTAAATGAAAGTCTTACAGGGTTGAGAAATTACTGACAGAATTTAAATTTTTTGGGTGAACTAACCATTTAATGTTTGAGTTGGGATTTAAAGTGAGTAGTGGTCACCTGCAGTGTACGACTGTTGGCCCTGCAGAGTAGGAATTATCTATGTGCTGACGGACAAGTCCTCTGAACTTGATCAGCTCCTCTGTGCCATAGGGAACGCCATGATCCGGCCACGCTGTGAAGTGGAAGTGCTTCACTGTTCGTGTCTCAGAGGTGTTTTTCTATTACGTACCAAAAAAAAAAAAAAAATGAAATAGATTGTCTTAAGGTTACCTGACCATGGATGCTTTCTGCTATTCATAAGTTAAAGTCACAAGGTTATGTGATTTTACCAAGTACAACTTGTTGCTAGATCAAAATATTTGTTGATCCTAGAACAACATTTCAGTCAGCCAATCAGATGTCAAGTTTAGGCCTAATACCAGGGTTAGGTGCTTTTACATCAGTGTTACTCAGGAATGTTGTTCTACACTCTAAAAATGCTAGGTTGTTTTAACCCAAATTAATTTGGGTAAAATATGGACAAACACAGCCATTGGGTTACATTTTTTAAGTTCCTTTTTTACCCAATGGCTGGGTTTGTCCACATTTTACCCAAATTTGGGTTACAACAATCCACCATTGTTTAGAGTATAGGATCAAAAAAAAAAAAATCCAGGACCATGTGTGTCTTGGCAAAATCAGTGACCCATCATGAGGAATCTGTTTTTTCTTTTGAATATATTCTGTTTTTCAATATTTTTTAAAAAACATTTAAAGGTGCTATCAGCGATTGTGGTTGATGTGACTTCTGTTTGTGTTTGCATCTTCCATATTCACTGTTTTTGGTCCGTTGATAGACGCGCTGGCTTATTCTTCAGCTCAGACTTTGCGTGCAGGCGCCGTGCACAAGCGCAAAAACAAACAACACCCGCCCCTGTTGGTGATTGGTTGAACTCTGTTTATTTTGATTATGAGTGGTGGTTCTACTCGTTTGTTTTTGTGTGCAGATCTCAGAGCCTAGGCTGCCTACAGAGGCTCGTTTTTTGACAGCCTGCTTATGGGGCGGGCAGCTAGCGGATTGTTAGGAAAGATTAGATGAATGTGATCATTTTTGTTTTGGCCTGACATCGCTGATAGCACCTTTAAGTAAACATGAGAAAGCAGAATACTATTATTATTCCTAAGAGTAAGTAACACTTTAGAATAAGGTTCCTTTGTTAATTAATAAAAAATGCACACTAGGCAAGTTTATAATAGCTACAATTTCTTTTTCTGGTCCATGTATACACGATGAGTATATATCATGCTCATTTGGACCCAGAAAGTGTGACGTTACATTTAGCAACCGCCCTATTCTTCATCAGTGTTGGGTAAAGTTACTTAGCAATACACCTAGTTAGCGCTACACCTGTAAAAAAATATTGTTGGTTTAACTTAAAAAAGTAAGTAACCTGGTTGCCTTAAAATTTTAAGTTGATTGAACTGGAAAAAGTGAGTTAATACAATGAAGGAGATTGATTTAATCATCAGAAACTCAAAATAATAAGTTATCTCAACTAAATAAATTAAGATGATTTGACAAAAGAAAAAATGTTGTGATAACAAATCTTAACTTTTTTTTTGTTAGTTTAGTTAAATTAGGATAGTAGTATTAGTATTTGGACAATAGTCCTAATTTAACTAAACCCAGGTTTAAATTACAAATGTTTTGGCTCACAAGAAAACATTATTATCGTAATCAATGAAGAAAACGTCTACACTTTTTTCATTTTTCATTGGTGGTGATTAAGCAGATTTTCCCCTTCCTTATACTTCAGGGCTGTTGAATGCTTGATTCTGATTGGTAGAGACTGTTCTAAAGGTGTGCAATTATTTTCAGGGAATTGCACAGCTAAAGTAGTTTCAGGCAGGTTTGACCTCATTACAGGTCAAACCTATACACCATATCACTGCGCGTAGTTAACTGTAATAACGGAAAATAGGATACAATTCATAACAAGAAAAAACATGCAGCCCCATGCACTTGATCTGCAATTTTCGATGTCCAACTTCACAATCAAAAAGCAATATAGACGATAAATATAAAGCAAATTTGCCTGTGATCGCTTTATATAAATACAATATAGGTAGGTCTAAATCCGGATGATCTTATATCAGTGTTATTGCCTATATATCATCATATCGTCCAGCTATAAAACTTTATAGGCTATTTTTTTTTTTTGGTCAGTGTTTATTAAGAAACATCTAATAATGCAGAATATGCAATGATAAATATTTAATTGATGAGTTGTTAATATATATAACAATACAAATTATATGGGTATGATTTTACAGCTAAATTCAGCATATTGACACAAAATGAAAACTGCAAATCCACCTTTGGCTGACTGGAGTCCAGTTGTTTCTGTGAATTGCAGCAATCCATTTGCTCCTCTTTCTATCGCAGTCTGTAAAAATATACCTCTGATTTTTTGTCAAATCTAGTTGTACAGTCAATCGCAAAGCTCTTTCCCACTTTATATGTGTTGTGTTTGTTTTTTGCGGCATTCACGCTGAAAACATACAGCCGCTCAGTCTTTTTGCCACTCACTATGAGTAACTGCAGGCACGTGACCGGACGGTGACGTCACGCGCATTCCCTCTATTGGGTTATCTACTGTCAAATATAGAAAACAAGAATGAACGAATTAATTAAAAGAAATTTAATTAATAAATAAATAATAATATTGACGCATAATGCTTTTCTGTCTCATTATTTCAATGCTTTATATCTCTATCTTTCTCTTCCTCTCTCTGCTTCGCGCCGTGACCGCATTACAATCTCGGGTGCATTAATTTTCTAATAATTCAACGGCCTGTCGTCAATTATTGCTTATTTACGTACACTTTGAGGACCCAGAAAAGTGCTATATAATTGTAACAAATTATTATTATTTTTTTAATTGTCACAAAAAAAAAGCGATAGAAATATCTCACATTTTTTATATTAAATTCTCGCAGAGTCCAACTTTGAGCTTTATCCTCTGATTTCATAGTCACAACCAGGTTTCCATAGAGACAAGGCGAGTAGTCCAGTGGCCAGTACTGCTCACACTTGACCTAGAAGAGTTAAGTCAGACAAAAAAAAAAAATTAACAAATAACTGCAGATGGCAAATCTGCTGTAGTGTTGAAAACTATAGAAAGTTTTAATCCAGACCCTTGTGTGAAACACTGTATTGCTAAACAAACATTCCATTAAACATGAGCTAACAAGAATGTAGCATAATACTGTTCACTATATGATGTACAGTTTCATATACCGTTTAAAAATGTTTGTATATACAGTAAGCAGTATTCTGAACATAACCTTACCCTTCCACTTTCAGTGCAGTTGGTTACCATGACGATGGCCTGTGACTTTTTCTCCCACACCATTCTCCAGAAGTCATTGACGGTGGATGGCAGAGGACCTTGAGCAGCAATGTACTGTTTGCTTGCATTACCGTATCCCTGATATACACATACACATCATAAAGAAAACTCAGTCTACCAGGGGCATTTTACAGATGATGGGATTATTAGGAACACCATACTAATAGTGTGTTTGACCCCCTTTCGCCTTCAGAAGCAATGTGGCATTGATTCAAAAAGATGCTGAAAGCATTCTTTAGAATTGTTGGCCCATATTGATAAGATAGCATCTTGCAGTTGCAGTTTTGTGGGATGCACATCCAGGACACGAAGCTCCCTTGCCACCACATCCCAAAGATGCTCTATTGGGTTGAGATCTGGTGACTGTGGGGGCCATTTTAGTACAATGAACTCATTGTCATGTTCAAGAAACCAATTTGAAATGATATGAGCTTTGTGACATGGTGCATTATTCTTCTGGAAGTAGCCATCAGAGGATGAGTACATGGTGGCCATAAAATGATGGACGTGGTCAGAAACAATGCTCAGGTAGGCCGTGGCATTTAAACGATGACCAATTGTTACTAAGGGACCTAAAGTGTGCCAAGAAATCATCCCCCACACCATTACACCACCACCACCAGCCTGCACAGTGATAACTAGGCATGATGGATCCATGTTCTCATTCTGTTTACACCAAATTCTGACTCTACCATCTGAATGTCTCAACAGAAATGGAGACTCATCAGACCAGGCAACATTTTTCCAGTCTTCAACTGTCCAATTTTGGTGAGCTCTTGCAAATTGTAGCCTCTTTTTCCTATTTGTAGTGGAGATGAGTGGTACCTAGTGGGTGTTTTAGCCCATCCGCCTCAAGGTTGTGTGTGTTGTGGCTTCACAAATGCTTTGTTGCATATCTTGGTTGTAACGAGTGGTTATTTCAGTCAAAGTTGCTCTTCTATCAGGTTGAATCAGTCGGCCCATTCTCCTCTGACCTCTAGCCTCAACAAGGCATTTTCGCTCACAGGACTGCCACATACTGGATGTTTTTCTCTTTTCACACCATTCTTTGTAAACTCTAGAAATGGTTGTGCGTGAAAATCCTGAGAAAAGTAACTGAGCAGATTATGAAATACTCAGACCGACCCGTCTGGCACCAACAACCATGTCATGCTCAAAACAGCTTAAATCACCTTTTTTCCCATTCTGACATTCAGTTTGGAGTTCAGGAGATTGTCTTGCCCAGTACCACACCCCTAAATGCATTGAAGCAACTGCCATGTGATTGGTTGATTAGATAATTGCATTAATGAGAAACAGAACAGGTGTTCCTAATAATCCTTTAGGTGGGTGTATATATACGGTACAACTTACAGGCATGTAGCTGGCATTAATGTAATCAGAATCCTCTTCATCATTTACAGTGAGATGCACTCTGGATGAGTCATCTAAAGAGAGAAGGATAAAATTACTTGAAAATCGACGTGGTAACATTGTGTGTGTGTGTGGTGTGGTCCTGGTTCCTTAAATGCCCCCCAAAACCGCAAAAATAGTAATAGCATACCAATAATTTTTTACCTTGTGGGATTATTTTTTTTTTTTGGTCCCATGAGGAAAGCAGCTTATAAATCATACATAAAAATGCAAATGTTTTCTGTGTTGTGTTTATGGAGGGTTAGGGGATAGAATAGTCATTGATAGAAAGTTACTCATTTGTTCTTGTGGCTATTCATTAATGACGGAACAGTATTCTGAAGTGTTATCAATATATTGTTCATTATAAAATTCATTATGTCTATGGAAAGTCCCCATAAAATGTGTGTCTGTGCTTGTTTAGATGATTTATGTGGACACATATGTTGTATAATGGCATGGGTATTACACTGTTATTACAATGCAAATGTGGTGCATTACACTGTTATTACAATGCAAATGCAAAAAACATACTAAACATAATGTTTTATTTATTAAATATGTAAAAATACAATGGTTTTCTGTGATGGGTAGGTTTAGGGGTTGAGTTACTGTATATAGTTCGGATATAATAAAAACCATTACGATCCTCATAATGATTAGCCTGACTTCGTCATACTCATATTCTAGTCAGAATATTAGTCTGAAACTGCTCCATTGGGCTTTGATTATGAGGCGTGTCTTAACCGAACCAGGAAAAAAACAAAACAAAAAAAAACCTCTGCACTCAATTGGATAGTCAGTAGACCTACAACCAATCAGAGCAACGCAGTAAGTCAACTACTTTGCATAGCACAGTTGTCAACAGAACTTACTTACTTAGAAGTAAAATAACGAGTGTTGCTTCTTTTACTGGTCCTCCATGAGTGCGAACCAAAGGAGAAACCACAACGACCACAGGCTTTTCATTACGTCCCTTCTTCTTAGTGACCATCGGAGCCAGCTGATAAGTTACACATTTGCCGAATCATGTAGGAAGGACAGCAAAAATATTTTTCCGATCGACAAATGCCTTGATTGCCGTTTTCTGTTTGTCTATTAAAATTAATGCGCTGTCGATTTATTTCACAACAGACGCGACAGGGGAATCTATACATTTCAATTCTCCAGCTGCAGTCATCTTTGAGGGAAACCACTTAAGCGCTCTTTGATAACGTGATGATTACGTCCCTGAAAATCACCTGTCCATCATCGTATAAAGCCCGCCCTGGCAATTTGATTGGCCCGTTCATTTTTTGACTGATTATAATTACTCCTCAATGGATTCGATTCCAGACCAAACATCCCGACCAGAAAATGTTGTGGGCGGAGTTTGGGCTGGCATCCAGTCTACATAATGATAGGTTCACCATTGTGTGTGTGTGTGTGTGTGTGTGTGTGCGTGTGTGTGTGTGTGTGTGTGTGTGTGTGTGTGTGTGTGTGTGTGTGTGTGTGTGTGTGTGTGTGTGTGTGTGTGTGTGTGTGTGTGAAAACACTCACAAGGTAAAACATTTGAAAATCGGTTTTTGTCCTTGTTTTCAAGCAGAGTAGCCGCAGCACTTGACTGTTCTTTACCCACTAAACTCAAGTCCTGTTAAAAAAAACATGTCCAATAAAAACAAAGAAAACAGAAAGACATTATCAGAGTTTGAATACTTTACAACAGCAATTACAAAACATTGTACTCTTATATTTCAAATTTGCAAACCCTACCTCATATTCCTCACTGAAACCTCTGTTTTCATCACAACTCATGTTTCGAAAATGTTCAGGAAATGCATCCACAGAGATCAGTCTGAAAAACAAATGTTTGTTTTCATACTACGATAACATAATTAACAGTGCCCCAGAAGCATTTGGACACTTAATGCACACTTAAAACATCAACAAAAAAAGTTTGATTGAACACATACTTGTAGTTTTTTTTAGTCCCTTTTGACACCACTAGTGGTTTGGGGACTACTAAAGATGAGAAAAGACATTAGAGATACAACTAATACAGGTTCTATTGCATTTTAATATAAAATAAATCCATAATCCTTGACAAACTCAAAATCATACTTATTATGCTTTGCAGAACGATAGCGGAACCATACAAAGACTGCAGCACATATAATGATGACCAACAGGAAAAACACAAGGACACCTGCTATAACTCCTGCAGAACACGGACAGAAACAAACATATACATGTTAGTGCATTGGTCAACTATGTGACAGCTTAATATATCAATGATTTAAAGGAATATTGCAGGTTAAATACAAGGTGAAGCTCTATTCAACTGAAGCCTAATGCGTTGAAAAGGGAGAAATTATTGATTTGTTAATATGGAAATCCATCATCAGAATGACCAAATGCAGAGGGCCAAGGAACAATTTGCAGTATGTACTTTCAGCCCTCTAATCTGATTCTATATTGAGGCTGTTTGATGATTATGGAAGCCAATTTCCACCACAAGAGAAAAAAATTGTGACATAAAAATCCAAAATTATTACAAACAATGTTGAATTTAATGATGAAATTATGCTAATAATGACAAGTCTAAATATGATAAGTCAATTAGAAAAAAGTGGAAATTTAACATCATAATTTTAACTTTCATCTATTGTATTACAAATATATTGAATGTTTAATTTAGGTTCCAATACAATAGTATATAAACTGAGAAAGTTTAGCAGACTCAATTTAGCATTTGAGGTGTAAATGATGATTATATTAGAGTTTCCAGCAAGAGATTCCTGCCAGTCCTGTTCTCTCTATTTAAATGTAAGTTAAATGAATCAGATTACAGAGACTCTCACCCTTTGTCTTTAATGGCTCTCTAATGGCCCAGTCATTTAATAATTAGGCTGATTGGATTAGCATCTATGCATTTGAATGACACTCTTATGCTGATGAGATCCGGGCTGACTTCATTTACATGCCACATCTATGTAAATCCCTTCCTCTTGAAAAGTATATAAACTACAATAAATTTCACTTGGTTAGACTTGGATGACTTGCGCGAACAGCCAAGTCCTCAATAAAGAATAACTTCTGCTCGAAAGATATACCGTCTCATGGTCTCTGCTTCGTCGAAGGAAAAGTTTTCAACACATCTCGTATATATATATATATATATATATTATTTCGATTTATCTTATAATCTTGACATTTTATATCATAATGTTGACGTTTTAAGTCAAAATTGACTTTTTAATTTTGATTGTGTAAATTTTAAGTCATAATTGATTTTTTGTTTTATTATTTTAATTTATTATGACAATTTTGACTTAAATCATAATTTTAAATTTTTAAATAATAATTTAGACTTTTATCTCATAACTCTGATTTCTATTTTAGTCTCAACATTTGATGTCATAATAAGGTGTTTAAGTCATAATTTTAGCATTTTAAGCCCTACTTTTCCACATTGTGTCATAATTTTGATTCAGAATGTCATAGCTTCGGATTTAAGTCAATTTCGACTTGCCATCATTTTGACATTAAAAATAATTTAATCTTTTTTTATCTCATAATTTAAAAAAATTAAATAAAATCTCATCATTTTGAATTTAAAGGCATTTTTTTCATTTAGTATGTCATAACTATGACTTGGTATGTCATTATTTTTATTTTATTTTTGTCATAATTATGACTTTCATGATTTTTGTTTTCTTGGTGAAAATGGGCTTTCACACCTGGCAGCTTATCACAAATATCAATGCATTTTATTGAGTCATTGTTAAATATTTTATCATGGAGACTATTTAATCAATTAGATACTCACACTCGCATATTGAAAAACAATAAGGAAAAAGAATGATAGATAATTTGTCCACATGTGCAAACTTGTTTCCTCAATAAAGGATGAAGAACCTAGAACCTAGAGATAGACCTCTACTGATTTATATGCCATCATAAAGTATTTATGGTCAAGTTCGGTCAGAAGAGAGTTCTTTACATTTGAAAAAAATGGGATCTTTTTCCTTTTGATACAAATATAGTGTCAAAGAGAAGCTCAAAGTCTCCTCAGCACTGCCATCACAAATGTCAAGAAGTGGTTTGACTTCTTGATATCATGAAGAAATACTGTAGCATTTATTGAAGGAGTCATATAATGGTACATGCACTTTTACAAGTTGATTGTGCTGGCAGTGCCTGTACACAACCATCATATAATGATAAAAATCCATCCAGTGTTTTTATTTGTATTTTTTATTTAACCTCCTTATACGTTTTCCGCTGTCTCGATATGATATCCACATATCATCAGGCTCTGATTGATATATTGATGACGTTGTTGTTGTTGCTTAACCCAAACTCTTCAACTGTCAAATGACTGACATTGTACATTCAAAAGTTGTTCATTGTTTATGATACTTAATGCATTAATTAGTATTCACATTTTAAAATTCTGCACTAAATGACTATTGGTAGTGTAGGGAATGGGTAGGTTAAAAATAGAAGTAATGTATAAACGCACACTGTAAAAAGTAATCGTAATTTTATTGGTAAAAGACTATGCTACAGTCCAAAACTGTTAATTGGTTAACAGAAAGTTTCTTTACTATTCGGTAAATAACTGTGATATAATTTTACTGTAAAATACAGTTAAATTAACAGTTTTTGAAAATGAGTTAGAAAGAACTCAAGTTCTTTTTTTTGTTTTTTTTTTTCTGTGAGTTGTTTTTTTCCTAATCAGTTATGTACATTAGGGTTTTGTTACATTTAATGTTGTTAAATTAATTTTTATTGCATTTTTTAATTTCACATGTGTTACCATGATGGTGTTTAATGATTGAAAATCATTAAATGATTAAAAAAAATTTTAGAAAATAATAAAATTTTTAGAAAATTTTAATGATTAAAATACTGTAAAAATGCTACAGTGCAAAACTGTTAATTGGTACACAGAAAGTTTCCGTTCTATACACAGTAAATAACTGTGATATAATGTATGATATAAATATCATATAACTAACGTTTTGGGACGTCTTTTGACCATTCGTCAATATACGACTTTTAGGGCCCCTTAAACGTCGGTAGATGACGTTATGGGATCCTAACTCTACCCAGACCTAACCCTAAACCCAACTCGTCACCTAACTGACGTTAAAGGTAAAGCGTCAGTTGTATGACGACCCGGGATCGTCATCTAGCGACGTTTAAGGGGGCCCTAAAAAGTCGTATATTGACGAATGGTCAAAGGAAGTCCCAAAACGTCTGTTATATGACGAATTGGGATGAGACTGTGTTAAAATAACTATGGTTCCTCATAGTTTTGTTGTTTTTTTTACTAATCAGTTATATAAATTAGGGTTATATGTTACATTTAATGTTGTTAAATGAATGTTTATTGCATTTTTTAATTTTATGTGTGTTACCATAATGGTGCTTAATGTTTGTGTGAATGAGATTATGCTGCTTCTTCAAATTGCTTTATACAAGTATTCACTTGTGATGAGCTGTGATTGCTCATGCAATTCTCATCACTGCTGTGATGATTGTTGGTTGTTAGAGTATTACAATGGTCTAAAAAAGATATCAAAACGTCAGTAAATTGGTAAATCCACATTTTATCAGAAAATAAAATACGGTTTATTACTGTAAATTTTAAGTTAAGTCTGTAAAACCATGAACGTTCTTACCGTAGTATTTTTAACGGTAAAGTTCTGGCAACCACAGCTGCCGTTTTTTTAACGTTAAATTTACGGTTTATTCTTTACAGTGTTTATATAAGTATTAACCTTCTGGAAGGCAACTTCTGATGAGCTTTGTTTGCTCATGTAACTCTCATCACTACTGTGTGTGATGATTAATGGCTGTCAGTTTATTACAATGGCAAAAAAAAACAGAAATAAATTTTTCAAAAGGTTGGTATATCAACAGATTTCAGAAATTGAAATACGGCTTATTATTGTAAATTTTAAGTTAAGTATGTAAAACCATTTACGTTCCTACCGTAGTTTTAAAGGTAAAGTTCTGGCAACCACAGCTGCCGTTTTTTACAGTAAAAATAATGGTTTAATTTTTTACAGTGATGCATATTATGTACACAATAAGGGTATTATATCAAACGATTCATTTAAATGTTAGTACATCGTAAAGAGACACCTATAAAATGGGACCTCTAAGTCTTCTGAAGTCACATGATAGCAACTGTATGAAAAATATGCCAAAATTTAAGCCATTATTCAGTGAAAATTCCATGAAAGCTCATGTCAGAAGGATATCGTACAGGATTGGAACTAGCCTCGCGAGACCATCCTGATCTCGCGAGCTTTCAAGGTTTCACTCGCAGATCAGTCTGGATACTTTCCGTTAAAGAAAATTTGGGAGCAGTTCACCAAACGAACGTCCAATCAGCGTTGGCTTTGAGGCGGGTTGAGGTGTGACGCAATCAAGCGGAAGCAACGCGATCTAGAAAAATTTTCAGACAGCGGTAGTCCTAATTCTTTTAGCCGCTCGCTAATGCTTTTTTCTCTTGCATCCTTCTTGTGAAATATGGACCGGGCAGCTGAAATGGTGCCTTTTATTCGCAAATTGTAGTTACATAAACGGCAAATATCCTTTGCCGACATGTTGCTTATTTGCTGAGCTAACGAGGTTTACCTGTAGCAGCAAGTTAGTACGTCATGTGCTTCGTTGATCTGATTGGTTGATTTGGCCCGTCTATCACCAACATAGGCCAATCAGCTAACCAGTATTTTCGCCCCTTACCAAAACTACTTCAACGGAAGGTTTCCAGATGGATATGCGGACCAAATCCATCTGGCGGAGTCAGGTTAGATTGGAACATGAGGTGAGTAATAATGACAGAACAATCATTTTAGATGAACTATTCGTTTAAGTTGTATTTAACCTGAGATATTTCTATAGATTAAATACTGTCTAGTAAACATATGTAGACCTTATTTTACCTGCTGGATTAGTTTGACAGTTGTGTGATACTGTTTTACTCTTCATGGCTCCAGAGAATGATGTCGCTGTCACTTTGTACCATTCGGCAGCTTGCAGGCTCTTTACCTCCAGTCTTGGTAATATGTCTGAACTAAGGTTGAAACGTTGTTTATCAACGTCCACCTGCACCATATCCATAAATCCAAATGGAGGATCCCAAATAACAGCCAGACCATATCCTCCAGAAAAATGTTCACAGCGAAGACGATCTACACTATTTGGAACTAGTTTGAAAGAGAAACAGAAGGACAGTAAAACAAAGAAATTATCCTGAATTTCACCCGATCAGCGGCACAGTCCAAAACAGAGGATGTAAACTCACCTAACGTCAGGGGATGTGAGCACTGTATGAGTTTCTCTGAGTCCAAATCATACAACAGTGAGACATTGTAGTTTCCTCCAGGATAAAGATGTTGCAGATTCACCCTGTTGTCTTTTACATCGAGAATAATAACACTGGTTCCGTTTTCAGCTTTTACATGTGTGCTACCTTTCACTTGAGCATCTATCGATGAATTTGTGACGTCCCACTTAAAGGACAAACAGTTAATGGCTGCAGAAACACAAAAACATACTTCAAAGTCAGCTGGAGTCTTAACCTTGGGGTCTTAAAAAGAGTTGTTTTCAATTTCTTTATTTTTTATTCAATTGAATATGCACAAAAATGAGATAACATTAACAAACAGAGAGCAATATGTCTTATTCTTTATTAACATTAGTCAAAAAAATGTTCATTGTTTGTTCATGTGAGCTCAAGGCCATTAAGTCATATTACCAGATATAACTTTAAATTCTAATATTGTATTAGTAAATGTTGAAATTAACAAACTAAGATTAATAAATTATTTATTAAACCTTATTGTGGTTACCAATAAGTAAAACCAAAAGTGTAAACCAAAATATTAGAGTTACCAAAATATTGGGTAGCATTTTACTTAAAGGGGTGTGCATAAGACTGACATGACACCTTCATAATCATGACATGACATATGTTATGAATATGACGGAAGTTTTATGCATGTTTTTGACAACTGTCATTAATGTCATTCGCTCAGTTATGACATTTTAAATGTAAATATGACATTGTTTGAGATGTCTTTGTTATGACACCTTGACATAAACCAATACATCATAACCTGTCAGTGTCTTTGTCATGACAACTTGACATCACTAAGGCTGTCATAAACATGATATAGCAGATTAATAATCAAACTTGAGAAACCACCTAGCTTTATTGGTTAACATTACATTAAACTGTCATGTGGTTGGTTTTGACATTGGCTGTCATGAAGCCATAACTTTTTTAATGACAAATTCAATGTGTACCACTGTAGTTGAGGTCACGAAAAATATTCATGACACAGTTATAATGGCCTCATGACAGCCAATGTCAAAGCCAACCACATGACAGTTGACTTAATTTTATGTCATAACAAAGACATCTTAAACAATGTCATATTTGCATTCAAAATGTCATTATTGAGTGAAAGACAGTTGTCATAAACATGCATGAACGCTAATTCATATTCAAGACATATGTCTTGTCATGAAGGTGTCATGTCAGTCTTGTGTCAGTGTGACCAAATATTGTATATACAGTTCAAGCATTTCAACCACACAAGTCTTGAGCTTCACTCAATTAGAACTCATTATTCGCTTTTCAAATAAGTAGCTAAATCAGAGTAATGCTATCAAAACTTACTGGTGATGCTCCTGAATGTGGACCCATTTCTTTGACCATTCACCTCAGTGTAGAGAGTATAACTGTATACTGTCCCTGGCGTGAGGGATGAGTAAGTATGTTTAAACTCATTTCCCTCAGAAGATCCATCGTAAGGTGTCTCCTTTCCATTACTTTCTCTCAAGGTGTAGTTGTAGATGTTGTTTTTGTTCAACTTATTCCATGTGATAATTAACTCTGTCTGTGATCGAGATGAAATTGACTTCAGTTACGCGAGATAGACCTGTGAATAGATACATTTTTCCACAAGAGTTGATAGTAGTTAATATAAATACTGTACAACATAAGGTACATTCCTCTCAAATTCATCACTGATAATTTGGTACACGGCAGGGTTGTGCACCATTCATTATTGAGTTGAGAATCTAAACTGAGGCAAGCCGGATGAAGAATTGCAATACAAAACAGAATATTATTTCATAACTAAAACAATGAAATTGACAGAAATTCACGAAACTGCTGTCAGATCAATATGTATGTAATTATTTACAAGTCTTGTCATGGACAGATGAAATCCCTCTATTGTGTTAAAAGACTGAACTGCATTTAAAGTAAACTTCAATTTGAAATCATCAATTGAATTCAAAAGCCAAATCGTTAATTGAACGCAAGCAGATTGCTTTCATTTTGACTTTTGCCCAACCCTGCTAATGTGGTCCATTATTAATGCAAAGAATAAGAGACTTACTTCGTGGTGTGACTAAATTTGTATCCAGTACTTCTCACATCAAAAAACTCTGTGTAGAGAGTGAAGCTGTAGTTTGTTGCAGGATTTAAACCGTTTACATGAAATGTAAGCTCATCCCCTTCTGCAATGTTATAAATGTATTCACGTGATGTGGTGCTTCTTTCAAGAGAATAGTTGTATGCTTTGTTGCTCGTCGTCCATTGAAAGGTCACGTCGGTGTCATTGAAATCGATCACTCTTGGTGGAGTTGCCAATATTAGATGGCACTGAAACAAAAGAAGGCATGTGAGATTTGTCAGGTGTAGATAAACGATATTCACTTGAGCATCTATCGATGAATTTGTGACGTCCCACTTAAAGGACAAACAGTTAATGGCTGCAGAAACACAAAAACATACTTCAAAGTCAGCTGGAGTCTTAACCTTGGGGTCTTAAAAGAGTTGTTTTCAATTTCTTTATTTTTTATTCAATTGAATATGCACAAAAATGAGATAACATTAACAATCAGAGAATCAATATGTCTTACTACTTTATTAACATTAGTCAAAAAAAAATGTTCATTGTTTGTTCATGTGAGCTCAAGGCCATTAAATCATATTACCAGATATAACTTTAAATTCTAATATTGTATTAGTAATTGTTGAAATTAACAAACTAAGATTGATAAATGATTTATTAAACCTTATTGTGGTTACCAATAAGTAAAACCAAAAGTGTAAACCAAAATATTAGTGTTACCAAAATATTGGGTAGCATTTTACTTAAAAGGGTGTGCATAAGACTGACATTGAGATTTGTCAGGTGTAGATAAAACACTTACTCAAATAAAATTAAGAATTTTCTAATATCAGACAAGCTTACATACATTTTACGTCATAATAAGCAGGAAGTAAAACACTTAAATCCTTATTTCTCCCATCTCAGGGGAAAATAAGGAATAAACCATGACCATTCAAAATATGACTGGGTTTCTAAAGATACAAAGCTTAATGCAAATGGGTGAAGTGTCCCTTTAACTACACATTAACACCAACCAGGCAGAACAAACAACTCAGGTTTTATGACATAAGGAGAGTTAATAAACCAGAAAAGAAACAGGTCCGGGATTAATCAGAAACTTATGACCAACACAGGTGAAACAGGAGCGGGGAAAACAAAACCAAAACACAATGACCATAAACAGGCAAAAGATTAATCCTGACACGATATGTTATACAACAAGCCCATCGTTTATAGAGTTAGTAAGTGAATAATCTGTGGGATTAAGCACATGAACTCTTAACTCTGAGAACAACAATCAGCATATTTGTTTATTTATTGCTGACAATCGGTGCTGTTTCAGCACACATGCGTACAATGGCACTAAACATTTTGCATTCCATTGATCTTGGACAGGGACGTGCACAGGAATTTTGAGGGGCAGTTGCTCTGACCTGTAAAAAAGGCACCCCCCTCTCCCTCCTTAACACAGTACTCATCCCTAATTCGTCATATGACTGACGTTTTGGGACGTCTTTTGACCATTTCGTCAATATACGACTAGTATTTAGGGCCCCCTTAAACGTCGTAGATGATGATCCCGGGTCGCCATACAACTGACGCTTTACCTTTAACGTCAGTTAGGTGACGAGTTGGGTTTAGGGTTAGGTTTAGGTCTGGGGTAGAGTTAGAGATCCCATAACGTCATCTACCGACGTTTAAGGGGCCCTAAATAGTCGTATATTGACGAATGGTCAAAAGACGTCCCAAAACGTCAGTTATATGACGAATTGGGATGAGACTGTGCTGCCCTCCTCACAAGCTATATGAAGGAATATATTCAGTTAAATTTGTCCCCTTCCAAATTGCCTTATCTGACCTTGTTTATGTCCAAACGCAATGCCTCATCTTATGGTCTTATTATTATTTATAAAGATTGCAAAACGTCAGAGACGAGACACATGAGCAAAAGTGTTCCTCATATTGTTTATTGTTTTTTAATTATTATAATTTATTTATTTATTTGAAAAGAAATAATCTGGATTGAATGGAAAAACTCGCTTCTAATAAAAATTAAATGCTTAGATTTCGGGAAAAAATACAATCCTTTTTTGCCGATCCTGACCTCCCCCTGGGGCCCTAAGCAAAATTCTGCTAATGGGCCCTCTACCTGATCTGTGATGCCGTGAGCTATGTAAACCATTTGCCATTTCCACACAATACCGCCCAATAAAATCCTCCCTCCTTTAAACAAAACAGTCAAAGAATAAGTACAACAAAATAGAACAGAATGAGGTTCAAACAAACAATATTTACTGAATAAAGTATTTTTATATAACAAGTGAATATTAACGTAATAAGAAGAAAATAATAAAGTATAACCCTAAGCTTTGGCTTTTGAGATTAACTTTGGTTCTCTCGACCAGTATTTTCGGCATCAGTATGACTTTTTTTTTGTTGCATGTTGAAGCAAATCTTGATTTATGGTTATTATTTACTGATGGATGTGCATCCATATTGACCATGTATGTCCAGCTAATCAACATTTAAAATTCAATATAGCCTATAAATCAATAGTCAATCAATGTCAAATTGTCAATACATTGCATTCTATCTTGCATAATTAGTGCAGTTGTTTAGAGTTTTTAACTACACTGAGACTAGATAATCAGTGTCTTTATAGACCATTTCACAAGATGTAAACAACACTGGTCCAGAAGCACTTCTGTTCCAGTTTTTTAACACTACATAAAAGCTGGGATAAAATACAACCAACAGAACATATAAAACTGAATCAAAAAGTTAAACAAACATCTTTAAGATGTTTTCTTACTTGTGAAATAAAGAAAACAGTTAGGCTACAAACTGAAACAGGAAGTGTTTCTGGACCAGTGTTGTTTACATCTTGTGAAATGGTCTATAATGTGTACTTTGGGAGTGCCATTATTCACGTGCATGTATTGTGCTGTATTTCTGGTCTCCACATGATATTTCTGCTTGAAAAATGGGAGTTTCATTTCGTGCACAGCGCATATGAACGCACCATAACACACGCAACGCGGTTGCTTTCCGAGCTGCAGTTAACAATCACCGTTGCACTTTGTCGTTCATCAAAAACAAACGTAATAAATAATTGTATTTTACTCTCACTTTTGTCATGCACAAAGTGATGCAAGATGCACTGCCTGCTAGTTTAGCAAGACCAAAAACCATCTAACTTTGCTGACATCAAACTTAGAGAGGAGAGAATACAAGTTTACCTGATTGTTGTTCCCGCAATTAATTCACTCTCATGTTTTCTTCTTCTTCTTCCTCGTTTCGTGACGAGAAGGATAGTTTCGCGTCATGTCATGGACGTCGTACACATTAATTGGCACACGACACGAGATGGAAGCTCGGCCTTGAGTAATTAGCGGTGGATTACGCACCGGCCGCGTGCAGTCTATGGTCGCGTGCGGCGCTGCAGCCACGTAAACAGTTTGACTTTCACTTTTAGTGCCCGAATGAAGTGAAGTGAATGAGGCTTTGTGATTTTTATTTATTTATTTATTTTTATCTAGGTCTACGTGAAATTCTGCATCCATTGTACGATTTATTTTCTTCTTCGGAAGGGCAGAGTCGAGAAGGGCATGTGGGCAGTTGCCCGGGCAACCTGAGCAACCCCCTGTGCACGTCCCTGATCTTGGACATCCCACATCCCAAAGATGCTCTACTGGGTTGAGATCTGGTGACTGTGGGGCCATTTTAGTACAGTGAACTCATTGTCATGTTCAAGAAACCAATTTGAAATGATTCGAGCTTTGTGACATGGTGCATTATCCTGCTGGAAGAAGCCATCAGAGGATGGGTACATGGTGGCCATAAAGGGATGGACACGGTCAGAAACAATGCTCAGGTAGGCCATGGCATTTAAACGATGCCCAAAGGGGCCTAAAGTGTGCCAAGAAAGCAATCCCTACACCATTACACCACCACCAGCCGACACATTGGTAACAAGGCATGATGGATCTGTTTTTGACAAATTCTGACTCTACCATCTGAATGTCTCAGCAGAAATCGAAACTCATCAGACCAGACAACATTTTTCCAGTCTTCAACTGTCCAAATTTGGTGAGCTCCTGCAACTTGTAACCTATTTTTCCTATTTGTAGTGGAGATGCGTGGGACCCGTTGGGGTCTTCTGCTGTTGTAGCCCATTCGCCTCAAGGTTGTGCGTGTTGTGGCTTCACAAATGCTTTGCTGAATACCTCGGTTGTAACGAGTGGTTATTTCAGTCAAAGTTACTCTTCTATCTGCTTGAATCAGTCGGCCCATTCTCCTCTGACCTCTAGCATCAACAAGGCATTTTCACCCACAGGACTGCCGCATACTTGATGTTTTTCCCTTTTCAAACCATTCTTTGTAAACCCTAGAAATGGTTGTGCCTGAAAATCCCACTAACTGAGCAGATTGTGAAATACTCAGACCGGCCTGTGTGGCACCAACAACCATGCGAAGCTCAAAATTGCGTAAATCACCACACCCCTAAATGCATTGAAGCAAGCAACTGCTAATGAAATTGGTTGATTAGATAATTGCATTAATGAGAAATTTAACAGGTGTTCCTACTGTAATAATCCTTTAGATGAGTGTAGTTGCATTATAGTTTTATCACTTTCATCTTGTTGCAAATAAACAATTGTTGTTTTTTTTAAGAAAATATTTTTTGTTAAGAAATATTTCGGTAACACTTGAGTTTAGGGTCCAATTCTCACTATATTAACTAGTTGTAAGTGTGACCAATATTTATTGCAAGTGTAACCCTTAACATTTATATCCTGTTTCTATAGACGGTTTCAACGCAACAACATAAACAAACGTTACTGCGCGTGCGCACTTTTTTGGCCCAAACTTAACTTCCGGTAGAATCAATAACAACAGAGTTCGTCTGAAGAAAGAAGCAAATTATGTCTAGCCAGTATTATTTGGGACTACCAATAGAAGAAAAGAGCCGTTACTTGGCCAAACTTAAATGTGACAACGTTACACTACCAGACCCGTTCAACAAAATGTTGAGGCAAACATTTTTTTCTACAGACCTGTCTGATTTACCGGAGGTCAGTCAGGTAAATATCTTTGAATATTTAGTCGAGAAGGAGTGTGTGTACACAAGGGAGGCGTTCAAGGCATATCGCAGCTTGGATGCCTATAACTATTTTTATTCCGGAAAAGTTAAAAAAATTCTAACACACAAGAATGGGAATACCTGTGTCGTTTACGGGGAAATCGAGGCGGGTCAGACGCTTTCAAAGAGCTACTCCGCCTGGATCATTGCGATGAAGTCCGGGGAAATCCAGAGTGGGCATTGCACTTGCATGGCAGGGTAAGTATGGCTGGCTAGCTAACTTTACATTTTACAATAGCATTTAGATACACTTTTTCAATAACTGTTACTGTCTGTAACTGTTAGCTAGCTACCGTTGATAAAATCTATATCTGGCTCTATGCAGCAATGGAGAGGTGTGTAGCCATGTGGGTACGATTTTGGTTGCTGCGGAGCAGTGTGTTCAGGATGGACTCCAGAGTGGCCCATCGGTCACTTCAAAACCAAGTGTTTGGTCACGGGTGACTAAAAAGGGGAGCATTTTAACAATTATTATATTAATAATTATTGTTATTATCATGTATATTTTTGTATATTGTACATTTCAAATATCCTTTCAGGCTGATCCACAACCAGTAGTTCAGTGTGATTTCTTGAAACCGGGCAAGAAGATCAAGCTACAAGCTCCCCTCTGTCTTCCCCTCTAAATCCAGATGGATCACCAAAAAAGCTTTTTAAAGCGCTGAAAGTAAGTTATAGTTCATATACACTACCGGTCAAAAGTTTTAGAATGGTAAGATTTTTTATGTTTTTAAATGAAGTCTCTTCTGCTCACCAAGGCTGCTTTAGGCTATTTGATGAAAAATTTGTTTACAAACATTAATATTGTGAAATATTAACAACTTAAAATTACTGTTTTCTATTTTAATATATGTTAATGTAATTTGAAAGCTGCATTTTGAACATCATTACTGTTGCTGATTACACATCAGTTTTCAGTGTCACATGATCCTTCAGAAATCATTCTAATATGCTGATTTTATGCTCGAAAAACATAAATTATTATTTTCAATGTTGAAAACAGTCGTGTACCATTTTCCCCCAAAATTATATGATGAAGAATAGAAAGTTCAAAAGAACAGCATTTATTTAAAATATAATCTTTTCTAACATTATAAAATGTCTTTACTGTAACTTTTGATCAATTTAACTCATCCTTCATGAATAAAAGTATTTTCTCATTTCTTTCCCCTAAAAATAAAAAATAAATTCTTACTGACCCCAAACTTTTGAATGGTAGAGATTAATGTTACAAAAGCTTTCCATTTCAGATCAATTCTGTTCTTTTGAACTTTCTATTCATCAAAGAATCCTGAAATAAAAATGTAAAAAACTGTTTTCAACATGGATAATAATCATAAATGTTTCTTGAGCATCATATTATAATAATTTCTGTAGGATCATGTGACACTGAAGACTGGAGAAATGATGCTGTAAATTCAGCTTTGATCAAAGGAATAAATTACACTTCACTATATATTCACATAGAAAACCGCTGTTTTAAATTGTTATAATATTTCACAATATTACTGTTTTGTTTTTTGTTTTTTTATCAAATAATTGCAGCCTTGGTGAGCAGAAGAGACTTCTTTTAAAAACATAAAAAATCTTTCCCAACCTAAAACTTTTGACCGGTAGTGTATCTCTAACAAATCAACTAGTCTAATGTAAAAGATTACTATTTATATACACATATATATGGCAGTGTAGGTAAGGTCTTTTCACCATTTTTTTTAGGAAGTTGTGCCAGACTGTGCTCTCATTTCTGTCATGTGTGACAGCAGTGAGACAGACACAGCCTCTGAGTCAGGTAGTCAGGATTTCACCAGCAGTCAGGGAGACCAGGATGCTCAGGGAGAGGAACTCAGCATGTTCAGCAGCTTAGCTCAGCCCCACAGTGAGCATGGTTGTGTTCTGAGCTGTCCAAAGTGCACAACATTTTATGATGCCTTCATTAAACTGAACCCAGATCAAGTGGTGGAACTAGAGAGAAACACTAGAAAACAGAGCTTAGAACCACTCTGGCATGATGCGCGCAAGCTACGCATAACAGCAAGCACAGCCAGCAAGGTGCCTCAGCGTGAGACAACTGACCCGGCTAAGTTTCTCACTGAACACCTCTACCCAAAGTTTCAAGGGAATATGGCCACAAGGTATGGGAAGGAAAGCGAGGGACTTGCTAGGGAGCAGATTAGGGAGAGGGGCTGCAAAGTGATGGACAAAGGGTTGGTGGTGTGTGCAGAAGACCCATGGCTAGCAGCAAGCCCTGATGGTATCATTGATGACAAGCTGCTAGAAGTAAAATGCCCTATTACACTCAGTGCTTGCACATCCCTTAATGATGCACTCACTGCCACAAACCAAGACATCAGAATGGAGGGCGGACAATACATTTTGTACCCAAAAGGCCCCAGAGGTTACTACAGGCAGATACAGTTAGGGATGCACTGTCTTGGGCTGAAAACATCCTGCCTTGTTATTTGGACCCCAGTACAGCACCTGGAACTAGATGTGCCTTATGACAGTGGTTTTGTCTCCACATATATCCAAAGGCTACGTAGCTTTTACTTTAAACACATGCTGCCAAAAGTTGTAGATGCATTTGTAGAGGGAAGACTGCAGTTGAGTGACAGCTACATGAAAATTGTATCAAAAGCAGCTTAATAGTGCTGATCTGAAATCAGTTTTACAAGAAAAATAGTTATTTTTTCTTAAAGCATAGGTTGTTCCTGGGTTTTTTGAGCACAAAGCTTTTTCACTTTTTACATCAAATACATAAATACATTAAAAACAGAAATCGTAGTCAACAGTACTTTATTCATCAGTCAATAAATCAGTTAATCAATAGTTTTTGGTGTTCATTACTGGATATATCATTTCATTTTATAATTACAATCCATGTGAAACATTGTGATACAAGTACAACACTACAAACATCATAATGCATGTGTTTGGTATTTTAATGTACTTAATAATTAAAAAAAGTAAATCCTGTAGGTAAAAGTATCAAATTAAGATGATAGATGTTCCAAAGATGAACAAAGGTCTTGCAGGTTTGGAAAGACATGTTTTTTTAGTGAACTATCACTGTAAGTTGTGGTTGAGTCCTGCTTTATTTTGGTACAAGTGGTTTCCCCAGATTTGAAAGTGCTGCACAAACGATTACTATTTTATCTATTGTGCAAAGACTGTTATCATTTCTCCGTTTGACCATACTGACTGGCAGGGTGTTCCGCAGAATTCTGAATGACTTCAGTTTTCCTATGGCCCTTTCCACGTGGATTCTCACTCGGGACATTTTTCTAGAGTGTGTCACCTCTAATCCTGTCAATTGTTTTCTTCCCTTTGTAGATGCTGGTACATGAAGACGAACACATTTGGTGGCAAAATATTCAGGAAAATTGAAGCCTCGATCAGCCATTACATGGTCTCCTTGTTCAAGAAGGTCAATTAACCCTGAATTTTTTGTTATAACCTTGTCACTAGCACGACCACCCCAGACCTTTGACAAAAATGTAATAGCTCCTGTTGGACTAATACCAACAAGGAACTTCGCAGTATTATGTGATTTATAGTGGGAGTATGTGACTGCCCGTGTTTGCAAACTAGTTGGCCTCTCAATGAACACTTCAGTACAGTCTATTATACATCTAACTTGTTGGAAACCTGTAGTCTTGAAGAGGGTGGGAAGATTTCTTCTGATTTCTTTCCTGGATGGCCACCGGACAAGGCATTGCAACTCTTTAGCCATTACATCGAGCCATTCATGAAAGATGTTTGAGACAGTTCCACAACTCACTCTGAAGCGAAAAGCGAGGTCTTGATGAGTTAAGCCCAGACGAAGCTTCATCAGGACCACAAGAAACTGCTCGGGAAGGGTAAGTATGGTTGTTGATGTGTTCCATATTGTTGTCAGGTAAGTGAGGAGGGTGAAAAACACAGAAGCAGATGGTAGACCAGTGTAAAAATGAGTGTGCTTGTCATCATTTAAAATAAACTCAGACGGACTGCCAAACATATGATCTTGTAGTCGTTTTTCTTGAGATTCCAGTTTCATTTCCAGTGAAGCCATTTTTCTTTTTAATTCAATGTTTTCATTTTGTAGCTGGTCAATGTCTGCCATTGACAGATCTGTACCCACAGCAGTGCATCCTTCTTCAGGGTCAGCATGGGTGACCTCAAAGGAAGGTGAATTAATAGACTCAACCACAGATGGTCTCCTCTGTCTCCTCTGGTATCGCTCCAACTTCTGTGAACCATCAATGGTCTTTTTATGAGCGAAAATTGATGGAACATAATCTGGATGGCATGGGTCCACTGAGGGCGCACCTAAAATAAAGACAGAAACAGTTTGTGTTGACAGTATTGCACCTTGCTGAGCATAATACATACATGCTTTGCATAATCCATAACTGTTCTGGTTTTATGTGCATTTCTATGATATTGATTAAAACTTATTTATATAAAAAAAAAAAAAACATTAGTAGCCTAAGTACTAATACAATGAAAATAGGTCAAAGTCAAATTGATTTCACAATGCACATTGTTTTAAAGCAGTTTTACAGATAAAATATATCAGTGAAAATTTAGTAAAAGTCAATATTTAATACTTCATTTAAAGCTTCATTAGAAGAGCTATGCATTATTATATTTGTTATGTCCCCATGGAACAAGCCAAAGTCTACTGTTAGTTAAATAATGTAGTTTATTTGTATAGAATTGACGTAAAACATTTTGGCTCTTATGTTTGATAAATACACGTATCAGATATCAAAATGCTAGTTTAAATCATAGCTAAAGAGTATCGACTACAACATTGAGCTAACGTTACAGTGTAAAATTAATGGATTCAATGTGCACAATTACTACGTGTGTAGTAATTCATTTAGTAAATATAACTATTGCAAGCTTGTTACTGGTCAGCTAGCTATTATCTGTTGATAATGAGTTTGTTACCTGTAAAGAAGTGAGTGCTACAGATCCTTGAATTCTTGCCTGGCTGCCAAGCCTCTCTTCGCACAGCGGTGATCCACGCTCGCCGTCTCCCCCTCATTTTTAGGAAACCGAAACATTTTTATTTTCGATAACCTATTTGTTCCAGAGGTCAGGTTGCATCCCACAGCACAACAACCTGAGCCTAACTTCACTCTACTCATGTGCTTAATTCGAACTGCGTTTGTAGTCGGCGCCATATTACCAGAGAATGTGATATTAACAGGGATATTACTGATAAACAAACACAGACCGGAAGTTAACTTCGGGCCAACGCGTAGCCCCGGCAACGCGCGTGCGTCCGATGAAA